>QQSL01000015.1:0-311512 GCA_003693665.1 Chaetothyriales sp. CBS 134920 | reverse complement strand
GATTGATAATATTATCTATCCTGAGGTCTTGCTTAGATAGTGGAAATGGAAATTGGAGGCCAGGTCTCTTTTTTTTCCTTTTTTCTTTTTTTCTTTTTTTATTCTTTTTCTTTTTTCTTTTTCTTTTTCTTTTTTCTTTTTTCTTCTTTTTTCTTCTTTTTCGAGGGTGGAAGTTACCCGCCTTGGCGGGTAACCAAACCCCTCGTTCTTTTACACGTGCAAGGCAACACCCAGCTACGTCATCCGGAATTACTTAAGATGCGCTAGGCTAATAAGAGGACCTGATGTCGTCGTCGCTCATGGCTTGTTCCATGGCTTGCCAAGCCCGCTGGAGATCATCCTCGTCGCCGCCATCTTCGTTGGTTTGCTGGAGATGGGCACCATCACCGCTGTCCATGTCATCTGCCCCGGTCTCGGCTCCTTCTCCTTCATCAGAGATTCCCCTCCCAAGCCGGGAGCCCTGCACAGCAAGCCTGTCTGCTGCAATGTTGCCCTCATCAGTCGAATGTCCTTTGACCCAGCAAAAGATAGTTTGCCGCTTCAAGAGATCTCTCTCCTCTATCTGCTCGCGGATTTCCATGATCACATCCTTATTTTCAACTGGCCTCCCCTGGCTATTCTTCCATCCGTTCTTGACCCAATTCTTTGACCACTTTACCGAGCAGTCTATCGCATACTTGCTGTCGGTGTAAATGGTGACGTCTCTATGCCGTGGCGCGATATCGAGCGCCCTCTGAATAGCTGTCAACTCCGCTCTCTGGTTGGTCTGCTTGGACCCTTTGAGGGCCTCCGAAACATTTCTGTAACGCCAGTTGGTTAGCTTCCGTTGCTTCTTCGGCGGTGGCGGCGCACCCCGAGCCACCCAGTCAATCGTGTACACGGGATGGGAAGGAGCTGGCTCGTACTTTGGGTCTTGTGGGCCGAAGTAGACGCCAATCCCAGCTCGGGCGCCAGCTTGCCCATTGCGCAAGCTCGAGCCGTCAGTGTAGATACGCAACATGCCAGGAGGATCCTTATCCTTGATCATCATCTTTGTCTTGGCCTTTTCCTCCTCGGTCTTTTGCCGAATAGTGCCATCTGCTGCAAGTTTCAAGTTAGGATCAAAATGATCTTCAGCACCGGGCGGAAGAGGACCGGTACCCAGTGGATAGGGACTGCCTTCTCTGTCCTTTGGCTGGAACGAGCCATTGGGAACAAGACCAGGGGCAGATTTGCGGATGATAAGCTGGCGTATGTCCTCCTCAGGGCTTCCATTGCGGGATTGCTCATATGAAAAGTTCCTCTTGCCTGCGTCAACATATGTCTGGGCTTCTGCCATTGTGTTGAACTTCCGATGTCTGGGTGCTTTGACTCCCCGTATTTGCTCCATGGCCGATGGCCAGTCTAGATAGACACCCGGCTTCTTTCCATTTTGCACTGCGTAGAACTTCTGCTCTCCGGTGGTGGTTGTTGAGGGAGACGAAGGCGGCGAGGTACCGCTGACAAAGGCAGTGGCCTCGTGCAGGGACTGAAATGCCTTGACTGGTCATGGTCAGCGCCTACCGTATCATCGATTCGCGCTCAGCAGGGCACACATACACACCGACCCTTTGTGACCCCGTACTTGAGTCAGACACTCAGCCCAAGTATTGTACACGCCCGGACTTCGGCCTGCTCTAACAGCATAAAATTTCTTCTCAGGCGCTCGTTTCCTCTTGGCACCAGCGGCGGCATTGTTGGCAACGAGCGGGGAGCTCGCATCGGCCGGCGGCGATGCCATTCTTTCGGCCAAGGCAAGCCGCAGTTCGAGGAGCCCTGTGGCCGCTTTTCTGAAGAGAGCACGCAGTTTGGCAAAGGGGAGGAGTCCAGTATGGAAGAGGGATTTGCAGCCTGGAAAGGGAGAAGTGCAGCAGGAATGCTGAGAAAGAATGGTGCAAAGAAAGAAGGCAGGAGCAGTGAGGTATGTCAGGCAACAGGAGGGGTGCCGCCTGGTGGGAAGGAGCCAAGAAGAGTGGGGGCTTCGACAAGGGGGGGTCTGTGGCTAACTAGATTTAATATTATCAACAAAGACTGTCAGGAGAAAGGCATTAACTGCAAGTATTAACACCCCAAGCAAGGCTGAAGTTGGTCTTCGAAAAGGGTATGGATCCCTATGCCATACATTTTCTAGAGCCACAAATCTATTGTGAAGATTTTAAAAAGTTAACCAGTCACTCCCCACTCATGCATTCTGACCCGGAGGCTGTACTCTAGCCATTCCATTTCCGTCTTTATCTGTTCCTGCTCGTATCGGCGTGCCTGGTCGACTTATATTCGGCGAATTGTTTACTGTGTCTGGGAATCGAATAGGTCGGCTTGGCTCCTTTGCTGTCTCTGGTCCATCATCAGATGGGCGTGATGCTGACACCAAACTTCCACCTATTCTGAATGGCCCAGCGCTGGGCTCCGTATCAGTCTGCCGTCTTCGCCGCACTTGGTATGAGGCGCCAACTCGCTGGTTTGAGAAGTGCCGCAGGAATGGGCCTTGACTGTTCTCCTGGCTTGTGCTGAGAGCCTGTGACATGGTCCGAGGAAGGTGGTAGCCCAGTTTTCCCAATGGTATCGAGAGCCCATGGACAACAATGCTGCAGATTGACAAAAACCATACGACCACCCGCATGACCTCTTGGAGTTGCTGGGCATCATTTCGGACCTCCCCGTCGACAAGCACGTGGTTGAGAAAGTCAATGCTCACATACAGATAGAAAACTGCGGAGACTCCCATCGGCCCGAAGAAGCCGACATACAAAGCCTGCTGAAACTGCTTGATATGTGGTATCTGCTTATGAAAGAGCAATACCACTGGCAATCTTCTAAAAACCAGGATCAGGATGCCAAGCGGGATCAGCCGGTGGATGGGGATAACACTGTTGGCCCCAAATGTCTTCCACGGGGCGACGGCGCCAAACCAGATGAAGATGCTAATGTTGAGCAGCATGTCGATTGTAGGCTGTAATGAATCGTCCTCAGTCTCCTGTCGGAACCAGTCATCCCAGGTCTGCATTCACTGTTAGTCAGGATGCTGCACAATCCAGGCTTGAACTTACGAAGGCATTGCCCGCAATGAAACAAGCAAGGACATCATCTGAGCCAATCATGCCACAAGTCCCAGTAATGAAGAGCGCCAACGCCACGGCGAAGACGAGGAAACTCTCTCGGTCAACGAACTTGCGCTCCTCGGCCGCCTGCAGGAGTACTTTTGCGAGCCATCCAACCACTGCCCCATAAACAAGACTTAGGAGAATGGTGTACACCCATGTTTCCACAACCCACAGCTCCACGGCCTTTCCTGCCCCGCCATGAGAACCCAAGCCTCCGCCTTGGGCGTACTGGATGAGATAGAGGGCGAGGAAAAGGAAGGGGTATCCGAGACCGTCGTTTGCTCCCGACTCGGCGATGATGATGTTCTGCAACGGCTTCGGAATATTCTTATCGGCGAATTTGCCTTTAACAATCGACTGCTCCCCATCAGTATCTAGTATGGGGCGTCACAGTCACAGCGTGCAAAACAGGAAGACTTACAGCGGAAAGAACAGGGTCTGTAGGCGTGAGACAGGCAGCACAGGCCAGTGCACTCAGGAAGCTCAGATGTGGCACCAATGCCCATATCAGCAGGCCTGTGAGTAGCCACATCAGAGTCATTCCTGGTCCAAGGAGCAGTGCCAGTGACTTCCGCTCCACCCATAAATACTTGGATGGCAGCTGTACACCTGCCAGAACTAGTTGTACACCCAACACCAGTCTTGTAAAGTACAGTGTGATGGTATCAAGATTCTCCAAGCTTCCCAGTGCATAGTCAAGAGGTTTGATCAGGTTGGTGGCATGGGGGGAGAAGATGATGCCGGCAATCAGAGAGATCAGGGGCTCTGAAAGATAGAGGTGCTCTTTGAAGAGGTAGGAGACCAGTCCAAAGACAGTGATGAAGCCACCCAGGCAGGTACAGACAATGTTGAAGTTGGTTATCGACAGTGTGGGCATGACTGTCACCCGTCGAGGCTTCGCTATTCGCCAGCAAACCCTGTCTTGAGGTGGAGGACAAGAAGACTTGGATGATGGGATTGAACCATTATGAATGTGCGTCAGGAAACTCACAGCAGGTCAAGGCTTAAGTAGTCCTACCAAGACTCGAATCTTTTGAAAAAATAAAGAGGAGACCAGCAAGTAATTGGCGGTAATGGGCATACGGTCGTGTTACTTTTGCCCAAACAAGGCAAGTGGCGATGTGGATATGTGGATATGTGGGGCCCATTATCTTCCTCCGTCTTGCCGGTGCCATGCGCTCCACTTTTTCCACTATGGGGGCGCTCTCTAGTTATACTCGTACATTTCATCATCATTAGTTGGGAAAACAACCTGCTGACTTCGGAAAACTTTGACTCATGGAATCAAAGGCTGTGGCAGTTGATATCAGGGGCCAAATCCGCCGTGGGACTTCGCCTATGCAAGTCAATCTTGTCTTTTTGGCCCGAGTTGTGCTGAGGCTGGATCTCTATCACACACTTTAAAAGCCCGACTCCTGACGTTCTTTGCTGGGTCTCTAGAACACACTCAAAGCTCGACTCCCGACGTTCTTCTCAGCTTGTACGATGGCTCGGGGATGAATTCATCAATATCGCTTTGCCAGCGGAAGGCACGGAAGTCGACGCCATATGGTCTCTGTGAAACAGTCAGATCCAGAATTTGTCACAATCTGATCCCAAGGGCGCACTCACTGGCTCAAGGAGATATGTGATGCCAAGTGGAACAGAAAGGTCACTGATCTCTTCTTGCTTGAGGCCCAGGAAATAGGCCAAGAGGACTCTGACAATACTGCGATGTCCGACGATCAGGACGTGATCTGTCATGCGCTCGATCTCAAGGATCTGTCGGTTTGCAATTAGTCACACAGCTGCAGGAGGGGAAGCATGACGACATACCACTTTGCGCAGTCGAGAAATCACATCCAGATAGCTTTCACCCCCTGGTCCGGGATAACGGTACTGCAGCTTGGTCTGTTGACGGAGCTTGAACTCATCGGGGTGCAGAAGTCTGATGTCCTCGTATGTCATACCTTCCATCGAACCTGCGTTCAGCTCGTCAAGCATGCGCATCTGCTTGACATCGTATTCTTCGTCGTTGAAAAATTGGGCGGTCTCAATGCTTCGCTTCAGCATGCTGGTCCACACACAGAAATTACGCTCTTCCGTAACTTGTGTAGCCAGCTCAGGATTTGGAGGTGTTATGTCACCAGGCCGAGGAGGGAAGTGAGTCTTGGCTTGCCGCTCCAATTGAAGCTGGTCCCATTGCAGACGCTGTTCGGCGATGAATCTGGTCAACGAGCGAGCATATCGCACACCTTCGGGGCTCAAGGAGCTATCTCCACCAATCTTGCCATTTAGATTGTCCATGGATTGGCCGTGTCGAGTTAGCCAGATCTGTCGAGGGGCGAGATTGAAGTTCATGAGGTAAGTGACCGTCTGGATGGACAGCCAGCCTTTGACCTGGTGAGAGACCATTTTCCTACCGACATCGATCAATGAACAATACGGCATATTGTGTTGCTCCTCAAAGTCGCCCAGCGGCTGGTATGACTTCTCGTACTGAGCCACTCGCTCTTGGAAGTCTTTCAGGGAGGTGAGTGGGTCTTTGTCTTTGTAGTCAGGTCCAGACAGCTTGAGGCGCATGTTTGCCTGAAGTAAATTCTCATCGTGGCATCTTGACTCGAGGAAAAGCAGGTTGATATTTGGATCTCGCTTGCGAATGTGATCGATGAGTGATTGCCGGCGTTCGATTGTATGATTGGTTGCATCAAAGATGCCGACAGATCCTCCCTCTTCAAGAACGAATTTGAGCAGATCGTCCAGCGTCTCGTGGGCTACCTGTTCTCGTAACTGTTTGGCACGAACATTCTCAGGGTCGAAGAAGGAAGCAGACTGGTCCATTTGCTGGGGCTCGTCGGATAGGGCCTCGGGTTGAGATTTGGGGGCGGTAGGGGTCGAGTTCGGGTTCGGCTCTCCGTTGAGGAGCATGACGGCGGGAGGCAAGGGTTCACTTGGGACGACGCCACTAGTGTCATTCTTCAAGCTTGTCCGGGCGACCAGCTCATTGAGGGCACCATCAAGACCATATGGAGAAATATGAGAGGAGTGCCTGCTCCCGGCAGCGACTCTGCGTCTCTCTCCCACGTTGAAGATGCGTGTGGGATGTTGTAACCAGTTCAAATAACGTGCGATCTTCTTAACCAGGTAGCTCTTGCCTCGGGCAGGAAGTCCAACCATGAGGATGACCAGCTTGGCCCCGACATCTCGTTCAGCAATTCGGCCATCTGGTGAGACCTTGGACCTGGTCAGGCCAGGGATATCAATGGTTGTTGCGCGTAGTTTTGGGGTCGATATGCCTGATCGAGGAATGGTGTGAGGGCTAGCAGGTTGGCTGGGTAGGGGTGTGTCTGTGAGAGCACAGCCTGGTTCAGGTGGATGGCTAGGGTATGGAAGGATCTTGGAAGCATTGCTTTGGAGGATCTGTTGAGCAAGAGCACTCTTGGTGGGAGGAGGCGCAAGCCGGTCTTCAGTAGGAGGATGAGAATTTGATGCAGATGACTGAGCCATGGCAGCTCTAGCAAGACTGCTGAAATAGCCACTTCTACTGGGCCACAGAGGGTTGCGGGCTTGCCCTCCCTCTATCATGAGGCATTCAGCATCAGTATTTCCCATTACTACAGCCAACAAAGAATTTAGAATAGACAGAAATGACTCACACATTTGATGTGTTTAATACCCACTAGGTTAACCCCACAAGTGTTGAATTAAGTTAATCAAGGGCAAACTCAATGAGCTGAGCTGATTCAAAGATCAATTAGTTGAAGATATTGAAAGAATTTGTAATTCGTGCCTGCTTAATGAAACAAAAAAGGATCAAAGGCTTGTGGAGTCCCAAGAGCTGCTGACGTCTTCAGGCTGAGAATCATCACACTCTGGCAGTCACTCCCAGATCTGGCTAGCCAATCCCTTGCCTAGTCTCCCTCACGCCTTCCAGTCTTCCCTCTTCACTGATTACAAAGTCCTTCACTCTGCTCTGATTAGCAAACAAACAGGTGTTGTCAGTGCCAAGACATTGCCTAAAAGGCTTCTCTCAGCCTTCTAGCCATTAGGAAAGTTATGTGATGCATTGCTGGATCAGGATGTTACGTCAACGAAAATACCAGCCAAGCTTGTACAAGTACCATAGGATTGTCGGACTTGAAACCCTTTGGTAGCTCAGACACAGTGAGATAAAACAATTATATTGCCTGGTAGGTGGCACAAGCATGCATGGCCATTTCAATTGCCAGTCAACTGGGCTCTGACTCTTTACCAGCTTCCCCAAGTCAATCCTGTACACTGGCGCTCCCACGCCATTTTCAATGCATCAACTTTTCTGGTTGCATCATGACAACTTTCTCACTATAGCCCAAGCTTGCTCAGGATGGGGATGGAGCTTGACGAGGCTTCTTTGTCTCCAAAGACCTTCAGGATGCTCTTCCACACCTGGCCCGGCTCCTGGCTTGCATCAATGCCAGACCAGATGCCCTGCTTCTTGTAGTATGCTACCACAGGGGTTGTCTGCTGGTGATATGTAGCCAGCCGTTTCTGAAGCGTCTCAGCATTGTCGTCTGTCCGCTGGATCAATGGCTCGCCCGTCACGTCGTCCTTCATGCTTTCCTTAGGTGGGTTGAAGATCTTATGGTAGCTTCGACCGGAGGCAGGGTGGACTAGCCGGCCAGTGATGCGGGAAACAAGGAGGCCATCATCAATCTCAAGCTCAATTGCATGCTTAAGAGGCTTGTTATCCTTTGCCAACATCTCGTCGAGGCCCTCGGCCTGGGCAACTGTTCGTGGGAAGCCATCCAAGATGAATCTATCAGGGTCAGCAGGGGTGGGTGGTACAAGCTGTTGGGTCTTACCCATTGGTGCATTCCTGGTTTGTGTCCAGCTCGTTCTTGATCATTTTAATCATAATATCGTCGCTGACAAGCCCACCCTGGTCCATGATCTTCTTGGCCTCTCGGCCCAGCGGAGTCTTCTTGGCGACCTGGGCGCGCAACATATCTCCGGTGGCCTGTTGAGCGTAAGTAGGGGCTGAGCAAGGAACGACAGAGGAAGCTGACCAGGTGGCAGACACAGTACTTCTCCTTGATGTTTGGAGCTTGGGTGCCTTTCCCTAAGAGACGATGAGCACGTGGCCTAGTTGTAGTATCAGAGCGCAACTTGCCTGCGCCGGGAGGGCCGATGAGAATCAGGCGCATCTGGTCGGCGATGCTCCGCGTCTTGCCGGAACTGCCATCGACCTTGGCTTCGAGATCATGCACCTTTTGCTGCAGCTCGTGGATGATGGCGCGCAGTTCGTCGACTGCACCTTCAGTAATGGGAGCCATTGGAAAGGATGAGAGGTATGCAAAGCCTGACCAAGGCGCGGAGAAGAAAAGCAATTAAAAGAGCCGAAGAGGTACCAGAGGCGCAGGTGTCAAATGCCAGGTAGCAAGGAACTAGGCTCAAAAGACGAAGCTCGGCAGCTCCTTCTTCTTGAGCTCCGACCGGAGTAAGGAACCGGAAATGCCAAGGTGCCTTCCAATCTGGGAAACCAGAGTAGGGTAGGGTTAGGGTTGAGTTGCGTCGTTGAAAGAGCGCCTGCCAACTCACGTGGCCGTAGTATAACAACGGTGACGACGAGACTCTGCTCTGTTCCGTTCTCACAGCTGAGCGCTCTTATCATTGAATTACCAGGCTTCCAATCGACGCGCCGCGAGACACGCCTGCTCCCTTGCCATCATAGCCCTGGTTTCTGTCATTCGCCATAATCTCGATATGCCAGCAACCACAACAGAGACGCTCTCGCTCGTGAGCAGGCAAGTCTCGGTTGCCCCGCTGGTGCTGCTCTCGGTCGCCGATCACTATGGACGGTCTGCAAAAGGGACGCGGAAGCGCGTCGTAGGAGTGCTTCTAGGCCAAAATGACGGCAAGAACGTGCGAGTGTCAAACAGCTTTGCGGTGCCTTTCGAGGAGGATGAAAAGGATCCTTCTGTCTGGTTCCTCGACCACAACTATGTCGAGTCGATGCGGGAAATGTTCAAAAAGGTCAATGCCAGGGAGAAGCTGATAGGTTGGTACCACTCCGGCCCGAAGCTGCGCACCTCAGATCTCGAGATCAACGAACTGTTCAAGCGATACACCCCCAATCCCTTGCTAGTCATCATCGATGTCCAGCCCAAGGAGGTTGGGGTTCCCACCGACGCCTACTTTGCCATTGAAGAGATCAAAGACGACGGGACCTCGACCACCAAGACGTTTGTCCATACTCCTTCCATTATCGAGGCAGAAGAGGCGGAAGAGATTGGCGTTGAGCATCTTCTCCGCGATATCAGAGACGTGGCCATTGGTACTCTCTCTACAAGAATCACAGCACAGCTGCAATCGCTGCAAGGCCTGCACCACCGCCTGCGCGATATCTCGATCTACCTGCAAAAGGTCCTTGATGGTGACCTACCCATTAACCACGCCATCCTCGCCAATCTTCAAGACATCTTCAACCTCCTTCCCAATCTTACCACGCCTCCAGCGTCGCGGCCGAATGGCGTCGATCAAGTCGAAAACAGCGAACTGGCGAGGGCCATGAGAATCAAGACGAACGATCAACTCATGACCATCTACTTGAGCTCTCTCGTGCGCGCCATCACTGCCTTCCACAACTTGATTGACAACAAGATCCAGAACCGGCAGCAGCAGGAAGAGAAGGAGACCAAGTCAGAGGAAGATGGGGACAAGAAGGAGGGTGACAAGGAGGACAAGAAGAAGGCAAACGGCGCCAGCGCTGACGAGACCAAGAAGGAGGGCCATCAAGACCCCAAGTCCAACAGCAAGAAGAGCCAATCTTGAGCCCCTTTGGACTAGTTGTAGCTTTCTTGCATCCAGCCATCGCGTTCAAACACTAGCAGGACTAATGTGAGCTAGATTCCCATAGCCTCCAGTCCACTGCACTGTAGAACAAGAGAAGAAAAGGCGTCTGCTGCCTATGAGAGGACACATTGATGCACCTACTGCCCACTCTGATCTGTAGATAAATACCTCAGCCATAGTCATCCCACCCTACCGCTCTCCCCGCCAACTCGGCCGCAGAGACGCCTTTGCTCCGTACCGCACTACCAAAGAGTCTCGGCGCAGCAGCTGCCAGCAACACCGCAAGGATGTGCTTGCACACAGGCACCCCGCCACTCCTCCTGACTTGGTTGGGGACTGCTGTGCCACCAAACGAGTAAGACGAGGCTGTTGTAGCTGGAGCTGTAGCTGGATCAGCAGCACCGCCCATCTCAGCGACGCCCACGCTGTGTTTCAGACCCTCATTAGTATTATTATTACTATTGCCATCATCATCATCATCATCACCACCACCATCATCACTGTGTGTGTTATTCAGCAGCTGGAACGCCTTAAAGGCAAAAGCCGCACAGCTGCAGTTCCAGGTGTCCAGCCGGACCTCGTACTGAGTCTGCGACGACGACGACGACGATGACGTTGACATTGACGCCGCCGTGGTTCTTCCTCCCCCTCCTCTGGTCTGCCTATACCGATCATGCTGGCCGGGAGTAGTAGTCTGTCTTGCTGATGATAATTGATCAGGCGCTGACGATGCCGACTGGACATACCACACGACGTCCAGCTGCCTGGCTCGGGCTCTGGCTCTGGCTCTGGGGGGTTCGGCATCAGCGATAGTAGCGCAGATTGGCGTTTGCACGTGCAGCCGCGTCAACAGCTGTCTGTCCAACAGGTCCAGAGCGGGGAGGAGTTCATGAGGGAAGAAAAAATGTAGGGTGACCAGCAGGGTCTTTATCGCTGCCGTTGAAGTAGCTTGTTGTGGCTCGTCAGGCCCAGACGCGCTTGGTGGGAGATTGGAATTGGAATGCTTGGTGATGGCGCAGAGGATGGTGTTGAGTGCTGAGTCTTCCATTGACCATTGACCGACTGTCCACTTACTGGGGTGGCATGGAATCTGATATATACTGTAACGTAATTAGAAAGAAGATAAGTAAGGCATGCACCGCACACAAAGTATATCTAGATAATCCATCACGATCCTCAACGAAAGCTGCTGATCTACTTATCTGGCCGAGGAGATCAAGTCAATGTGTTCCTTCTGCTCTATGTGCACCCACCGCCTAGGATACAGGTCTCCTCTCTTTACCGAAATCTCAGTCATCACCCCCTTCCCAAAGCTAAATCAGCTTGTATCTCAATTGCTGGTTCAAGCAACTTCAACAGCATTGCCCAATACCAGCTGCCCGCCATCCTGTGGTCTGAGCAATTCCACAAGTCCGCTGCTTCGGGTCATCAAGAAGAGCAAAATAAGAAGAATAGGGATCTGGTTCCATGTTAGCATAAAGCACAGCCTTTCTGGCAGACGACGTACCCAGAAGAAGAAAAGCTTTCGATCCTGGCTCAATTCCACACGCTGGGTTGTGCGGCGAGTGAGCGGAGCTCCTTTCAGTTCTCCATCACTTTCAACGGCATCCAATGGTCTTGAAGTGTCAGCAGACTGTGCTTCAAAATGCTGATCCGCCACAAGGTCGACCACTGCCTGCATAGCCGACTGCTTCTTCGTGTTCCAGTCCTGGCTAGGACTCTCATTTTCTGGATAGAGATCATCATATGCGGGAGGCGCAGACGCTTCCGTTGCAGGCGTGGTTGCCGCTGGCGATGAAGATCCCGTCAGCGTTTCCCACCATCCTTCTTTTTGCCCACCCGTACTCGGTCGCGAGCTGGGCATCTGAGGGAAGAAAGAGCTGACACGGCGCACCATCGGATACGTTTGATACTCCTGAAGGGCCTGGAGGGGGCCGTTGAGCGTTGCTAGGCTTGGCATAACAGACTGTGCACTCTCGTTGAACTGTTGAAGTTGGGCCACGAGATGATCCCTCCAAGCAAGCATGAAAGCCGGCGGCGCAGCATTTGGATCACTGTCAAGCATAGTCGGAGCCTTCAGCACAGGCAAGCTCTGCCCAGTCTGCTGGAAGCTTCCGCGCCGTGAGGGTGAAATGCTGATTGTCGTTGTATTTGCCCGTGACTGAGAGGGCTCGGTTAATTCCACCTCGATTTCCCCTGAGTTTGAATCTTCACTATCCGAGTCAAAATAGCTGGTTGACGCCTTCTCCCAGAACGAACGCAAGGACGATGTGCTTTCACTACGGCTATGCAGCCTTATCGGTGTTCCCCCCACACTCCGTGATCGATAGTGTGATGGCGGAGTGAATACGGCTTGGTAGGCCAGTAACGAGGTCGCAAGGTCAGCAGGCACAAAGCCACGGAAACAGCGCGCCTGGTGATTGCCACCAGCAAGACGCAGTCGGTGGATGATGTGAGTATGGCCATTCATTGCTGCATGGTGCAACGGTGTGTTTCCGTTCTTGTCTGCAAGATTCGGATTCGCTCCACGAGCAAGCAACCCAGCCACAAATCGAGTCAGGCCCAGGGAGGAGGCCAGGTGCAGGAGCGTGAGGCCGGATGGTCGGCGGAGGTCGAGCCTTTGGAGTGCCGAGGGTGTTTTTGTGTCCATAAACTCCAGGAGGAATACCAGGACGTTTTCAAGCTCAAGAGTGTCCATGGGAGCTCCGTCCAGTCCCGCGGCTCGTTGGTGGGCTCCCATCATGCCGTATGCAGCCGGAGCACCCCACAACGACTGTTGCTGGCCTTGGAGTAGTTGTTGGGCGGCGGAGAAAGGATCATCGGTTGGGTGTTGCATCTGCTTGCCAATTGTTCGGAGGGCCAACCGGAGAATCTCGAGTTCTCTGTCATCAATGTAGGTGAAAACAGTCGATCTCGTTTGAGATGGCTGCACGGTTGCGTATTGGGGGTGCTCATGTTTGAAAACCACGGGGACAGTTCCATGCTGCAAGGACGGGGGAGCAATGCAATTGAGACACTTTTCTCCCCAAAAGGTTGTTGTGGTTGCCTCTGTGTCCCCAAACATTACCTCGAGTCCCTGATAGAATCCATTTCCAAGCAAGGTAACTTCAGTACCACCTGTGACTGAGCCTTCAGCCGGGACTAGCTTGTGGATCAGCGGAGAAGGTCGGCGCGAAGCGGCATTACCGAGCAACTGGTTTGAGACTGCCTGGCCAAAGGGAACATCCGTGGCGCCAAAGCTGGCTCGGCCGGAACCTGGGCTTCCAGGGCGGCTCGCCTGACGGGATGAAGGTGCAGATATGACAGCCTGTCGAGGGAGGTTCTCCAAGCTGAAGGATCGATTGATGTTTGCCGCATATTGCTCGATGCTGTTTGGAGTAGGCGGGCTCGTCCCCATTGGATTTAGTCGTGAAGCAGCTATTGGCGGGGGGTAAGTGCTCGCGGCTGGGGTTGTATTTGGCGCTATAGCACCCGAAGAAGCAGTCTCGTGTGAGGCATCGAGGCGGGTCATAGTCAATCCGGACGGGAGTTTGCTAGAATTGCTCTGTTTTCGCTTCTTAGACGTAGGGCCGGTTGGCCCGCTGGGAGAGGCCGGTCGAGACAGGTTCCGAGGCGTCATTGTTGCAGAGGTCTCGAGTGAGAAGCCTGAGGGTACTGCAAAGGGCTTGTGAGAAGCCGGCATTGCCAAATTCGGCGAGAAGTTATTCTGAAGTCCATGCAAATCATTTGTCGAGAATGAGTGTTTGAACATTTTTGCAGCGCCGCCTTGGAGAGCAGCGCTGTTGTCTGCAGCAGTCGCAAACACACCGGCCCCGGGAAACTGCGGAGCGGTGGGCAAAGTGACGGGGGCCTGTGGCGCAGACGGGATGGAGTTATGCGTCTTGTGATCATCAGTGATCATGATGGGATTTGTCATGGCTTGAGCCACCAGCTTATCCCGGAAGTCCTTGATGGTGAAGATAACCTGAAAGCCCATCTTCTCGTTTTGGTGCCGACAATAACATGCAATCCGCATTGGTAGCTCCACATGAAAGGCTCCAGAACCATTTGCTAGAGGCAAAGGGGTAGAGTGTGCTGGCGAGGCTTCTTTGCTGCCATCGGTCCACTCCTTGACTTCGTTGGTATTGAAAACGACCACGCGTTTCTCCTCGTCCTTCTGGAAGGCCTCTTCCTCGTCGGGCTTCTTCTGCTTCTTGCGCGAGGCACGCTTTCTCTCCCGTTGGATGCAGCCGACACAGATTCTGACCTCGCCGCCGTTCAGTGGCCTGTCATCATCGTCTTTTGACGAGGACGACGTGGCCACAGATGCTGGACTTGTCTTGGACAACAAGTTTGGGTCTTCTCCTCTGGCACGGGCAAGAGCCCTCTGCAGTTTAACTGGATCCTGCATCGCACTGGTGCATACAAGCGAGGTATGCAGTTCGAGCATGTCGGGTGACTTTTCAACGCCACCCTTGACGAGGAATTTCGGCTTGGATACGGTATGAATGGGCAAGTGGAGTTTCTTCACGCCAGGCGGAAGACAGCTTAGTGTGAGCTTGATGGGGATTTGTGTTTCAACACGAGACTTGAGAGATGTAGGATGAACAGTCAGGTGAGGGACACCATCATTTGAATGGACTGTGGATGGCGGAGAGGATATGTCCTTGAATGAAGAGGGAGTGGCGCTCGATTCAGGTTCGAAGGTGAAGGCCTGTGTAGGGGGGAATTGAAGACTGTTGGGAGACAAGGTGGTATTGCCAGGAGAGTCACCATTCATGGTAATGTGGTTGAATGTCTCCTCAAGACCTGATGACGGCGAGTGTTTGTTCCAGGGAGAGTGACCCTGGGCAGCAGGAAGCATGGCACTGAGCGGAGAAGCTTCCCGCGAGCCCGCGAAGAAGAATGTGGGCTGGGCAACAGGGGCCATTTTTGGAGACGGCCCGGGTGCTTGGGAAAATCTGGAAATTTTGGCAGTGCTCTGGAAGGGCTGCATACTAGTGTGCTTTGAGGCCATTGTGGCTATGTTGGCATCAAATCCGCTCGGCGTACTGGCAGCCGTGTCAAAGTCAAAGTCGGAGGCCATTTGTTTGTTGCTGGCCTCAAAGTCTTGGTCAATCCCAGTCATGGTGGAATCATCAAAGAATTGCTGGGTGGCAGGCATGGTCATGCCGTTGATACCGCTGCCCCATGTCTTGTCCTGGCCAGCAAGGGCGCTGGAGGTGACTGAAATCTCAGAATGGTTCCGATTGTGAAGATTGCCGGACGCGGCCGACGAGCTGCTTGAACCGGATCCCCGGTGCAGTGGCGGGAATTTGTGCGCAATATCAGCTGGGCTATTGGCCTGTTGCTCCTGCTTGACCAAGTCGGGCAGGTTGAAGAAGGAATCGGCCGTCACTTCGTTATCTTGATCGACACCGGACTCGAGGAAGGGGTCGAAGTCGGCGGCCGCGAAGGCGTTTGGGGTCTGGTCGAGGCTGGCGTTGAACAAGTACATGTCGTCCTCCTGGGCGGTGGCCATCTCCAGCGTGGCTGAGGTCATGCCTGATCTTGCAATTGTTGGAGATCAGGTGTTCAGCAGTACATGTCGGGACAGATTCACCGTCTCTCCATACCCGGTCAGATCAGCCAAGCGGTAGAGCGGAGCCAGTCCTTCTTGTCTGGGTTCAATCCAGGCGGCAAGGGCTCCGGATCGAGGCGCTGGCGGTATGTCAGGGCTGGGCGGATTGGCAACAGGGTCGACACGTTGTGCGGCGGAGGAGTCGGAGCGGGAGGTATGACAGGCGCGGCGTGAACGGCAGCTTGGCGTTGCAAGGGATTATTTTTGTGGTCGCCAAACCGCAGATACCCTTCTGGTTGAAATTGCGGGGCGTGCGTTGCGGCTTCAAGGGCCAAGAGGAGGGCGGGAGAAGGAGCTCGTGGAGGTGTCGAAGGGTGCCAAGGAGAGGCTCTGAAAGGTCACGAGTGGGGATAGACCGAACTCAAAACTCTAAATGCACGCTCGCTGATACGGCAGTTACACGTAAGCGTCTAGGCAGGTGGCTTCCTCCACGAAGAGCCAAGACTTTTCTGTTGGCGTCTGCGGCAGGTGAGAGAAAAGAGGTTAAGAAGGGTCGGACACTGCCAGGCAGCTGTCGCATTCAAAATGCAATCCAGAGAGTTTTGAGACCGAGACCATCATACACTCGACGGCGAATTGTTCGCCTTCCAAGGCCGGAAGATCTCGCGTCGATATCCTGTTGGTTCAGCCACCTCCACATCGGGTCCCAGACCCTGGCCCGTGGGAGGTGCCTGTAATCATTAAAATC
Source organism: Chaetothyriales sp. CBS 134920 (assembly GCA_003693665.1). Classification (NCBI taxonomy): domain Eukaryota; kingdom Fungi; phylum Ascomycota; class Eurotiomycetes; order Chaetothyriales; family Domatiomycetaceae; genus Domatiomyces; species Domatiomyces catenatus. Next base: position 295,296 of record QQSL01000015.1, on the reverse strand, counting down.
ATTACCAGTGCATGCCAAGCCACACATTGTGGAGCATGTTGATGCAAGCGCCTGCAAAAAGTCCAAAGTATGTTGTTGCCACCTCGATCATTCACCTCGCTAATGCCGTTGTTGGAACATGTACTGAATCTCGGAGACAAAGGCAGGAAGTTGAGGGCCAACGGCTAGATCTATCAGTAGGGGATTCCCGGGAGCAGTATCTGTACGAATACTTGCTCACCCCCCCCCTCTCTCTCTCTCTGCGATCCTCAAAATTTCTACGCAAAGCTATCAGAGTTGATTCGACGTCATGACCACTTGGTTGCGCCACCGCTCTTGTTTCAAACAACCCATGGAACTGCTAGGATACACGTAGCGTGACTTAATGGTTGGCTCTGGTTTGACCCAGATCAGAAATGATACTGATTATATCCCTTAAGTACGGCGGCCGCCCGGGACCGCAGTCAGCTAGGCCTTGACAACCATCTGGAGATTTGGCTAAACGGTGCGCGCAGTCGACGGTTAAAATACTCACAGTCAATTCGTCTTCTGCAACGAAAAATCTGAAGGATTGTGAATCTGTTTCATTCAAGGGGGGGGGAAAACTAAAAACTGTAAAAAGGAAGGGGGGAAAACGGAGAGGTCAGGGCATGATCGATACCATTGTTATTGCTGAATGAGCGCTATGTGAGCCTCTCTTTAGACTGACTTCGGGACTGAGTTCGAATTGTCCGCACACGACCATGCAGCACTGCCTCCGCTCTGTTTGTATGAATCAACGATACCGACAATACAGCCATAGGTGCCAGCAATCAACAAGAAAGTGCCGGAGACAATGACAAACACGCTCCAGCAAACCATCAAGGTCAGTTTCATCGTTCGTTCAGTCTTGAATTTAGCCCAGTTATCGTAGAGCCACATGCAGCCCATTGGTTGAAAGGACATCAGTGTACCAAGTAAGGCACCAATAAGGGAGACTAGACCGTTAAAGACAGGAATAGCACTTGCAATGATATAAGCACTGATTGCAACCATTCCTGTACAGCTCAGCCAGGTCACCCAATGTTTGAAAGTAGGCTCAGTAAGGTGATGAGTGCCACGTAAGAGTCGAATAAAGACATACTTGGCCGGTAAGTGGCTAGCAAGGGTAGCTGAAGCAATGAGCCCAGGAAGAGCAAATCCATAACAGACTTTCTTCAAAAGGACTCCAGCTGATCCAAGAGCAGGTGAGGCCACATAGGAACCAGCAAAGTAGTAAACCACAATACCAATGATAAGGTAGACAGCAGTGATAACACCCTGACTGAAGAGAACAGCTCGTGAATAGTCATGAGGATTCTGCATTTCAGAAACAATTGCAAAGAAAGTAGGTGTTCCAGAGTAAGCGAAGACCAGGGAGGAAATAGAGGTGACAGCGTCAGTGAACTTTGGCGTGTTGATGAGCTTGTAATCTGATTTAAAGACACCACCCGGGGGAGCAGCAGCAGGGCGGTCCTGAACGCCGACAGCAATGGTGACAGTGAAAACTATGTCAAATGTTAGTCCTGGCTAGAAATATACACAATATATGCGCGGTCAGGTCAGGATAAACTTACTTGCTGTCAAGATACCGGCCAAGCCCACCCAAGCAATCCAGCTAATCTTACCGAGTGTCTGGATGCTGGAACAGCAGAATACTATTACTGCAGCAACAGCAACGAAAATAGCAGTGCATGCTCCGTGTGTCGAGAGAGCATTCAGACTGATTGAAATACTAAGCATAGCGGCACCAGTGACGAAAATCAGGTCTATGCAATCTCAGTAAGAATTCCATCAACTTGAGTAAACAGGGGTAAACTCACACAGGACATATGCAGCACCAAGGATTTCGCGTCCAGCACGACCGAACATCAAGAAACCAGCATCGTCGATTCCGTAGACAGAACGATGCAAAAGCTTGAAGACACCAATATAATAGTCGGACCAGGTTGTGATGATGGCGATAGCCAGCATGCAAATAAGGCCTGGGATCATGCCGAGCACGTCAAAGACCGAAGGGATAGCGAGCACACCGAGGCCGATCTGGGTCTTCATCATGAGGACTGAGGTGCCAATCCAACCGACCTAAAAGAGTCAACTTGGGCGAGATCATGGCGATGTACCCACACTCCGGTAGTTTGGACCGCCTTCAACGATCTCTCCAAAGACATCATCGACAATAGAGATACGCCGGCCCGTCACCGACAGACGACGGGGAGCGGCGTCTCGACCCCCATCCTCAGGAGCAGAGAACTCGATATGGTCAGCCTTTTCTTTGCTCATGTTAGAAGGACGGTTGGGAGGTTGCGGTGAAAGAAACAGCTGGAGACGGGGGTAAAGGGGACACGGGCACAGCCCAAGGGGGGCGAGCTACCTGGTATTAAAAGGTCTCGAGGACAGGAGGGGTGAGAGCCTGTATCCTCGCCGACAGTTGCCCATCTGGCTGTTAAACAATGTGGCAGGTTGAGGAGGGAGGGAACAAGTTAACTGGCATTGGCCGGAGGAGACATTACCTCGTAAGTTAACATCGCCCACGGCTGATTGGACCAGTTTGTGTGGAGGCGGACCAGGGTTCGATGAATTCATTAATAAACCCGAAGAGTGACAGGTCGAGGCCTCGTGTTAGGTAATCCCGCACATGCCCAGGCCCGGCTGCTGTCGCCGTGGTGTAGACCTTGGTTTTCAAGGTAGACAACCAAAACCAGTTAATTGTTCCAGGCACAATCAGGCGCGGGCAGACCCTTCAGACATCCAGCCAGGCCTGAGTTTGCGGTATTCTTAGCAAAGTGTGCAGGACCTACAGACGCTATATATACGCCAATGCACTACACCCCTCCTCTCCGCCCCCCTCTCCGCTCCAGCTCGTTCACTCGTTCACTCGGCCGCCATGCTCGCAACGGTGCTTGTGCTTGGTGCTCCCAACACGTCTCGCGTCTTCAAAAGCAGATGCCAGATAAAGGCTAGAGCGTCGAGATCACACTCCAGCTGTCGGTGCCGCCCACTTTGGTGCTGTACACTGTACATTGGCGGCACAGGAACTCGTCAACGCCTTCGGCTAACCCAGGCCGGAAAAGTATACCTGCATTAGTGTGTCAGGTGCATCAGTTAACCGATCCCAGTGACTGAAAAGTAAAGGTCATATTATCCCCACCGGCTTTCTTCCTGGCCTCCTCTCCTCTTCTACACTTGGAATATCATGGAAGACCATATCTTGGCCAATCAAGAAGCATCATGACTCAGGTCTATCACCCGGATAATGCCACTGCCCCATCCAACCGCCGCCCATCCGGCAAATTTGTGATTTGGATTCCAAGCTATCGCTGTCACTGCTTGCTCGTCGTTGTATGCCATGCTCGCTATCGAGTCGTCACCACCCTGTTCAGTCGCAACGGCCTCCCTGGTTTGATTCTTTCGTCTTTTGCGTGTCCCATCATCCAGAGGAACAGGGTGAGAAGGGCCGGTGAAGAACGAGGTACCAACGGGCACGTCCCGACCATGAAACGTGTCCGGCAGTGATGGCCCCTCGCCCGCCTGGAATTGATACTCACACACTTTCTGCAGATAGCCGTCCATCTCAGGCTGATAAACACTGGTTGGGATCACGGTGCGGAGGTAGTTGGTCGCGAAGACGGTGCCCCGGGCAGTGCCGATCAGGATGCTTGGGTGGTGTGGAGATGAAGCCAGAGCAGTTCCTTGTCCTTCTAGAGGTGAGAGCTTGGCGACGGGTACCTCACCGTAGAAATGACGGAGGTGATGGCATTCAACTGTCGTCTGAAGCATCTCATTGTCGCTAGCCTCCCCGAAGGTGAGCCATGAGCCTGTAAAAGGAGCATAGACAAGGGCCTTGACCGGCGGCACGCGGCCTTTGGGTACGTCGACACGATCTTGGACAGGACATCGCAGATCTGTCAGAGACATATCCCCAGAGGCGGATCTGCTTGCAATGTAGAATGGTGTTGAGGATGGGGAAGCTGGGCTGAGGGTCAGAACATAAGTGTCGTGGAGCTGACTGACAAGATATGGCTGGATACAAGAGTCTTTGGATGGATCGAGTGCGTTGTAAAGACGAAGGCTACCGTCTGAGGCGCCCACGACCAGGTCAGTGGCCGTCAGCCAGGCTATTTCGCTGAACACAGCATTTTGCGAAGGTTCAGCCTTGAAGATTGTGGTCAAAATTTCGGGCTCAAGCTTGTACACAATGAGTCGAACAAGTCCATCCGATGATAGGGCTGCAAGGATGTGAATGTTGCCATCAAATGGTCCAGGGGACCAGGTCAACTGCCTCACATCGCCGCAAGCCAGGCTTGTAGTTGTCATCAAACGAGGCACAGTCTTTACATTCAACTTGGACTGCTCATTCTCAGACTCCTGAACACGGGGAAAATGCAAAATATCAATATTAGACGCCCATGGCACTGAGGGCCTGAATGCGGAAGGTTCGCCCACCGGTCCAGAGGGCCCATTTGTTCGTTCCCGAGCTGGGCTCTTGCAAGCAATGGCGAGATATTGATCATTATCAGAGTTGGGCATCCAAGCCAGAGTGTTGATCCTCCTGCCAGAATGAATGATCCACCCTGGCTGGGAAATATCAGAGTAAGTCTTATATCCACACTGAGCATTCTGAGTATTCGTGTCGGTTTTTGTGACATCGGTCGCCGCGTCATCACGAACAGCCGACGCTTGAGCTGGGATTTTGACCGTGGCCTGATCGCCAGGCTCTCCGATGACCAATGACGGTTCGAAAAGGGCCTCGCCAATAGGGTCCGCAGAGAAACGCGAGCGCTTGCCGTACGTGTTTAAAAGTGCTTCCAAATGTGGTGCACCTGGTGCTCCAGAGCTGCTTGCAAAGCACAGCGATGCAGAAGACTGAGGGTTCGCTAATGTTGTTCGTGAAGGCAGGGTGATGTCCCTGGCTAAGCCCCAATGATCTCGAGCATTCAAAACAAGGCGCAGGTCCTCAACAGCGGGTCCAAAGACGTTCTCATACGTGACAAGCATAGCCTTTGCCGTCCTTCCAAAGGGCTTCAGTCCGCGAGAATGACCAGTATCCCAGTATTGTAGTCGCTCAGCATAGAGTCCTGTCACACGATACTTGCCGGAGCCACTTCCATACCTAGACCTGTCCCGCGTCTTCACAGACCCAGCAGGGGATCGGCCATTGAGGGCTGATGAAGCACCGGCCTTCTCCTGTCCGAGACCAGTCTCATCGGCTGAGTCGCCATCGGAAGAGTCATCATTAATCTTGTCTTCGCTATCATCGGACGATGAGGGCCGCGATGCCGAGGACTCTCGCGAGGCGCTCTTGTCCCAAGTCTCCTTGGAATATTTGGTATTTGGATGGCGAGGACGATTCGAGCGACGAGTTGGAGGCATCCTGACTTTCTTGGGACATTTGCTACACCACAATTGAGCTGCGTTCAGCCGTCTCACGTGACCCACGATTCCAGGATTATACAAGTTAATGAGCAGATGAAAGAGACAAAGTCATATTGATCTGACACATTTTCCATGTAGAGCGCGCTCTAACTACCGAACTTTTCAATCGCTGTTGACAGAATCTGGAGATTGCTTCCAATCCCCGGCTTTGAGATCTTGATACAATGCTGACCGAGAAGGGTCTGCAACCAACTTTTCTGGACCGACGGGTTGGCAGCATGCAATGGAAACAGTCAGACGAAGGGGTGGCGAGCTAGGGGAGCGCTTAGCTCTGTGTGCTTGCACCTCGCCCTTCCCTATTCGCTCGTGGAGGGCGATCTCCTCGTCCACCACCACGGCCTCCTCGGAACCCGCCCTCGCCTCGGTTGCCTCTGCCACGGCCTCTGAAATCGCCTCTTGGCCCTCCTCCACGGCCACCACGACCGCGACCTCTACCCTCGTTGTGGCGCGTACGAACCTGTTCAAATCCATCATTCTCTGCTTTCGGCTTCTCCTCATTTGCCGAGGTTGATACCTCTTCGGCCCAACTCTCTGTCTGAGCGGCTGGCTGGGTAGGGGGCTGAGCTGCCGGCAGAGTTGCTGGTTGAGAGGTTGGCGCATTAGTCTCGGTCTCCGCGGGTTTGTTGGAAATGTGAATCCATTCCTCAGCGTTGGCGCTACCATCAGTAGTTGTTGATGCCTCAGGATTCCAGGCAGTTTCAGCAACGGGGTTGGCAGCGTCGTCAGCAGTTGAGGCTTCAGGAGACAAGGCATCGGATTGGGATGCGGCACCGCCATTGGTCTGGGTGGTGGCTGCGGCTGTGCTATCAAGCTCGGTAAGACCAGAATATGCGGCCGTTTCGTCTTGTACCGGTTCCGGTGCAGAGCCTTCCTCTTCAGCCAGGTTGGCAGTCTCCACACTCTCGGCGAGGGCAGCTGTTCGGACTTGGGCAAAGGTAACATCAAGCAGATTGTTCTCAGTGTCGGTAACTCGTTCCTCGGAGCCAATGATCAGGTTACGAAGAGTCGTAAGAGCGGTGAAATTGCCTTGGTATATCTGCAGGAGGATGCCCTCAAAGGCGCGCACTTCCTCTGAGTCGGCATCTTCAGACTGGCGCTTGGAAGCAGCAGCATGCAGGAAGTGGGAGATGACCTTGAGCTCGTCGTCGATGTCTTTTGCCTTGGGTGTTTGGATTTGCTCCTCGATCTCTTGCCTCAATCGGGCGACCTCTTGTTGGTGAGCCTCGATGAGTGCAGCCTTCTCGCGATTGAAGCGCTCTTCGACTTCGTGGAAGAAGGCGCGGTAGTGGCTGACCTGTTCCTCGAGTTGGTTGACCTGGGTTTGAAGGCCGGGCTTTTTCAGGATTTGAGCCTTCTGGTCACTGTTGAGTTTCTTCTCGGCCACGAGCTCGTCGAGGGATTTGCCAGGGTTCTCGGCGATGACAGCGTCAGCTTTGGCAGAGGCAGAAATCTTCTTGTGGATGTTGCGGATTTGGCTGTTATTGCTTATTAGTACGGAGCATGATGGGGGTCAGCCTGACCATACCGATTGAGTTCTTTGATGTGAGGGCTGTCGATCGTGGAGGAATCGCCGTTCGCGTGACCAGTGGCAACAGGTGCGGGTTCAGAAGAATGACTGGCAGAATCGGCAGCTGCCACCGACTGCTCAGCCTTTGGCTTCCGCTTCTTCGCCGTCTTCGAATCTATACCAGCGCCCGAAGTGGTGGACATTCTTGGGAGGGTCGTGTGAGCAACAGCAAGGGTGAATTGGACGAGGAAGCTTGGGTGTGAACAACACCAAGGGTGAATTGGAGGAAGCTTGGGTGTGTGTGTTGGGTGGTGCGGAGCAGGCAAGAGGTTGATGGGGATGTTGAGGATGGAGAAGGTGAAGACAGAGAGGGAGGGAGGGGACAAGGACAAGGACTAGAGGTGATGATCTTTGTGGGCGGGCAGACAGCCAGATTTAGGCAACTGGAGTTGTTAAATAAGCTTGAAGAAGACTAATTAGTTAACAGGCAACTTAGACAAGTGCGATTAACGCCAAGCCCCCACCATTGACTTTTATATCACCTGCAGTGTCACAAGGCTACAGCTAAGCACCCCCTCCTCCTGCCTGAGTCACACCATGCCAGGTGGTGCCTGCCTCCTCTGCTTCTGGGTCCTGGCCCGGCTTTCGCTGCCCAGTCGCGCATTTCCCCGAAGAAATTGCCAGCGTCTCGCGGGCGTAGCGAGTGGCTGGCTGGCTTCTCGACTGCTCTCTGGCCACATCTCTCCATGTGGGAATCCAGGCAGCATTCGATTCGCTCGAGGAAAGAAGTGCCGCGACCTTCTCGGGCTCAACCATCGTATGCAGTTCAGGCGTGCCAAGCACGATCCCGTGCAGAAGGGACCCGGCAACAAGTGCACCAGTCTTGAACTCTGCAGAATCGCGGATCACCTGGCGATTGCAATCCTGGCCGGATCTGCGACTAAGTTGACTTCAACCGCGGAACTTCCGTAATGTGGTCTTCAAGACAGTCAGTACCTGTATTCAGCGGGCCGTGGTGTTGTATTTGTTGATGCCATACCAAGGTCGCTTTTCGAATATCTCGAGCATGTACACTCTTTTCATCACTTTCCTTAGACCTCTGCTCAGCATGCTGCATCAACCTGGATTGCTGTCAGGTCAAAAGATATCGCTGTGGGGACTTGGTACTTACTCTCGGATGAAGAGCACGTAGTCCAAGTAAATCAGGGCATCCGCACCCTTGCTAACTGTCTTTTGGGAGTGGCCCTTGACAATTTTGCGCACATTTGCTCGAGGGTAAGGCCGAGGCTGTGGCGGCATCGCGAAAGTCGGCCTCTTCCTGGACAAACAGGTCGTTTCGAAGGACATGTAGTGTGCCCAATGCCCAATGTAAACGAGTAAACAAAAGGCGCGTCATCACTTGGGTTTAGCCGATATTGAGCCATTATTCTGGCTAGACTAACTTACACGTGTGCATGACGTCACCTAATACTCTTTCTTGAACAAATGGAAAAGGAAAAATACGGCTCTGTTGCTACTTACTACCTCCCCTCAAGTAGACGGGTGAACAGCTGGACAGCAGTCTTTGCCCTCTCTCTGACATCGGTGTCGGCATCAGTCTCCAGCTTCTTAACGCTGGAGGCCAATCCAATCCTCTGCAACTCCAATGCTCTCTTTCTACACACATTGCGGTCGTTTTCCTCGTCCTCGAAAAGGAGATTGATCACAACCCAACAGCACTGTACACGCACCTCTGCGTTACTATGTGAGGTAAAGGAGACGACCTGCTTGAGAATGGCATGCTCCTGCGAGAGCTGAGTTCGCCACTTGGAGCTTGTGGCCGAAATGTGGATAATGATGTAAAGCACTTTGGTGATAATAGACAGCGGGGCCGGTATGCTCAAATTGTAACTTCGAGTAGGGCCGATTTGCGTTCGCGGACGCATTCGTGACAAGATGATGGCGAAGAAGTCGTCTCTGTCGATCTCGCCGAGTAGGTAGTCAACAATATCTGCGGCGTTGTCTCCGCACAAAAGATTCCTAATGAGATCGATCAGTTGTTCTTGAATCGCGAGATCGTCCTCTGGCGTATGCCTGTTGAACTCGGCGCCCGCCTCGAGTTCGGATGAGGGGTCGATGAGCTCTCTTGACAGGTCGCCATCTGAATCTTCGCTCATCACCACATCATCTTGGTAGTCTTTGTCAACAAGGCCAATGACTTGGCCGGGTGGGATATCAAAAGGGTCGGTCTTGATGAGCAGCTTGATCCAACTGGATCCAAGCTCATTGATGACTTCTTGCTTGAGCTTCTTCGACGCATTGACGACCAATCCCTTCAGCGTGCAGATAGACTCTAAACGAAGACGGGCATTTGCCGAATGTGCCTGTTCGCAAAGCTTCTTGACGACGGCAGATTCGAGCAAAGACTCCTTCATGGGGCTGAAATCTAATGCAAGGTTGGCTAGTACCTTGGTGGCTGCTATGCGCACCTCGGGGTCACGGATATCAATCAGGTTAATGATGGCTCTTGTCACATTGATGTCAACAAACTTGGTACGCAACGCTGTGACCGATCGGGTAAGTGCTCTGACAGCACCACAGGCAGCAAGGATGGTCGATGCTGAGTTGCCCTTGATGTCAGGAGCGGTATCATCAGCTAGCTCTTGGGAGGGTTGGAAAGGTTCAAGAGACAGAACGATGTGTGGCAAAATGCCTTGATCGCAAATCTCTTTCCTGTACAGATCGCTGAAGGGAGCAATGGCGGCCAATGCTTGCAAGGTAGCCTCACGATGTGCCATATCTTGCCTTATGGCATGAGACGGCCCGCCGAAGCCAAGGGTACAATCAGGGCCATAATCTGGAATAGTATCGGCCGACGGCCTCGCGGCTCGCCATGTAGTGACTCTATGCTCTGTTGGTGCTTCAAATGTGTGCTTGAGGCCAGCCGAGAGTTTGGGGATAGCCTTGGCTTCAACCGCGGCCTTTTGCAACTCGAGGTCGTCGATGATAAGGGCAGCAAGTGTTGAGGCTGCTGCTTTGCTATAGTGCAGGCCGTTTGAGAGACAGCAGCTGTGCTTGAGCGCTGGTGGGCCCTGATCTGAGATGCCATGGTCGAGCATGGCCACGATAATGGGGACGAGGAGGCTTGGGAAGCATCTTGCCCGGTAGAGGGGCACTAGCTCTGCATTCAACAAAGCTACCAGAACCCGACAAGCTAGCAAGCAGTCGAGGCCGCGCGATCGTCGAGCGATGTAGAGCAAGCAGGGAACTAAGGGTGATTCGTCCACTTCTGCATCTCCGTCCTCTATCAAACTCATGCCAGTGGCTGTGGCCGCAGGCGGATGAAAGGATGCACGCCGCCGTGGTCCAGGCAAGCCAGCTCCGAGAGGAGGGAAATTGAGGTTTCCGCTTCCGCCGTATTTCTCCTTTGGCGGGACCAAGGGAAGCAGTCCATCAAATGCATTCGTACTCCGAGCACGAGCAATGGTCGAGGGAACTTGGGAGCCGGCCCAGATGGAAGGGCGCAGTTCAGCGGGGGAGTGGTCATTGTGAGGTTGTGGAAGGACCGAGGAGATGGAAGGGTCCGATAGCAGGGCTTCAGCACGCTCCTTGGAGTGTTCGATGAGCAGAGCAATCCCTTCTAGGATAGGTGAAAGACGGGCGTGGCTAGGCAGAGGGTCTGGTAGCAAGGAGGACGAAGAGGCAGGAAAGTCCAAGAGTTCGAGATTTGGGACGACCAGACCGTCGCGGACAACGAAGGAAGCAAGGCGGCGGGCGAGGATGCTGAGAAGGCCTCTGTCGGCCAACAGCCGCTTGTGTTGCTCGGTGGAGCAGGTCTTGCAGAGAAGAGCAATGGAGTAGTCACATAGTCGAACTGCGGATGTGGAGGTGTTGGAGGTGTAGATATAGCTAATGGTGGTGTCGAGAGCATCAGATGCAAAGAACTGGTCGGCAAGATAGCTGCTTGGGCGCCACTGGCCGGGCTCCTGGGGGGGAAGGTTGTCGGCCACGACATTGAGGCAACGAAGAATGATGACCGACTCCCGGGAAGAGGGCGTTTGGCCGAGTCGGGTGAGCAAGCGGGGAAGGACTGCGCTGTTGATGATGGGGTGGACAAAGCCAGGCCCTTGGTGGGCAAGCAGGGTGATGAGGTATGCTGCCTCTATCCAGACTCTTTCGACCACACCGGCACTCTGGGCCGTGCTTGCCTGTGCAGCATGCAGGGTCTTTGCCAGTGCAGGAAGGAGCCCATGATGGATGTATTCCGCTTTGCGGGCGGCGTGGCCAATTAAGTCATTCTTGATGGACTTGAGAGCGTCGGCGGCGACATCGAGCGAGGAGGCACTGCACACAGTGTGGATGTGGGCGGTGCGGTCGGCAGCGGGGTAGCCCATATCCAGGAAAGCGGCAGGAAAGGGGAGGAGAGGGCTGCAATTGCAGTCGGTAGTGTGAGTGTCAGGCGGAGAGAGCGCGGGCCCAAGGAAGGCGTGTTTGTCGAAAGTCTAAAGTTTGCCTGGTCGCGTGCCCCGTGCGTGCCCCGTGCGTGCCTCCCTCATGCCACTATTGCACTCCGAGTATTGCTACTATTGCTGCTAAAATAATTGGGGCGTAAAGAGACTGCGGTGGAGTTGTCCGTCATTGAGGTGCAGAGTTTTGCCCGCCTCAAATGAAAAGTCAGCAAAATACAACGTGGGCCGCTGATCTTGCCCGTGCGGGATTAAATCGCTGGATATAATGTCCGGGGCACCGCTCCTCGTTTTCTGGGCTGTTATTTTCAATATTAATAAACCGAACCTGACAAGCAAAGCAAACCAAGCCAACAGCTCAGCTTGTGAAAAACGGCCTTGGTCCGCCCTCTCCTCCACCGCTCTTTCTCTCTGCCACGCAGACCGAGTACGGCGGCGTCAGTCTTGGCCCGCGACATTATTTGCCAGTCCGCGGGCCTCTGCTCGCAGTTTCCAGTTTCCTCCCACTCGGCCGCCACGACGCCCATTCCCATGCTCTTCCCGCCTGCAGCGTCTCATGGACCGCAAACCACACTCCCTCTCTCTTGGCCTGTTCCTGCTCTCCTGCTCTCCTGCGCCCAAGGCAAAGGCGGCGATCTCACACCTCCGGCGCTTTGACTATGCTCGCCACCTCCTCCACCTCGCCCACCCTCCGTCCTGACTCGTCCTTCGAGCCAGCCCACTGTTATCCTCCCCGGCCGCAATATGACATTCGCCCACAGTCGCCGCAGATTCGATCCCCAATAGCACCCCACGCCCGCACCCACTATCCTTTCCCGTCACCAGCCCCACCTCGCCAACGAACGGCCAGTGTCCGGTCACTCGATCGATTAAGTCCCCTCTACAAGGCAAGACGGACCATGGTCGACGCTGCCACTCAGTACTCGCCGCCCAAGCCTGCAGCATCCCCTGAGCCAAGGCTGAAGCCACCAGTGTCGAACATTGAGAGCTTGCAGATCCAAGAGCCGAACCCGGACGTCAATCATCCACAACGAGGCGCATGGGAAAGAAGCAATATCGCTACAGCGGCTGCACCACAATCCGCTGCAGCCACCACCATAACTACGAGCAGCAGCACCGCTGTAGCCCCAGCAACTACGCCGCCTTCTCGCTCCAAGAGGCAGGCTTCAGACACGGACGAAGACCAGTCCGCTGTACCCTCTCAGCAGCAATTGCCGCTCAGTCAGGCCATGGACGATTCTCCCGTCAAGAAGTCTCGTCCGGATGCGCCTGCCGCGCATGTCGTGCCGCTTGAATACGAATTTTGCGATACGCGAGACCTTGTTGTCCTCATATCCTCGATGATCATGGAGCTCATCCGCTACAATGACTCGATCCCATTGAAAGACGGTCACCTCACGCGCTTCCACTCACGAGCGCCCCCAGGCATCTCAGTGCAGGACTATCTTCAGCGACTTACCACCCACGCCACTCTATCTCCTCCCATCCTTCTCAGCATGGTCTACTACATCGACCGCCTCTGTGCACTCTACCCTGCATTCACCATCACAAGTCTGACCGTGCATCGATTTCTGATTGCAAGTGCAACTGTGGCTAGCAAAGGCCTGAGCGATTCCTTCTGGACCAATAAGACATATGCCCGCGTCGGCGGCGTCAGTGTGAGAGAACTTGCCTTGTTGGAACTTGAGTTTTTGACCAGGCTGGACTGGAGAATTGTTCCTAAGCCCGAGGTCCTGACCGACTACTATCGAAGTCTGGTCAAAAGAAGCGAAACCCACACGTTTCCGTGTACCGAAGATACCTGATGGGAGTCGCATGGGAACGCTGGCTATTTGTGCCACGTGACGACCCTATGTCGTCCTCCCGCCCGACCTGTCATCCAAAACTCAAGTCTACTGTCAGTCATCGTCAACTCAACGTGGCAATTGGACTCCACAGCCTCTGCGATCTCATTCTGATGGACCCGCGGAAAACCTCCCGCAAGAGACAGTCGACAGGAGACAGTGATGGTCCATCAAACTATTTCCGCTGCTGGTGGACACAACCTTGCATCCAGCACTTGTGAGAAGTGAGAATATCTGCAAAATCTGGTTGGTGGTAGACTGTATATATCTTCACTTCCCTCTACCTACAGATACCACTTGAGACAGGGACTAGAAATTGGACAAGCATCACAGAAAGAGGACAGGAGGAGCAAGACAATTGTAGGCCATCCTTGTCCTCTATTGGGAGGAAAGAGCAATCTTTCATGCTGTTGTCATTTTTATTTCATTCCTCCGTTGTTACTTTCATCCTTGCTAGAATCATTGTTGTACAGATGTTGACATCATGGCCAGCAGTAATAGTCATCTTGGGTATCAGTTGTTGAACAGAAACAATAAAGCCCTTTCTCCACCCATTTCCAAACCCTCTCTCTGTCTTTCTGCATAAATAGGAAAAAAGAGATTTGGAACTCTATGCCCTGCTGGCTCTTGTTCTGCCCTGGCATTATTTCTTTTGCTTGTGTCGCTCAGCTGTTCCCAAATCCCTAGCAAACAAATCCCTAGCAAACTTTGTCACCTTCATGAAAACAATGTGATGTGCATGGTCATGAATCTCAGGGGTCTGGCTCTCCTTTGGCCTATCACCATCCAGCACTAGGAATCTTCGATGGCAGTCGACATGCAAGGCGGACCAGCCAACGAAATGATCCAGGAGGACCTCGTCCCGCTGTCCGGTTGCTGCTTCATCTGCTTCAGGCGATGACTCGTACCCGGGAAGACGGGCTAGGGGAATGACATAGCTGGCGGTCTTGGACCTGGCGGTTTGGGCCAGCATCTTTTCCAGCAAGCCGGACTTGTTCGTGCCGCTGCTGTCCGGTTCTGTCACATCAACACATGGCATGAGCTCGGATAAGACGGCCAGCATTCCGAGGTAGTGGGCTGTTGAGTCATCGCTGGTGGCATGGACAGCTTGTCGAGTCAGCCACGCTCGAATATTTGGCCGTACCATTATCCGCCACTCATTCGGCCTGTCCCTTGAATGACGCCTGAACCAGTCCAGGCTTTTAAGTGCCTCTGCAGTGTGCTTCATGGCCGCTTCGGTCAAGAGCAGCGCCGTCCCATGATTAAAGATCGGAGCCGCCCGGTACTTGGGTAATTGGGGGTTGCTTGTCTGCCAGGACAGCCGGCAGGATACAAAGTCAACAGCATTGTATTTGCCCAGCAGCGATCCGAAAGAAGGGAGGTTGCAAAACTCAGCGTCGCCACTGAACAATACCAATGCCACTCTGCTTGCACTTCTCTTGCGAAACTCTTCCCACCTACGATGGCCCTGTCCTTCGACGAAGACGAGCTGCGGTGCTGTGTGCTGTGTGGCCCATTTCGCCAGTTCTTGTGCCTCGTTTGGGTAACGGCTGCCAAAGGCAATATAGATAAATGGCCTTGTGTTTGTCTTCCACGATGTCATTGACCTGTAATCCAAATCACACACGGTGTCCCATGTCTTGGTCGTGGTTGATGTGTCTGCAGCTTCCAGCCAGCTTTTACTTTTGCTTGACACGCTCTCAGCTACCTTTTGGTTAGAAATTCCAGTCGTCGTCTCATGTGTTGTCATCTCAACATCTGCACGCTTGTGAGGCATATCTTGACCATCTGGATTCAAATCAGCCGGGATGGAGATATCTTCCCGTGCCTCCTGAAGGTAATTTGAGTCTGTCGAATTAGCCCCGGTTGCAGGGGTCCGAAAGTGCAGGGCAGGTGCGGGCGCTGGGATTCCCAATCCTGCCTCTGGTCGGCTTGGAGGTTTCACCAAAGGGCGCACCGGCTGGCCTTTCCGACCTCGATTACGCACAGCCACGAGAAGTCGCCTGGGCTTAGCGGCTATGTGCCGATATGAATTTTGCCGCCAGTGCGACAGCGTGGACGCATGTAGAACCAGAACAAATGTCTTGCCACACTTGGGATGGATCCAGGTCGCTCCAGAATCGGATTCTTCAAGATGTTGAGCCAGAGCACTGCAGGCAGCCTCTGCTTCCGCAAGAGGGTGAACAGTGCCACAATCCAGGCCCGGCTGTGGTGGAAGCCATCCACTGGATAGTTTCTGATACTGTTGCCAATTCAGCACCCAGTTCTCTTTGAAATCAAGGGCCAACGGATTGCGATCCTTGAGCGAGAGAAGGCTGTCCCTAAGCCAGATGGGCAGGCCGCTCAGGGTGACAGGACCGATCTTGCGACTACCCACGCTGAGCCGCACGACCAAATCTGTTGGATTCAGTCGAATACTTCGAGCCAGAATAGCTTTGGGGGCTTGGGGGGCATTCACATAGAAAGAATCTTTCTTGCTTGGCTGAACTTGGATGGTGGGGGATCTGACAGGTGATTCAGATGCCTCTATTGACTCCTGCGGAGTCTCCCTGTTATCACCGAAGAGCAAAGAGTCTCGGTTGGAGGTGGCGGGCAAATGGTGACCGGGCTCGCGGTGCTCGATTTCAGACGGCTTTATGAGGCCAATGGGAGGAGGAGGCTGGTTGTATTTTGACGCTATCTTTTGTCCTTTACTCGAGCGCTGTGCTTTTTTCAGCTGTTCGTCCGTACCCGTGGAGCTAAGACGCCGCTTTTGCACACGTGGAGCTTCGAAATTCTTGGGCGCTGATGGAATCCGGGGGTTCGAGGCCACTGCTGAAACCTTCTCCCGATGGCTGTCTCCTCCGTTGGCAATAGCAGTGTGCACCTTTGGAGGCGCCCCCGGGACAGCACTTGGACGGGGCGAAGACTGAGCGGACTTTGACTCAGTCGTATTGCGGCGCTCCAATTCACCTGACATGCATCCGGAAATGGGTCTCGACTGCTTGGAAAGCTCGGCTTGTTGAGATCTGAAGGCGTCCATACGTGCTAAGACCTCCTCAACCTGGTCTGCGTTGAGCGTGTCACCCCGGGCAAGTTGTTCCTGCCATGTTGATATCGTATTCGGCGTCTCAAAACTTTCGGCCAGTTCCCAAGTGCAATACCGGTCATCATAGTCCTTCCACTTGACAAGATACATGATTTCGCTGTCCGTTTCTTCTTGCGCAAGAATTCGTTCAACCTGATGTTTGGCATCGGGACGGGGCCCGAGCTGAGTCCAAAGTTCAGCGGATTCCTGTGGGCTGTTCAAGGGGGCCATCGCGACACACAGAAGCTGGATGCATTCCCGTGTCTTGGCTGTTCTGCTGGAGCGATCCCACTGCCCAGTAAAGATCGGGGACTCGGGCGGAAGAGAGTCGATGCCCCGAAGTGCTATATGCCTTTGGCACAACCGAGTTGATGATTTGCTGGAAGGGCTCAATTATATGTCTGAAGAACAGCACTTGAAGCGAGAACTGATAGACTGAGGCGAGATGGAGTCGGCTAAACCGCTACTAAATTGAATTTGGCTAGCTCCTGATCACATCCTTCCAATTTTAGTAGACCCAAACGGCATAATTAATTTCATCGTACGGTACTTGACACCTTACACCTTGGTACTGGCTCAACAACCATCCTTGAAAGCATCCTGAAACATCACACTCATGGACCCAGAAATTGCATGTGAAGGGTCTCCTGGAAATTTAGATTCTATTTTTACTGGCAGAACAGAGCAGGTGATGATTCATGCTCCAAGCAGCCCAGTTCTTGGGAACTGAATTTTTCAAAAAAAGAAATAGTACTCAAAGCAGTCTGCTGTGGCAGTAGATCTGTGTGACAGTGATTTTCAAATACTGGGCTGTATATTGTGCATTGGTTGCCCATTAACCCTCTAGCAGCATATAGGATTTCTGTCATAGGATGCAGTGGTGACTAAGGGTTGGACTATTCAACAAGTCAGCTTCTTCCTTCCACCACTGTTAGAAAGCCAACCTCTTGTAAAGGGTCTGGAGCAGTGTAATAGCCTCCAAGCAGTATGAGCTTGGCCCAATCTTGGGTAAATAGTTCACTGGAACAAGCAACACTGGGTCCAAATTTGGCCCAGACAAGGAGACAGGTAGCTAGACACTTCTCCTCTGTAAAGCGTAGTCCTGGACATTCTTCTTACCTTAAGAGGTTGAAGGGTGATAGATTATGAGGTGAAGGATATTGAGTAATCTTGCTGTTGCTGCTGTTGAGGGCTGCCAAGACTGTCCAACAGGTGCCTGCAAGTTGCCTGTTTTGCTTGATTATTACAGTCCACATTGCCCTTGTCATTCTCCTCCACGCCTGTGTATCTGTGCAGTATTTGCCCTGCAACCACCTCCTACTGTAGCCTTCTGGTGGCTGTCACTCTGTTGTGTCGATCCACGACTCCTTGCTGGTAGTCCTCATCTGCACCCAGCCCCCCTTCTCAGCGCAACTGCTGTTGACACTTTCCCACCATGGCTAATGATGAATATGATGTGTGTATCCCTTGCCTGGACTGGCACTGTCTGACTAACCTGGGTACAGTTTTTGTTCAAAGGTGCCTCCTGCTCCTGGCATTGCCAGTGCCTCCTTCCCTTACTCACCTCATTGCCACAGTGGTCCTGATCGGAGACTCTGGTGTCGGAAAGTCCAACCTGCTTAGCCGATTCACACGCAACGAGTTCAATCTCGATTCGAAATCGACGATTGGTGTCGAGTTTGCCACAAGATCAATCCAGGTTGATACCAAGACGATCAAGGCGCAGATATGGGACACTGCTGGCCAGGAGAGATATCGAGCGATCACGTCAGCCTACTATCGTGGGGCAGTCGGTGCATTGCTCGTCTACGACATCAGTAAACACCAGACGTACGACAATGTCACCCGCTGGCTTAAGGAGCTGCGTGACCATGCCGACGCCAACATCGTCATCATGCTGGTTGGTAACAAGAGCGATCTGCGCCATCTAAGAGCAGTGCCTACCGAAGAGGCCAAGCAATTCGCAAGTGAGTAGTGTTGTGCTGTGGCGATTTGGATAATGTCTGACCCAGGTGCAGGCGAGAACAATCTCTCCTTCATTGAGACTTCTGCCCTTGATGCCAGCAACGTCGAGCTCGCGTTCCAAAACATCTTGACTGGTTAGTATATGGCCCATCCGCTATGGCATGGTCGCTCATTGATCTAGAAATCTACCGCATCGTATCGAGCAAAGCTTTGGACAGCGGCGAAGCGACCGGAGGCCCTGCAAGCGGTGTCAAGATCGACATGACCCCGTCCGGCGTGCCGGATGCCAACAAGAGCAAGTGCTGTTGAACAGACGGGTTGACACGGGTTTCCTTTTGTGCTCCTACCGACCTTGCATGACGGGTGTTCGGCGTAGCATGTTCTTCATATCGAATCCTGCCGCAGGATGGGATGGATGGATGGATGGCTCGGCCAAGAGCTGCGTTTGCTACTGCGGTGCCTTGGCGCGGCTAGGTTTGTCCAGAGAGGTACTCTGACAGTTAGATGTATTGCTGTGTCCTTGATCTCTCTCTCCTACCTGGCATGCAGCTTCCATCCCGCACGCAGATGAACGAAAGATTAACGACCTTTTCAGATTCATAGCCGACGACCAGGTACCATCTTGATATGTAGCTGCCTGACTGAGAACAACAGTATTAATAGCAACTTCCGGGTTTTGTGCCTCAACTTTGCCTCAGAGCTTTCAAAGAGACTCCGTCTTACTCGACTCTACACCACCATTGATAAGACGAAGCCAAGTACGATCATACTTGTTGGACGGGATCTAATAATGAAGAAGTATCTATCATTTGAACTCTTCTGATACACTGTCCGATCACCGTCACTTGTTGAGTCTTGGTTTATCAACCCAGGGCCAGGGCCTGGAGCTGACTCTCATCGCCATTGAAAGAATCGGCATCACCACCATATGTGTACGAGTCGCTGTACTGCCAGATGGTGTAGTAGCTCCATCCGGCCGGAAGGTCGCCCACGGAGCTGGAGTACCTTGCAATCACGAGCGGCGACTTGCTCCCAAAGGCGTCGCTGTTGCCGGTGCACTGGGTCCACCAGCTGGTGCTGGTGTAGATCAGCGGGTAAACGCCCTCGGAGCTGTTGTACGTCTCGATGAAGTCGGAGATCCAGTCGACGAGGTCGCTGGCGGACAGGCCGTAGCAGCTGTCGCCCGACGGGTTGTACTCCAGGTCCAGCATGCCGGGCAGGGTGATGCCGTCACCCGACCAGCCGCCGCCGTTGGCGATGAAGAAATTGGCCTGCGCGGCGCCCGTGGACGAGGCCGGCTGGGCAAAGTGGTAGCCGCCGCGGATGAAGCCGGCATTGGTCGCTGCCACGTAGTGGTCACTGAATTTCGGGTCTGTGTAGCTGGTGCCCTCGGTGGCCTGGAGGAGGGGGAGCCGGCAGAAGAATAGGACGCCCGGGTTAGTGATGCAGATAGATCCAAGTTTGCTTATACAATCTCTCTGGCACACGCAAACGTACCTTGATTATCACGAAGCGGGCTCCAGAACTATACGCACTTGCAAAGTCAACGTCTGACTGGTAGTGGGAGATGTCGAATCCGGCGACGCTGGCATGGGCTACACCCGCGAGAGCCGCAATGCCAGCAGCAACGGCAGAGATGTGCTTCATAGTTGATATCAGTCAACGTGAGGTGGGGGTTGGGCTTGGGCTTGGAATAACAAGGAGGATCATCTGGTCACCAGCGGCGCATCCGCGAGCCAAAACCACTGCCATATATATATATTTATATACTCGTTCCTTTCCTGCTATACTTGGAGTATAGTACTTCGATCGCTATCGCTATTCGTCAGATTGATTAGTGCATGAGGTAAGGCAGCAGCAAAGCCAACGAATCCTAGCCACCGGGGTGGATTCTGATACCGAGGGTTCTCGCGATGATTATGTGTGTGTGTGTCGATCAATGCAGTTGTAGCTAATCATCTTTGCAGTTATGGCCATGCGGCCAGGCGAATGTTTCATTGTGCGAGATCGCAGGAACTCTGGACAGGCACAGAGTGACATCACACCTCGCTTGGGCTTTGAGGGCAATCGGATCAGGCCTGCACTGAATGAAATGCATGGATATTAGAGAATGAAAGTGCATGTCCCCAGTTTCAAGCATGGTATGTTATGTGCTGCACTTTCTGTGTAGAACAGAACAGGAACATTGCATGCAGTTGAACACATGTCAGACTACTGTGGAAGCAGTGTTGTTCCTTTTTCTGATAATGGTTGAATTAGAGTTTGCTAATAGCCGAGAACTGAGAACTGGTTCACTGTGTACTAACTATAATGAGCCACTGGAACTTTCTAAGTAGCAACGAGGAAGTAGCAACCAGGCAGGAAGTAGCAACAGGTCAATAATAGCACTGGTGTACTATGTACATAGTATAGTCATATGTCAGAAGTCTGGACAAAGACAGCATTGGGAAGAACATTGCATCGATATTTCAAAGTCTCACCAGAAATTATTCATCACTTGGAACCATCTGGCTTCAGTCTTCGGGTGATGGCTAAACATGCATTGTGAAGCAGGACCTTTCACTTGCTAAGAAATCTCCCCTCTACTTGACCTCAATGGCGTACTTCTCATCATCGACTGCGATTCCCAACAATCCCCTGTAAATCTTCTCTCGGACCTCATGGGCTGGTAGACCGCGGCCATGAAGCACCAGCATCCATGCGTGCAACAAGGTTTCCCCGTTTTCCCAGAACCAGTTGCCACCGCCATGCTCGTCCACAAATACCTCGACATCTCGCCTGCATAACGCACTCTCATAGAGAGCCATGACCTGGCTCGGGTTCAGCTTCAACATGGAACTGAGAATGTGGTACTGATCAATATCATCGCCCCATCCTTCCATCGTTTGGACACGGAGCTCAGCTGCAGGGATAGAGTAGGTGTCCAACTCAGTGGCTTCGACACGAGCGTCGTAGAAAAAGGGGCAGTACCGAGATTGTTGCAGCGGCCGACATGGTCCGAAAGCGGCATCAGCACCAGAGTTCCAGAAGACTTGGCCATTAGTTGGGCAAATACTGGCCAAGAGGCTCTCTAGACAGAGCCGAGCATCCTCAAGCTCCACAAGTTCGTCTGTTGACCAGGTTCGAAGGAGCCGGCATCGGTTTGCAATAGAAACAGCACTCATGCGATTTGTTCTGCCTACTTCAGGTGTGTGGAAAGCCAAGCTGAACAACCACATGCGGTACAGAGCCCGGCGCAGGGCTCGAGCTTCGGAAACTGCAAGCTCACGTCGCAGGTATGCGTTTTCGCCATCCCATCTTATCTTGGGATACATATCCTCAAACCATGTTGCCACACGACCAATGTGCGAGACTTGGACCAGTAAGGCGAGGGAGAGAACTGGTGTTCTCTTGCTATGAGGCGGCTGCGTTGAGTTGTATGTCAATACTTGGTAGATATCCTCCAGTGGTCCCCAAACGCGGTCGGCGATGGCAAAAAGGACAGCAATCTTCTGTGAAGCACGGAGGAGATGGTATAATCGATGACAGGTAAGGGATAAATTGATGGCGGAAGAGATGGAGGAGCAATGGTGGAAAATCTGCAAGGCGGTCAGCGCGCGCGCTCTACCACGGGGCTTCAGCTTCAGGCAGTGAGCAACTCACATGGAACAAGATTTCGGTTGGCAGGTCTGGGAGAGATATTTGAGCCATTGGTGCTGCTCAAGGAATGGTAACTAGGCTAGTCTGATGTTTGGTGCTGAATGGGATATCGTGGATCCGACGGTGTGCGCCGGCTGCAGTCCACGGGTTCAATAGATACAAACCCCGTCTTTGGGGCTATATAGCGATTGATGTGTGGTGCATGCACATTCGTGGTGATACTCCGCGCTCCTGACAGAGCGGGACTGAGGCCACACAGGTGTGCTGTCCGCCATTTTGCAGGTATTCTCGTGTTGAATCGTTGGACCACGACAGTAAGTGGGCTCAAGAGGGGTAGAGATCAGGTAGACTGAGGTGAGACTAAGCCTGGACCAACACCTCTCGGTCACCACCTTCGCAATGTGTTGTTGAAGACAGTAGGTAGTTGTCGATGACTTCAGGGGCAAACAGCTACTCCGTATTACCTGCGCGACGGCCCACTATGCCAAGTCCCCCGTCCTGCTATTCTTGGTTTAGCCGTAAATTAATACGATACTTGGACTCAGCAACCACGTGTATGAACAAGTCATCAAGGCCATGTCCATTACGCCATGGTCGCGATTTTTGATTCGAAGCAGCTTCCACCGCTGTGCCTGATTGACATTTTTGATTGACAGAGTGATCTGCGTACCAACAGACGGCGGAGACGTCAAACAAATGATTAACAGACTAACAGTTGACATCAAGAAAGATGGTCAACACAAGTATAGTATGCTGGAAGACTTGGGGAACAAATCTCAAGCTCAAAGACCTGGTCTTGGCAAGAGGCACGCGACTATCGCAAGTCCATTTTTCACACTGTCTTTTGCTCGCCTGGACTACCTCGAGTCAGCTGAACTCTTATCAGTGGGGACAGGTGGTAACCCTAACGGTCTGCCAAGGCGCTAAGATCATTCTTGATTGCCCGGTGCAATCTCCCGTCGCTGTTGACAAAAGAAAGTGCGAGCAGGGGAGCAGGGCCAAAGACTGGCCTTTGATCGAGCTGGTCGTCGTCGCCGTCGCCCTGGCTATTGTTGCTTGCTCCTCGCATGTCAGACCTCGGCAAGTTCTTTGCTCGGCCTTGTGGCGGCCTCCGCCGTCACGTGGACAGGCTTTGTACGAATGGCCCCGTCTTCTACATAGTCTGCGGCCGCTTCGCCCAGTGCGGCAGATCGCCTGGTAACGATGGAAGCACAAGTGGACTTGGCATGACATGGGCCGGATCCAATTGATTGCTCGACAATGTGGGTATGACTCCCTTTGGCAGCCCAATAAACGGGCCCTCTCAACCACCCCTACAGCCACATTCCTGGTCGCTTCCCTTATCTTATTTCATGGCCCCTCATTCGACTTCTGGCCATGATCCTCGGTGCCAAGTCTCGGCCCTCGCTTGGCCTGCGCCAGTCATGCACCCCATTCGCTCCACCCATACCGTCAAAGTACAAGTACCGTACAGGTGCTACTGACTTAGCACACAGCCCTTCTTGCCCCGCTTCGTCTTCCTTTATAAACTGTTCTTCTCCACGCACGGGCGGTGTTGACCTCCCTCATATTTGCAATCCAACATGGCGGACTATAGCCAGAAAGAGCAGTCCTACCCTGAGGTGGTAAAGGACACAACAGATGCCGCCAGTCAACAGGAAGTTCAGACCGCTGAAGTCACTGAGCATACATCGCTACACCGCGGTCTTAAAGCCCGACAAATTACCATGATTGTGAGTATTTCATTACCTTAAGCCCCCCCCCCCCCCCCCCCCCCCCCAAAAAAAAAAAAGAAAAACCTCCCTCTGGAGGCAGGATGACAGTGGTCTGAAGACTTGTCTTCTTTAAGAGCTGGACTTCTGCTAATCGTTAATCTAGGCCATTGGTGGTGCTATTGGAACTGGTCTCCTTATTGGTACAGGCTCGGCATTAGCTCGAGCAGGTCCAGGCAGCATCTTCATAAGCTATACAATAGTAGGCTTCCTTGTCTATCTGGTTATGTGTGCTCTGGGCGAGATGGCAGCCTGGATCCCTCTGTCCTCTGGCTTCACAGGCTATGCCACTCGATTCTGTGACCCAGCTCTTGGCTTCGCCTTGGGCTGGACATACTACTTCAAGTACATCATTATTACACCCAACCAGCTGACAGCCGCCGCATTCGTCATTCAATACTGGGTTGATCGAGACCGAATCAATCCAGGCGTCTTTATCACAGCCTTCCTCGTTGCAAGTATGTTGATCTTCTTTTGTCCTCCGGTAACGCTATTACAGCAAGGCTAACAGGTTAAAGTTGTCACCATCAACTGGCTCGGCATCAGATTCTTCGGCGAGATTGAGTTCTGGCTTTCTTCCATCAAGGTCGTCGTGATTATTGGCGTTATCATTCTCAGCTTTGTTCTCGCCCTAGGCGGTGGGCCAACTCATGACCGGACAGGATTCCGATACTGGAAGAACCCTGGCGCGTTTGCAGAGTATATTGAAGACGGAGCTGCTGGCCGCTTCCTTGGCTTCTGGTCGACGATGGTGACGTAAGTTTTGGTCGTTTTCTTTTGTTTATTTGTCTGTTTGTTTGCTTACCTTGTGCAGTGCGACCTTTGCCTATCTCGGAACCGAACTGGTCGGCGTGACCGTTGGTGAGGCGCAGAACCCTCGGAAGACGATCCCCCGCGCCATCAGGCTCACCTTCTATCGCATTCTCATCTTCTACTGTGTCTCGGTTCTCCTTCTCGGAATGATTGTGCCATATAACTCGACAGATCTGGCCTTCGCTGTCAAATCCACCACCTCGGCCTCGGCCTCTCCCTTTGTTGTTGCCATCAAGCTTGCTGGTATTAACGCCCTTCCCGGTATCCTGAACGGCTGCATCTGCCTCTTCGTCTTCTCCGCAGCCAACTCCGATCTCTACATTGCCAGTCGAACGCTGTACAGCTTATCAGTGGAAGGATATGCACCCAAGATCTTCAGAAGGACAAACAACGCGGGTGTGCCGTACATGGCCCTGGGCCTTTCCATCCTCTTCTCCTTGCTTTCCTACCTAAACGTGGCCGAGTCTTCGAAGGAGGTCTTTCTCTACTTTGTCAACCTGGTCACCATCTTTGGGCTCGAAGCTTGGATCTCCCTCCTGGTCACCCACATTTACTTTGTCCGCGCACGCAAGGCACAGAACCTCCCGGACAGCGCCATGCCCTTTGTCTCTCCCTTTGGCATCTGGGGTTCCTATGTCGCGCTCTTCATGTGCGTCCTCATTGCGCTTACCAAGAATTTCCCCGCCTTCACCAAGGGATCGTACGGCAACTTTGACTACAAGACTTTCATTACCGGCTACCTCGGCATCCCGTTGTACTTGATCTTGATCTTTGGCTACAAATTTGTTAACAAGAGCAAGGGCGTCAAGCCGCATGAAGCTGACTTCTACACTGGCAAGGACATCATCGACCGTGAAGAAGAAGAGTTTTTGGCCCAGCAGGCTGCCAAGCAAAAGGATGGTGCCAAGGACAAGGGGTGGTTCTACCGCACTTTTGTGGCATGGCTATTCTAGACCTCTTTCTACACAGTTTCAATTGAGTTGTTTGATGATGTTATGGAGTCAAAGAAAAAAAATTTCACGACTTTTCTGGCCGCTTTATCAGTCCGTGAGGACCCAGTGGTATCCTACCCTTGGTATTCTACCCTCAACGCCAAACGTGCTATCTCCAAGTCCCCCCCTTGCCAAAAAGGCTACAGCGGCTCTGCTCGCTAAGGCTTCGCCCCCATTGTCCCCACAAATCAGCCTTGCAAATCAGCCTTGGCATCTTACAGACACGGGACGAGAGTTGGCAAGCAGGTCTTCAGCCATGTTGGTCTCTCTCTCGTGCTGCTTTGCTTGATAGTTCAGTGCTGCATCTGGGGACTGGCATCTCTTCAGCCTGTATGAGGCAGAAGTTCATCGCTATCCTCTCGTCGCCATCTCATAATTCAGTCCAGGTTGGAGATGCGTGAGATATGGCCAACACATGGTCCTGCACAGGTTGGTGTGTGTCGGCAACGGGATGTCTTTGCTTGCACCAGGATCAGCCAAAAAGTTGCGAATCATCCACCTTGGGCCGCGGTCTCTTGAAGCCCGACTCCAAGCCCAGACTCTTCTTCTTGATAATGCGCTCGTCCAGACCGTTCCTTCGGTCTGCAAACTTGGACGCCTTGCGCAGGCGAACCTCACTGCGGAGCTGGTTGGGACTGACGTATTGCTTGTTTTCGTAGATGACCGGACCGCCAAAGCTGCCCTCGAGGATGAGGATGGGGGTCAGGGTCATCCGAGGACCGACCTCGACGAGGGAAATGTTGGTCTTGCCTCCTGCTCCTCCTCCTCCGCGGGGCAGGCTCTCGCCCTTTTCCGCGTGCGTCTCCCGGATCTCGTAAATTCGAATCCAGATCTTGTCATCCAAGCTATAAATAGAGATGATGCGATCGATAAACGGCTTCATGCCTCGGACGCCCTTGGAGGGCACACAAAAGACCGCGCGCAGCATCTCTCGGATAAGCGTCTTGTGCTCAAAGCCCGGCAGGCCGTCGTCAAAGCTCTTGTCAAACACCACGATACCGCGGCCACCTTTTAAGCAGTTGCCTCCAAAGTCCAGCTCAGCCATGGTGTGGATGTTGCTCACGCTGAATTTGACGGTGGGGCCGTTGGGGGCGCCGGCCAGCCAGAGGTACAGATCCTGGCCGCGCTTGCGGGCCTCGAGGAAGAAGACGTAGTTGCAGGAGTGCAGGTCGGCGAGTCCGTTGAGCGTGACATTGTATCGGTTTGAGGACTTGGTGTCTAGTTTGGTATCTTTGTATGTATGCGGGAGGAGGCTGCTTAGGTCGTTCAGCAGATGCCGATGTCTGGGGTCCACGGTCAGTTCCTTCGTTCCTTCGCCATGGCCAGCCATTCCTACCTGAAGGAAATGCCACGACTTGTGAGCATCAGAATACGATTGCGCAACTCGACCGCCGGCTGCGAGCCCTTGGGCACTGGGCGCGATTGGTCTTGCTCATCGTCGCTGTCCTGGTCGTCGTTGCCATGTGCAGACAGAGTGCGACTGCTCTCGTCACCTGACAAGGAGTCAAAGTCTGAGTTGTCTGCAGCGCGAGATGCTGATTTGTAGGCTGAAGCCATTGTGTGAGCTGCTACACTTTTGCAATACTGTGGTGTTGAAAATCCTCGAATTTTTGGAATCAAAGAATTAACTTTTTGGTTGTAAGAATTAGCTTCAGTTCACGTCAATTATAGTTAGAGTGCTTAACCTTAAATACTCGGGCCGAAGCCAACCCCATAATTAAATATAAATCCGCATTTGAGATTACACGTCAGAGCGCGAATCATCAGTCGTAATAATCAGCATTTGAAGCTAGATAAAGTCTCTTTTTGCTGTTGTACACTTCCTCCATGCTGTTGGCTACTTTGAGCGGAGGCGATATTGCACAGGTTCAGATGGGGCAACGTTGCTGCGGTGTTCACTGTCAGACTCGACAATATGGGCATCTCCCCGATGCTTCTTCGCCTTTACATAGTGGCACATCAATGGTACTTAGACCTTGACAAGATATCCAGCAAAATTCAAAGCATGTCCAGGTCCATCATCGTGTTCGGCATGGTTCCGCTCTCGTTTCGAGGCAACCACGCTGTGCTATCTCTGGCTGGTGTGCTCTCTGCACGCCGAGTTGAATGAGGTGACCAGAAAAAGCGGTGGTATCACGCTTCCTGGTCTGAATGGACCAAGTCTAGGCTCGTCGTTGGCTTAGCTTGGGTCCTGTCGAATGGCGGGTCGTCATGTCAGAGACAGGGCATCGCCCTCGCCACAAGGTCTCCGGGTCGGTTATATGCGACGGGCGCAACAATGGCCGTGCCGGTTATAGGGTTGCAACTCCTCGCAAAAGGTATGCTGACCAGGCGCATGAAGATATAGCCAAAGGAGAAACTGCATGGCCTTGGGCGTGGATGATAGACAAGAGTGAAACAATAATCACTGGTTCTTTAGGGCAGCCGCCCGCCTTGCCTGCAGTCTTGCGGCTCTGTCGCCCTCGCCCAACATCTTGCTTGCATTTATCATTTGGATGACATTGATGATCTGCTTGCCGAGCATGACGGGGAAGCTGACCCCGGCCAGGATCCAGGGGATTGTGCTATCAATCTTGTTTGCACGAGCGATTTCCATCGCACCCGCACTCCACGGGTTGGGAAATATGCTGGACAATTTGGGATACGCGGAAGGAGCTGGCTCAGGCGATTTCGGAGCATCGGTTTCTGGTTGAAGCAAGGCTGGCGAGAGGAGAGGAGAGGAGAAAGAGAGCAAGTAGACGGAGATAAAGAAGAGCTCGTTGAAGGCGCAAAAAAGGAAGAGGACAGTCTGGGGCGAGTCAGCAGCGGGCGCAGGCATCGATAATGACAGTGAGTAAATAGTGCTTACCCTGTTGGTGTAATACAGATGCAGAATCCAACTCCTCTTCTCATCCACCTTCTTGTGGCTGCTGCCACTGCCTCCGACATGCAGCATTGCATACATGTGAATGTAGTGGCTGGCGAGGTCCAAGCTGATCAGGGCCTGGAATACAATGCTCCAGCGCGGAAAGGCTTGAGCAAGGAAGACAAGAAGGCAAGAAGTGGTACATCGATCGGTGACCATGTCGAGGACGGCGCCGAAGGTGGTTGACTGGTTGTACCGCCGGGCTGCAAGGCCATCAAGAGCATCGAGCAGGCATGAGATGCTGTAGAGGAGGGAGCAGGTGCGAGGGTGGATGGGCATGTAATAGAGCGAGGCGAATGCCAGGACGATGCGGGCGTAGCCTGTGGTGCTTGTTCAGTTGTCCGCTCCTCAAGGCGAGGGCCGAGCAGATGCCGAGAGTGCTTACCGATCAGGTTGGGGATGAAGAGGAAGATATTCTCTTGCTTGTAGATCGACTCGTCCAGCTTCTCCATTGCTTCCGACACACTGCGCCGTCTCTCTGTGGGATGCGCATGCCCGTTTGGCTTGAGCGTGTCAGGCATGGCGGGCAG
The DNA here is from genome assembly GCA_003693665.1 of Chaetothyriales sp. CBS 134920. NCBI lineage: Eukaryota > Fungi > Ascomycota > Eurotiomycetes > Chaetothyriales > Domatiomycetaceae > Domatiomyces > Domatiomyces catenatus. The sequence goes on along the minus strand of QQSL01000015.1, from coordinate 266,384 downwards.
TGGTGGCGGTGGTGGCAGTGGGCAGTCGCGAACGGGTTGCTGACCGGAGAAGGCAGTCGCACGCGTGTTTCACCAGTGGACCCAGACCGGGATCGGGAGTGCGAGTGCGTCGCAAGATGGGGGAGAAGTGAGGCTCGCTGTCCTCGGAGTTGGGGCTGATGTTTCCGCCGGTGCCGACGGTGGTGGATTCATCACTGCACGTGGTCCTCAGCCGAAGGCATGTCATGCCGCCGCCGCCGAATAACGAATAACACAGGTCCAAGCCCATCTCCCACCGAGGTGCATGTAGAGGAAGGAGCGCCCCTGCAGCTCCCAAAGAGCGGCGTCCGGCGTCCTTGCAATTACCCATGGCAATTCAACGGCATTTTATTCAGTTATGTGCAAATTTTGATCAATCGTTCCTCATCTATCAATCTACATGGTCTCTCCACTCCCTCACATTCTTGAGCTGCGCGGGTCGGCTGCAGTCTCTCGCTTGAATTGTCGGCTCTCCTTGGTGCCCAGACTGCCATGCCCGCCTTCCTGCCGCCTCTCCCACCCCCCCAGTCTCACCACTATGCATGTTGTGTTGTCTCCATCCATTGAAACTTCTGTCGCAAAGTCTACCACGTCTCGGGCAGCCTGATCCGGAGTTTTTGCTTCCTTGACTATGTCGACGATCTCCTGATCACTCAGCGTGCCCGACACACCGTCCGACACAAGGACGAGGAATGAATACTCGGCCACGCCCAGCTCAAGGCGTTTGATCTCGGGCTCAGCCGACACTCCGATACGTTTCGAGTTGATATCCCCGAAGGCTCTGGTGTTGGCCAGGCCGGATATGCGTTCCTCGCCAAAAGAGTCGGTCACAAAGGTTGCAGCATAGCGACGCAGCCTGGTCCCCTCGACTGGCGTTGACGGGTGATGGTTGTTGGTCAGAGGCACAGCAGCCCCGGTTGAGGTTGAGCAGATCAGCACACGCGTGTCGCCAACATGAGCCACCAGCATAGTCGATGTTGTTGCAGGGTGCCAGAATGGTGTTGGAGATGGCGTTGACACCATGACCACGCTGCATGTGCTGCCGCCCTTGAACCTGGTCGGCCCTCCAATGTGGTCTGCCAGCTTGTGAGGTTTGTCCAGAATATCGCCATCGTTGAGAGGCCGATCCGGGTTCTGGCTATAGGCTGCCCCGTCTTTCTTGGCGGCTTGTGCAGCAATGAAATCGTAATCAGCCTTCAGGAAGGAGTATGCCAGCACTTCCTCGAAGCGGACTGGCTCCGATGTTTCCTTGCCGCTGCTTGTGCTTGGCTCCGACTCCTGGCCTGGATCTTTGTGATCGTGGTAGAGTGAGAAGTAGGCTGGTTTGAAGCGTTTAAAATACCCACCAACCAGGTCCTTCCAGCTTCTTACCAGCCGCTGTTCCAAGGTTTTGACAACGTCGATAGCAGCTTCTTGGGCAGTAGCAGTACTGTCCGGACTGGAGGCCTGACTATTTGAACCCTGCAAGGTGGACTGGAATCCAAACTCGTTAGCTGTCTGCTCGATATAGGTGTGCAGACGCTCGCGCAAGAAGGCACTGCATTCTGCTCCACCATGGCCGTCAAAGACACCAAAGTAGAAGACTTGCGGATCACCACTGGCGCTGTCCCCCCCGAAGCTCTCACCCACAGCCTTGGTGATCCTGACCGAGGCTGGTGGTTTCCTGGCGAAAGCCGGGACTTCTACGACGCCGGCTTGATGGGCATCTTCGTTGTACGGGCGGCGGCCTCTTGACACAGCGGCACCGTAGTGGTGCTTGGCAGAAACCAGCGGTATTCGCACAACAGTGGTATCTCGTGCGACCGAGGGATGGGCAGCTGGTGCCGCCCTGCCGTCAGGCGTGTGCGGGGTCGACTCCTTGCGTGGGAGCTTGTGGGCCAGTCCAGCGACGGAACGGGAGTCAGGATGGAGTGAGGAAGAGGGCAGGTGGGTGATGAAGTAGTTGTGGAAGTGGCGACAAGGCTGCCTGGGGCCGCGTAGGGTTTGCGGGCGGAGCTCGCTTACGAGACTGGAGATGAGCCTGCGGTACTGCTCAGGGCAAGAAGGCAGGGGCACGCCACCTGGAGACATAGTGTTCCTGGCTTCTGCGCGTTGGCCTCGCCATCTCAGGCACACATGGCTGTGTGTGTGAGTGTGAGCGGCTGCGACCGAGCAAAGTCGTCTGCGACCGAGCAAAGTTGTCTGCGAAAACGAAAAAAAGGCCGTTCGGGGAGGGGGGAGTGGAAGGACAGACGGGCTAATTTATCAGGTTGTGTTCCATTGGCCGCCGTCTCAGCTATCTGAAGCTCCAAAAGCCAAGAGAGCGAGATGGAGGGGTTTGTTCAGCAACGAGCCGTCCAATATCCGGGGTGTCTGAGTAATGACAATCTACTCATGGGCACGTACGAGCACTCTACTGCGTTGCTGGACATGAACATGTAGCAGAGGTCGTGCTTGGGATAGTATTATTTACTATTTTTCTATCGGTCTCTAATCGATATCGATATCTCTCCTGTCACAGCTTTGCATTGCCATCTGCCGCCGTCTCTTTCGCTCCTTCAGCCACCCCTCCATCAAACGTCTTGACCCCCCCGCCGCCTGCGAGACCTGGGCCATAGGAATCAAAGCTCTCGTCGCCATGAAAGTGCCAGCCTCGTTCTGCTCCTTGGCTCAGATGTGCACAGTCGCTGTTGACCACGCAGTCCCACGCCCCCAGCACACCAACGGCCGTGGCGGTCCGTGGCTGGCTTCTGACAAACTTGGATATGCCACAGGTGTAGCATCGAAAGTCCTCTTCATCGTAGTCATCCGGCACTGAGCCGGTCAGAGCTCTGCCCGTGGCGATAATCTGGGCGGCGTGGCCGCAGATGAGCACGGTCACGTCCTCGTCGCCCCTCCCCTGCGCCGAGTACTCCTCTTCCACATCGGTGACTAGCAATTCCAGCGCCGCGGCCACACGCTTGTGCAACTCCTCTATCCTTTCTCCCTTCTCGTGCGGTATTAGCAGTGACTGATAGCCATCGTCCAGCCAGGGGAAGAACTCTGTCTTCAGTCTCTGTGCTGTCCCCGGGCTGGGCTGCGTGAACCAGGCCCGGCCAAACCACTCGCCCACACCACGCTCTCCACGAACGAGGACCTGCCGCCTCTTGTCGCTGTCGGCTGCATCTAGTTTAGCTTGCAGCAACTGGACTGTCGGCCGCAGTGTCTCGAGACATCGGTAGAATAGACTGCTATATATCCTTAGCCGGTCTGAGGCAGCTGCTTCAAACAGCTTCTCGGCTAGTAGAACGCCAGTTTCTTCCGCCTGTCGGACACCGTGCGAGGCGAGTGGAGGATCTGCTGGGAGTCGCGTAGGGAACCTGTGGGCCGAGCCGTATACACCAGTGCTTGGATCAAGCGTCCAGGCCAGTCTATGGCCGTGGCGCAGGAGAAGGATTTCCGTCACTGGCATGGCCGATCAAGAGTTACAGCTGAGAGTGAGTCATGCCCATGATCAAGATTGGGATTGATCCAAAATGTCATCACGTGATCGCACAATAAGTAATCAATGCGGAGAAGCACAAGGACTTATTACCTGTGTCATTGAGAGGCCGTTGAAGCCCATCCATATCAGAAAGATCGAGTCGGAATTTGGACACATCTTCAGCCATTCTTATCAGTCTTCTAGTAGAACGGACACTCTCAAGCCCCGCTTCTTGTTCCTTCCAGTCTCACCACATCACATTGAGGAGCCACAGCAGGAGAACCAGCAGAATTGATCTCTGTTTGAGACCAAAACCGAGTATCCGCCTCCATTTCATCGTTGAATCCGAGTTCGGCCAATTGACCACGGCGCCGCATGATGATGGGAGGTAATCTCCCTGTGAGCCGGCGGATTCCCTCGGGCCGACCAGCCAGACCGTCAAAATAGAGGTTGACCGGCCAGTCCAGTAAGAGGCAAGAAGGAAGACGGCAGCAATGGAGCACCGGTCTATCCAGCAGGCTGTTCTTCCAACTGTTGACGTTACCACCATGTCGCACCCCGAGATGGACAGCGTTTTCTTTGCGTCCGCAGCTAGCCAGATATGATATTGAAGGACAAATGTCTCGAGGGAATACCGACCAACCCATGAGAACATGCTGCTGTGGTATTTCCGGACTGTAGGGTGGCTATTTCGGAGAGTGATAAAGGCCAGGATGGGAACAATCTCGGTAAAAGGGTGGTATCGATTCGCCTCTTCTTTGCTGTTTAGTTTCGACAAGAAGAGGAAGTAGGGGACAAGGAGGCAGAGACTAGCAACCGCAGCAATCCGATTCAAATGTGGTAACCTCCAGGAGAGAGGTGCCAGCCGTCGACCACGCTCATTTGCACAGGCGGCTAAAATTCCAGCATAGGGGACAAATCTGTCCAAGGACAGCCTGAAGAGAAACTCAGTCGCATCCAGGTCGACTACCTTGGCCTTGTGTATGAAATATGCACACTTCTGCCAGACTCCGGGGAGTCCTAGCAGCAATTCAATGCAGAATATCGCCACTAGGATCCGGATGAGAATGACATGCCACGCAAGTGTGCCAGACGTTCTTGGGACCACTGTCCAGGTCACCAGGAACCAGAAAGTCGACAATGCTGGAAAATAGTACATGTCGTATTTCGATCCCATGACGAACGGCAGGATGCATGCCAGCATATTAAGCCGAGTCAACACACTGACGACTCTGCGGAGGGAGAAGTCATCTGTCCGCAAGAAGTAGGTTGCGTGGCCATATCCTGTCAGAAACAGATATGATCCAACCAAGATTCGAATGAGGCGGTACACATGAAGGACTCGCGACATGCCGAAGTAGTGATAGAGGAGAATGGCAACTTGCATCCATCCCTTCCATTCCTCACTCTGCTGCCGAGGGAGTAGCTCAACGGTCTCGTCATCGTGCTCGGCTTTGCCAGCACCGGCAGGAGGGTTGCGGCAGGCGGTTGCGGCACCAAATACCAGGGCCACAAGACAGAGACAGATGAATGTTGTCTCGTCGACGACCTTGTCCACCTTCCGAAATACCAGTGTCCGATCGGCCAGGTAGCAGTACAAGAGCACAGCCGCCAGTGCTCCAAAGACAGACAATCGCCGGGACCAGACTGTTGGTGTTTGACGGCAGAAACAGTAGAGGGCGTTGAATGCGCATGCTATGACGAGTGAAAGGAGAACCAGGATGAAGGCTGCTTGCACCAAACTCATTGTTGTCCAGTCAGGTAAGACCAGAGCAGTGAAAGCAATCGTATTCCTCTTGAACGAGTCCATTGTATGGGCGCAGGAGAGACTCAGCAACCAGGTCGAGCTCGAAGAATATTCGTGACGAGCGTGACGAGCGCGCCTGCCTGGACACCAGTGACGCGGTCGCGCCGGTCGTGCCTTCTCGCGGTCGTGTGGTCGTGCCTTCTCGTCGTGCGGTCGTGCCTTCTCGTCGTGCGGTCGTGCCTTCTCGTCGTGCGGTCGTGCCTTCTCGTCGTGCGGTCGTGCCTTCCTCGCTGCTGCTGCTGCTTCCGTCACCTTCTCACATTTTCTCGCCTTTTCCTCCTTTCACCCTTGCGGGGGTGATGGCGTGTTGTTGCTCATGGGCCCAGAAGCTCCATGTCCCTTGTTCGACGTCTCCGGCTCATGATAACAGCCTACAATCTAAGATCACGGCTCCCAATTTACCAGCCATGGCTAGCTATCCACCAGTATGCCAACAACCCCGTGCGGCCGCGCCCTGACGGGATAAAATTCGCGTGGGCATATGGGCCCGAAGAGCGAGAATACACGTGTGGAGGTCTAGGAATTATTTCGTCAGAGGAGCGGGGGAACGAGGGTCATCTTGCAGACATACTTTTTGGCTGCTTGGGAAACTGGATATTGCTGTAAATAATGTCAGGGATCATCAAGTGTTGGAAGAGAGAGCATACTCAGCAGAGATATTGCAAATGAAGTTGTGGCAGAAACAAGGTAAACTTGCCACACGAAGATAAAACACGAAAAATAATCCATCAGGGAGGGTGTGTCTATGGCAATAGTAGTCTCAGCCGTCTTCGAAGCACCCTTTGAACTCATCTGGATCAGCGAATCTCAGGATCGCGCATCCAGTCTGCTGGTTGCAGCACATCAACGTCAACTTCATGCCTTGACTTGCCTTTGGCCACCTGTCCGGCCTTCCTGAGCTTCTGTGTTGTTGTTGTTGTCGTCGTGGTCGTGGTTGCCGCAACTTGTTCATCCCGGGCAAAGACCTGAAAGCCTCGAACATGCGTATCCTTGCCGTTCTGATGGTTCTCACAGATTCGGACTTGTACAACCATGGCCTTGAGCACATCCCCGGGGGCGCGCTCTTGATCGACTTCTTCACCCATCGGCTCATCCACCGCTTCATGATATCGAGATTCCCGGCCACCTACGCCTTTCAACGAGACATCGATCCATCCCTTGACATCTTCGATTGTGCTCCTAGCCTCTCCTGTCTCGGGATCAATCATGTCCATCACCTGCCAGGAGCCAAACTCAACAAGTCCGCCTTCGGACATGCCTGCGTAAAACCTGATCTTTGTGGGCGTGTAGGACTCGTCGAGTTCAAAATCCAAGTAGATCCTCATCTTGACAATCGCTACAAGCTTGAAGAAATGCAGAGTCAGAATGTGCGGTTGCGGTCCATCGCTTTGCCAGAAGAAGTTGGGACTGGGGTGTCGAAGCTGTGGCAGGGCGCAGCCAGGTTTGGCGGATGAGAGGGTCCATGTCGCCAGGGAAGAGATGTCGCGGAGGCCTTCCAGCTCCCTGAGCTCGTCGGCAGCCAGCGCGTCAGCCAAGGATCCATCGTCATGATTCCCTGTCACTGGCATGCCAGCGCTGGTAGATGCTTGCGAGCTGTTGGGATCATGATGGCCATTTGTTGTCGGCGTTTGTTGCTGTCCTAGAGCTTGGCGACGACCAGTCCGCTCGGGAACGACTGAATTGTTGCCATGGTCCGAGGGAGGTGCAGGTGTCATTACAAAGGGAGCATGGGGGGGTGTGTCAAGCATAAAAGGAGGGATGGCAGCAGTAATGGCATTTGCAGGCACCCGTCTGGTAGGCGTGGTGTTTGCCTCTGCTTCACGAGGTTGGGCCACGCCTCGGCGGGCAGGCCGAGGCATATTGCAGGATGCAGTCTCCTCAAGGGCTTATTGGGAGATACCTAGCCGTGGTCATGGACAGATGGCACATCCATGGCACTTACCCAAGGCACAGTGCGCGACCGCCGAAACGTGACACAAAGAGAGTCGCCATCAGCACTCTCGGCAAACTTGCCACTATTACTGGGTACAGCAATTGCTACCTAAGACTACCTCAATTATGATAGATCCTATGTCAAGGTTGCTATCCTGTCGAGTTGGCCTCTGTGCAGTTACCATAGTTCAAAGTTTCCTTGACCTTCTGGCCAAGTCGGCCTCTGTGCAGTTGCCATAGTTCAAAGTCGGCCTCTCTCTTGTTGTCTCAAAGACTCGGCTCCAATCTAGGCCTCTTCTCGAACGGTCTGGATGAGCTGAGTCTCATCGATAGAGATGGTTTCAAATAAAGTCCAGTCCCGCCCTCCCCAAGGGATGTCAGTGATGGAAGCACAGCTACCTCAGTACTCCCTTCTCTTCATCCGACAGTATTGCCGTCGAGGTTGACGAAATCCGAGAAGTTGGGGGAAGGCAGCAGCTGGTCATCGATCGGCTTCATAGGATCCCAACTGGGGTACTCCTGATTAGCGGTGTGCAAGGCTGGAAAATTCTGGTGTGCAGAAACGGAGCTGTTGGTGCCAACAGAGTTGTTAGAATTGTTGCTCGTCTGAACCATGGGTGTCAAGCCGTGATTCAGGCCACCACCTCCAAGAGCTGGGATACCAGTTCGCATGTCAGGGGCAAAAGGAGCATTAGCTGAGATGCCACTGCCATTGAAGCCGAAGTCCGTGAATGGGTGAATCTCATGTTGGCCAGGAAGCTGCGTGTGTAAGCAAGAGTGCAATAAGGTCAGCCACGAGATTACGTACCCAAGGCAGTCCGCCGAAACCCCCGGCACCCATTGCAAAAGGTGGCATCAAACCGATATTAGCCATGTCCAGAGTTGGATAGTCCATTTCATATGTCGTTGGGTAGTAAGAGTTCCTAGACAAGGCGTGGCCATTTGGAGGAATCACTGTGTGGGATGGCGTAGGGTTCGGGGCTGAGAGGCCTGCATTACGGCTAGGCTTTTCGCCATGCTGAATGAGGTTCTCAGTGCCCGATTCCTCATTGTCACTCACGCCATCTACCACGCCTGCGTAGTTAACCTTGATGCGTCGTCGGGGTCCTGCCAGAGTCGGGGTCGGAGAGCAAGCATCCTCAGCAGAGCTGTCTGTCATTGACTGCAACATGAGGTAGTCGGGTGTCAATGCATTATGCTTCTGCTTGGGGGAAACCTTCTTGGGCTTCTTGGCTGCAGATGTCTCCTTGCCAACCCATTCATTGTCTCCATCATTGTCGTCGTCGCTCTCTTCAAGTCCCCGCTTGACCTTCACGCGGTTCGACTTGATGGTGGGGTTGCAGACCAGATCGGGGAAATCAATGCTTTTGCGCTGTCTGGAATTTTCGTAGCTCATGGCGGAGGATGCTTTTGGGACGGAGCTTCTCTTGTTTGGCGGCGGGACGAGCAAGTCGGGGTTGCTTTTCTCCTTCTCATCTTGCATCTTGTTGCGCACTTTCGCAATATGTTGAACGATCGCGCCTTCAGTGAAACGAGGACCCATCAGTTCAGCAACTCTGGCAACTTCAGCAAGTTAGTTAGCTGGAGGTAGCCCTGCATTCGAATCACACTCACAGGGGAGTTTGATGCCTGCCTCGGAGCAGGCATAGTTGATGAAGAGAAGGATGCTTTTGTCCAGATCGTCTAAAATAATCAGCGGCAAACATGGCAGCGAAGACATTGGAACTCACCGTTCCATCGCACAATGGTGCGCGTCGAAGGACGCTCAGCAGAACGCATGCTGCCAGACGATGCAAGCTGAACGTAGGAAGAAGATTGTGCAGGTGCAAAGCGACCTCAGTTGGAGGATGGTGGTCAGATCGGCAAAGACAGTGAATGTTGAAAATCCCCTTTTCTAAACCGATATCTGCCGCAGGCTAGGGTTGGCCAAAGGGGGCTCTAGCCTGCCCTCAAAACTGCGTTGAGTCTCCTATGCCTTTGCAGAATATCAGCCAAAGACACAGTATGGCATTCCAAACTTTTTGAGAGCCCAGAGGGTGGCGATTTGAGTTGAGAGACCACAGTAGCTCAGGGAGAACTGGATCTGTAGCCTTGCATAGATGCAGGGCCAGAGTGAATGAAAATTGGACAGACGGGTGAAGGTAACGTGCGCCAGGCCATAGCGGGTGCGCGTTGCCATCTCAGCCATGGCCAACCGCCCCACCAACAGTTGCCCACCAAGGTCCGCACATCCAACCAAGACACGTTGTCGGTTCTATCTCTGCACCAGGCCATCACATCCCAATGTGGTCGAAATGTGTATTCTCGAGAAGGGATGCGATCCCAGTGTCGCTGGGCTGACTGCGACGCCATCTGAGCGCGCGCCCTTGCAGCCTACCAAAGCCAGGAGATCCCATGGAAAGGCGATCCTGTTATCTTTTGAAGCAACCCAGTGTCCAAAGGCGTGTACTGAGCTGACCTGAGCACCGATATAGTGAGAGTTCGCTGCGATGGACCCAGAGTTGTATCTTGCAGGATCTACTGTTTTCATCCTTGCGGTGCATCGGTTGTGGCCGAGGGCTGGTCGACATGGCTGTGCCAGTCCTCGTCGAAGAACACTGCCATGTCCATACATCTTTGACTGCACTCCGTTGTCCTGAACAGGCAGAGGCCACACCTGGACGCACTGCTCAGATACCATGGGGGGGATACCGGGAGGTCGTCGACGCTATTTCCCTCACACATCTCTGAGCAGCGCCACCGAGTCATCTAGCCGTCCGATTTCACCCATCAGCCACATCTCCTTCCGTCGCCAGTGCAGGAATGCGGTCCTTTCTTCACCGATGAGATATTCTTCCGGGTTACTATCGTCGCCAGCCCTTGCTATCTTCTCAAATGTGCCTTTGAGAAGTTCACGTCCTCTTTGCAGAACTTGGAAAAGTCGGGCCATTGTCTTGTATAGGTCTCCGAGGATGACCGTTTTGGCCTTCTCTGGGTCAAAGAACCACAGGAAGATGGTACGATTTGGTTGACGCTGAGGCTCTCGAGGCACTTCCTGAAGCTCCAACACCCCCCAGGTTGCTAGTTGGGCTAGTGTCTGGCGAAGTTCCTTTGCACCAAGCAGACCAAGGTCTTGAAGATGCTTTTCCTCTAGCTTGCCCTTGTCAGCAAGCATTCGCTTTACCCGCAGGCCAATGGTGCCGATTCGTTGGTTGATCAGAGTATCGATCTCTTTGTCACGCAGCCACCGAGAAACTTTGAGGGCGTCGACACTCCACGTTGAGGTGTAAGGGTCCTTGGATGGGAAAGGGAATGGACCTTCAGAAATCATGGAAAGGGAGGCTTCGAAACTTAATCGGTCCATTCCGTCATCTTCTTCGTGATCGATGCCATTCAATAACGGGCTGTCAGAGACATGACCATTCGAGTGGCTAACCCCATTCGAGGTAGGAGGAGGAGCAGTGCGCTTCAAGCTATCCCGAAGCTTGGAAAACAGCAAGGTACGTGGCATTGGGAGTCGAAGCGAGTCCGTCAGATGGTCGGGCAGCGGGGGTGCGAAGTCAATCTGCTCCATGACTGCACGGGCAACTCTCCCTGCTTCAGGGCTCAGTGCTCTTTCCACAATGCGTGCCACTTGGGCTTCACGGAGGTAGCGCACTGCAACATTAAAGTCGACGCAGACGTGTATGTCGGCCTGCTGTGTTGTCGCTGAACCATTCTCACTCTCTCCTAGGCCATCGAACCACTGCGGGTTAAGGTGATAATCACAGTGTTTCTCCATCTCGGCATGGACGAGGGCTGCATGTTCCTGCAGAGCTTTCTTGCCCTTGGCCCGGGCATTAGTACCGAGGCGCTGTCGAAGGTCGAAGTCGATATCCTGCTCTGTATCATGAAGAATCTGGAGATGGGATGGACGCATGTTTCTCAAAAAGCCATCGGTTGCCAGAGTCTGGAGGATTCGGTTTATTTTAAGAATCGACACCTTTTCGCCTTCTGCAAGGCCATCATTGATCCTGGAGGCAATTTGGCTTGCTGGAAGTGAGCCTTGCAGCGCAATCTCTTCAACTATTTTGCCCCCGAGCGGACCCAGTCGTGTGCTGGCCAAAGCGGTGATTTTCCCCAGTCGGACAAGGGCATAAGCAGCATCGAGATCTGCCTCATAAGTGGAAAGACCCCTATATGTTGTATAATGATGGACAAGTCGAAGTTGTATCAACGCTGCGAGACCTGTCTTGACCTGCTTCAAAGGGAGACGGCAGTACTGGGCTATCTGAACATGAGAGAGGCGTCCATAATGCAGAAGCTGCTTGAAGATATGCTGCATCGACCGTTTTAGATGCCGAATCATATAGTGAGGGTCCTCTTACTTACAGCGAGGAAGCTGCCATGGAGATCTTCAACGATCAGCCACGCGAGCTGGTTCAAGTGCTGGGATGGGTCAGTTCAAGGCTCTTGAGTTGGGAGAGACAGGCCAACCTCAGACATGTTCAGACTTTCATAACCAGCAGCACAGAGGGAGGTAGGGAGCCTTGCTTGCCATACTAGCTGTAGAGCACCATGGCCTTTTCAGGCTTTCATCTGTATAACAGCGTGTGATGTGTGATGGATGGCGGAATGAATGGTAAGGCACTTGCGGGTTTTCCATCTTTGCACCAAATCTCTTGGCGGCGGCCTAGTGAGCAAAGAATCCCGGCCCCACTTTTAAAGCTTGGCAGCTCCGCGCCAATGGACGTTGCGGTGATTCAATGCAAGCATTTTGAGAGCTTCAACGCCTGCGACCACTCATTCACCCCCATCATTGCCAACTCTTGTAGCTCCTTCGCCGCAATGGCATCTCCTGCTGCGCTGGGGCGTCATTGCCTGCGAGCCTCTCAACAACCTCTCCGAGCTGCAGCCTCGCCGAAAAGAGGACTCGCTGCGGCTGCTTCGGGGAGCTTCCAATACCAGACCGGCGAGGCGCACGGCATCAAATATGCAAGCAGGGACGTGTCAGGCCCCACGACAACCCTCGCCATTGTTTCCAAGGCTGGCACAAGATACCAGCCCTTGCCAGGCTACTCGGACGCGCTCGAGAAGTTCGCCTTCAAGGTGGGTTGATGGCTCCCGGCCCCTCAATCCCTAGGAGCTCTGGTGGCTAATGAGAAGGCAGTCTACCACGAGGCGATCGGCCCTCAGAATAACACGAGAGATCGAACTGCTTGGTGGCAAAGCTGAGGCATATCACACCCGGGAGAACGTGGTTTTGCAGACAAGATTCCTCAAGGAAGACCTGCCCTACTTTGCAGAACTGCTGGCTGAGGTTCTCTCCCAGACAAGATACACAAGTATGCGTACGGCATGACAGTCGCCAGGGTATTGCTAACAGAACCAAGGACATGAGCTTAATGAAGAGGTACTTCATGTTATCAAGCTCACTCAGCAGAACCTCCTGGCCAATCCGGCTGAGATCGCGATCAACTCGCTCCACTCCCTTGCTTTCCACCGTGGTCTCGGCGAGCCGCTCAGCCCTACCTCGCCTGCCTTGCTTTCCAGGTACCTGGACGCCGCTAGGGTGGCTGAGTTCTCAGATGCGGCCTTCTCTCGATCCAACATTGCTGTTGTCGCAAACGGGGCTGTTGATACCGAGTTGGCGAAATGGGTGAGAGAGTTCTTTGGTGACATTGGGACTGGCGTCGTCAAGCTGGATTCCACACCTTCAAAGTACCACGGCGGCGAGGAACGCATTGCCCATGGATCTGGCAATGCAATCCTCATTGGCTTTCCCGGTACTTCTTCATACACCTCTGGCAGTTCCTACAAACCAGAGGTCGCAGTCTTGGCTCAGTTGCTTGGTGGACAGTCCTCGATCAAGTGGTCACCTGGCTTCTCCCTCCTCGCAAAGGTTGCATCCAAGTTCCCGGGAACTCAGATCAGCACAGTGAACCATGGCTACTCGGATGCAGGCTTGCTGGCCATCAGCATCACTGGCAAAGCTGCAGACATCTCCAAGGCAAGCAAGGGCGTGGTTGATACGATAAAGAAGGTTGCTGCAGGCGAGGTCAGCGAAGATGAGGTCAAGAAGGCTGTTGCACTTGCCAAGTTCGAGGCTTTTGAATCTGGCCAGTCTACAAAGGCAAGCTTGGAAGCAACTGGGAATGCATTGATTGCTGGAGGTCAAGCCTACCAGATCGACGCAGTAGGCGCCTCAATCGACGGTGTCTCTGTCGAGAAAGTCAAGGCAGTAAGTCCCCTCATTTGTCCCGAAGCAGAGCCGATACTGACACCTTCTGTAGGCAGCCAAGGCTCTTCTGGACTCGAAAGCGTCAGTAGCGACTGTGGGCGACTTGTACACGCTTCCTTTCGCGGAGGATATCGGCCTTTCGGTTTAGACTGAGCAGCGAGTGACTCACTGTACATAACGGAACTAAATCACTTTCCCGCACCGCCAGTGGAAAGGAAGCTCTGGCGTCTTCTTTGGAATCCGTTATCTCTTCTGTACATCCAGGCCATGGCCAAGAACATGAAAACCGACCCACTCTTGCTGTAGATACCAATACTATGCTAAACGTATCACAGTACAGAATTGACACAATAGAGCGAGAAACTGCCGAGTACGTACTGTAATTCTGTAAGTACGCGTAATGGTATTTGGGTGTCGTTTGCAGGCCCGAATAAGCTTAACTATTTTTGGGAAAGCGCCTCTGCCAATTTGGTTTAGCGCTGGCCGGCACCTTGCCGAGATTCTGCAGTACACAGCATACCATACAGTCCAACGGACTTGATCGTTTGCGATCCGACTCGTGTAATAAATATGTCGACCATGGCTTGCCGGAGAAAGTCGCATCGGACAAAGCGCATTCGATATACCGAATCCGAAGACGATGATGAGCTCGAACTGTCGACCCCTCCGCGATCGCAACCTGCCCGAAAGTCTCGCCTCACACGGCCTTTGCTGTCCTACCGAGAAGACAGCGATGAGTCGCCTGACAGTGAATTCGAAGATGGCTACCAGTCAGATGAGGAGGCGCGGCCAGTGCAGCCAGTGCAGCAGATACAGCAGATACAGAAGGGCGGACTAGTTACCCGCCGAGCATCGCGCTCCACGCTGAAGAGCAGACTCCGGACTGCAGGCTCCTCCAAACCCAGACACGCCTTCGAGCTGTTCAAGAAGCGAAAGGCGAACAACGTGCTGCCAGAATATAAACAAGAGCCCGCGGCTGACGTTCCCAAACACCACATTCCACCATGGCAGACTCTCCCATACCATGTTCTGTTGAACATTATGCAATTCGCTGCATATCCACTTTATGGACAAGCCTCTAGGTCCACTGGCTCGATCGGCTGGCTGCTAGAGATGTCGCTTCTGTGTAAATCGTTCCACGAAGCTTGTATCGCTTCACTGCTCTTCTCCCCCCCTCTATATCCTTCTGACCGAGCACATCGCTTTCTCTGCCTCTTACAGAACGACCTGGCTGGAACGAGTCCCAAGCGAAGTCGCATGGTCAGATGCTTAGAAATCGAGGTCCAGAATTTACTCATCAACAAGAGTGGCGTTAGTCTGGAAGACCTGATCGCATGCACGCCTCAACTGCAGAGACTCCGACTCTACCACAACCATGACGACCTGTCGACCCTTGTGTGGGCGCAGCCAAATGCCATGAAAGGCCGTAAGTGGTCGTATCCCCAAGACCTGGCCACGATGCTTGATAGGCAGAATATCAAGCTCACTTCATTTGAGTGGAATGGCCGGTTCTCAAGTCCTATCGAGGCTCTGAGCAGGATGGGAGAAGCACACAAGCAAGCCCCTTTCATCGGTCTTGAGCAACTTAGCTTCCTCAACATCACCTACCCCGAAAAACACACTGACAGCGAGGTCAAACGCTTCACAGACTTGTTCCTTGCTGGTGTCTGCCCTCTCCTGTCTCTCAAATCCCTGACCTTCCGCAACTGTGACATACTGAACGACGTGGTGATGAGTAACCTCCCTGCCGGCCTTGGGCACCTAGAGATCACGAATTGCTCGAGTCTAACGTCCGAGGGTGTCGTTGCCTACCTCTCCACTCGGGGGTCTTCGCTTCTGCGTCTCAATCTGATCGGAAACCAGACGATGTCACTAGGGTTCATGCCCTATCTAAAGTCATTTTGCCCGCAACTTCAAGATCTCTACATTGATCTCTCATACATAGATCCGTCATCCTACCGCGATCGAGAGCCGCTGTATGATGAATTGCTTCCAAACGGCCAACCTACATGGCCTTCGACGCTGGTCAATGTCGATCTCGAGTATCTTCGGCAGTTCTCGGCTGCAGACGCAGAAGAATTCTTCACAAGCCTGGTCTATGCCGCGCCAGACCTGTTCCGGCTGCGGAGGCTCAGCATCAAAGCCATTGTAAAGGACGTTGGTTGGCGGGATCGTGCACGAATGCGGCACAAGTGGATGACCAAGCTGACACAGATATTCTTATGCAAGAAAGAGCCACACCAGTCGCACCTGCCACTTAGAACAAGGACACCAGGCAGCCAAACCGGGACATGCCAAGCCCAGAACACGAAAGTGGGCAGACGGTCTGGAAGGCTCAAGGAGAGACAAGACCGTCTGGAGGAGGACCTGGACACCAGTGATGGTGCTTCACCGGCGTCTTCGCTTGCTGAGCCTAACACGACAGTGGTGCATCAGGGCACGTGCGGCATTGTCGAGCTGACTCTAAGCGACCAACGACCATCCCAGGATCAATACAATGAAGCCGACTTTCTTGACGATGAAATGAGTGGTGATGAAGACTTTAGAGCCTAGCTTGGAGAAAGCAACGAGGATGGAGGATGAAAGAAGACTTTAGAGCCTAGCAGATGGCGGATGGAAATGGAAGATGGAAGATGTGGATGCAACCCGAAGCAGCATCTTTTCCGTCCCCTGTCGCCAGGCCAGGGCCAGTGAATTGGCTTTTTTCCCATCGAAGACGAGGAGCCCACCACAGGATCGTGCAGTCAGCATACTAATTATGTACCGTATACCGTAATTGATACCGCCAGTACAGTGGATAGAAAGCTGCAGCGGCAGCGGCAGCGGCAGCAGCAGCGGCAGCAGCAGCAGCAGCAGCGGCAGCATTGGCAAGGCAACAGCTGCGGGGCGCGCGTAAGCCTTAATTTAGAGTTCAGCTTCTCGATGTCGCAACTGGCTGTCAGATGCAGTGGCGCAGTTCAACTGCAAGTGGCGCCTTCTGGTTTGGGCCCGTTCCCCCGGGACTCGGGCACCACCGCACCACCAGGGTCTTTCTGCCCAATCTGTTTGGCTTCAGAATACTCCGCCCAACTCTCCTGCTAGGCACTGCACTAGCCCAGTCCTTGTTAAAACAAACTCAGTTGGATAGGCGATGGCGTGCATCGTTGGTCCCAGTATTGTGAGGCAGCTACTAAGAGCACTTTGACCAATTTCCGACCCCAAGGAGCCCTTGGCCATGACCTCGACCACCTGTGCTCTGAGTAGGTCCTTTGTTCGACACACTCCCAATACTTATACCCAGCTCCCACGGCCGCTTGGCACCTGTCTGCAGCCCTGACAGCAGCCAGCGACGCGTCTGAACCTGCTTTGGCACCCCCAGCCCCTCGAGTTTACCTGCCAACTTTGGACGCAGTGCCCAGTTCTTTTGACTGCGCACACACCACCTGAAACACACCCTCGCATCATCCATCTTCACACGCTCTCGACTGTCAGACCGCAGTCCTCTTTCCAACGATAATCTGCCGCCCACTCGCAGCTAGACACTGCCCATTGCGTTACCAATCTGAGAGGGGGCTCCTGCCGCCGTCGTAAGATGCAGTACGGCAAGTTTCAGGTACGGCGACGACGGAAAAAGACATCTCTGCCGTCTGCGCACATTGCTGACCTGTCGCGCAGGACTTCTGTCGGGACTCTACTCTGCCGGTGTGCAATGTAAGAGCGCACCACCCTGCCCACTCTATTCTGTACACAGAGCTTATCAGCCCAGGTCCTGCTCCCGAAAGGCACACAGAATCAACCGATTGGATCTGCTTACGGCGGTTGCCACCTTCGAGGAATACACATCAGCGGAGACAGATATCTAGGCAATCTTGGCTCCATACTCGTCTCTGGCCTTGCCATATTCACCACCTTTTTCCTGCTATGGAGAACAAACCGGAAGGCGGCTGCAGTTGGCCGGCGCGAGATCCAGGTCTTCCTCATCGGCTACCTTGTTGTCTCAATATCCGAGATCTTTACTATCGGCGGCTTCCCCCTACGTGACGAGGTGCGAAGGGGCTTCAGTGCCGTCCACATAGGCGCTGTCATTGCTACTGCCTGGATCCTCTTTCTCAACGCCCTGGTCGGCTTCCAGTTGCAGGACGACGGAACGCCGCTCTCGGTCGGCTTAGTGGCTGGCAGTGCACTTGTCTTGTTCGTCGGAACCGGCTACATTGCGCTCGACACGGCCTTCTCCTGGACTGGCTTCTGGGACTCGTCACTTGAATCACCTCACAGGAACTACGCGCTGTACACGTTGTACCAACTCATCCCCTTGGTCTTCCTCTTCCTCTTCTTCGTCCTCGAGACCGTCCTCGTCATTCGCATTCTGGGCGAGACCAAGCCAATGATCTACCTGGTCGCGGCGGCCCTGCTCTTCGCCATAGGCCAGATATTCAACTACGTCATCTCGGTGCACATCTGCAACCCGACCAATGGTGCTATCAACGGTGCCTTCTTTGAGTCCTTTTTCACCTTGCTGTCTATCGTCACGGTCTGGAGGTTCTGGAGCTCGATAACGGAAGACGACTGGCCCATAGAGATAGAGACCTAGGACGGCGAAGCGAGCATCTGGGCACAACAACGGACCATGCAGCGCGTTGGTCCGACTCCGAGGGCTGTCAGATCTGCAGTGCGTTGATCCGACTTCGAGGGTTGTCAGATAGAGCCGAGCATCCTGGTTGATGGGCATAGGAACCAGTTTTGCAGCTGACATTCTCAGCCTTACGACGATATAATGCAACAACTGGCGCTGGGCCAGACCAGCTCGCTATCTGGTGGTCGCCATCTCTTTCCTTTCTTCGACAAGATTGTGCACGTCGAGATGGCCCAATTACCACATTGGCAGCCGGGCAGGGAATGCTGTAATGATAGGCTGGATATGTGAGCGACATGGATCCGCCATGAATGAGTTAAGGTATGCAGTCATGTAGAACTACGCCGCAGCCGAGAGCGCAGCGGCCAGTACCAGCCGTACTGGAGGAAATAGCACATCAATCAAATTGCACATGAATCATCAGGTCTATTGCCCTGCTCATAAAACCACCTTGACACCTATACAAGGCAAGGTCCACTCCGACCTCCCTAGTAGCTGCTTCAGCCACTGTGTCCCAATGCCGTTTGTCGAGGCCGATAGCGACAGAGTCTGCTCCTGTGCCATAGTTGTGACCTTCTGTTTTACCGAATCAACAAGCGCGCCTGTAGATTCCTTGGCCGCTGTAGCCAGTCCCGAGATGGTGCTGTTAGCGACATCGCTGAGGAAAGCCGCCATGGCTCCATCGGATGTCGTCTCGAGGTTATTACACGTATGATGGTTTGTGTACAATCTCGGCAAAGTGTAAGTCGCCCACCGGCTGGCTAACGATTCTGACGAGTTTGCAGCCATCACCCCACAGCAGGCTGATCCATTGTTCGGACTGGGAAAGGACACAATCTCCCATAGACACTTGCCACTCCAATGGCATGAACTTGCGAACAGGATGACAAGGAGGAACGAGCAGTAGATACAGGGGCGGTTGAGGATGTAGGTGAGGATGAGGAGCGTAACGAGGTGCACAGGAGAGAGTGACACTGGCAGAGGAAGGAGAAGGAGGGGGATGTAGCTGCGTGGCAGTCAGTGGCGTGGCAATGCGTGCAGAGACAGGGAAGGGTCTTGCCTTCGAAGACAGTACATCATGATAATGTCGACAGCGCAGATGTGCAAAACGACAAAGACACTACCCGGCGGCTGTCTCAAGTGATAATGACGAGTCCGGCGCTCGTAGTTGGTAGACCGGTGTCTTGCATACTAGTTGGCGTATTATGTCGAGTGAAATGTTGTGACTTGGAACTTGGCCATGACGGAACGCCAGTGATGACTAATTTAAATCCGCTCCACTCGCCTAACCTTCCAAAACCTCGCTCCAAATAAATCAGGCAGGTGCGCTCCGCCTCAAGTTTGAGTAAATCAATAATAATAGTGTGGCTCTCCCCGCCCGAAACTGTTCACCACACCGCGTCTTCTTCTTCAGTCTTGAGCAGAGGCCCCTTTGCCTCTTACCCCCTTACCACTCTCTTTTCCACTGGGTGCTCCATCTGTAATATTTTGGAGCACTACCAACCCCCCTTCCCCATTTGTCCCTCACCTTTTAGTTGCAATCAAGCTCCTGGATCACGACGACGACTGAAATATGTCCACCAACGATCTCCAGGCGCTCTTTGCCAACATCAGACCGCGATCCCGCGATCCCTCCACCAACCCTTCTGCTGTGTCTACCACTCCCTCGATCCTGCCTAGTGCAGCTCCCGCTGTCAATTCGGCCCCCATTCCCCACGATCACGCTCCTCCTTCTGTTGGAGCATCACCATCACAAGCCCCAGCCAACAATCCAGCCAAATCGCTGCTGGATCTTCTCAACTTCAGCTCTTCTGCTTCGCCTCATCCAAGCATCAACACCACCCAGCCCGACACAGGCCAACCAAACCTCAATACCACACAGCCTGACAATGGCCCTGCTCCATCTAATCCTAATTCGAAAGCAAACACCTCGCGAATTGTTTCTGCGTCCGATCTCGTAGCTGGATTGGTGAACCCTAGTACTGGCTCAGCAAAGCCTTCCGCTGACCTCCCTCCTCCTGCCCAGGACAGAGAGCCGGGCGATCTCCGCTCTCATATCCCAGCAGATGCACCTCAAGATGCACTTCTCAAGCTCCTGAACAAGTCAAAATCCACTTCTGCCTCCCGCGCTGCATCAAATGAATCCAGATCTGCTGCCCCGTCGGGAACCGACAGTCCCAAGCCTTCCTCCCAAGCTCACTCTAAAGTTCCTACCAAGACCGAGCTTCCTCCGACGCCAGACTTTACCTACACTCATGCTGTTGAGCCCTTGTCGACGTCTCAGCACCAGACTCCAAAGGCCAATCCTGCATTGCCAGAAGCGCCCCAATCTCCCATTTTCAAGAGCTTCGGTAGTGCCCCTCAACAGAGCGTCGAAACACCACCAAGCCTTGTTCGAACCGGGTCGCCCACTGATCAGCTTCCTAATGGCCTCCAAAAGCTGACTCCACGCTCTGCTTTCGCCCGTGCCGAGAGGTTGACACGCGAAATATCGGCAAAGTCTCCCAGCCGCACAGAACCTGCGCCTACAGCCGCGAATCCAAACCTACCCGCTGGTGATGTTTCTGCTCAGACTGAGGGTATCTCGACAAAAGAATTGCCAAAGGATGCTATCGCCCCGTCTTCTAGTGATATTGCTGCGGGAGCCGCAAAGGAGGATATCCTGACTGGGAAACAAACACCAGATGGGAACCAGTCCCAGCATTCAGTCGACCCTCCTCCACCAACTGGAAAGGAAGATATCCCAATTGCAAAGCTGCCTCCAGAAGAGACCACTGTGCCGTCCTCGGGCGATGGCCTTCCACATGCCGCAAGCGGGGACACACTGCTGCCAATAGCGCCACCTGGGCAGGCTCAAGTCGGCTCGAGGTCGCAAGAGGAGACTAAGGACAACATCCAAGGCACGGCTGATGAGTGGGAAGATGCCGAAGACGAGTTGGCACAGGAAGACGAAGAACATCGCGTGCCTGTGTTGAACTTTCCAATTAAACCATTTGTCTCGATCACTCTGCGACTGTCCAACCCCTCGGATGTGGACATCCGCCCAGAAGGAGTGATGGAAATATCACGCTTGAAGAAAGATTTCGACCAGCTCGACCGATCTTTGGCCGCGGCGACTTCAAAATACATTGGTTATGCGTTGACCAAGAATGGCGGTATGAGGGTGATCCGTCAGGATGATGGTAACGATCACCATGTGTTCAAGAATTCACACGACCGCATTTTCAATGTTTCGTTTTGCACAACCTCGCCCAACTTTCCACCGGCAGAGCTACAGGCTATCCTCGGCACAGGCGTCAGTGGCTCGGTTTATTATGCCACTCTCTCAAAGGATGGCAACGATCTGTTCGAAAACAACGAACTTGATGCTGAGAGTCTAGTATTCCCTCCCTGGCCACCGGCATATGAGAGCGGCCCAAGTGCAGTGCTCAAGACTCGTGCTCGACGAAGCTCTCGCCACCCAGAGTACTTTGCTATTGGCAGAGGCAAATCGATCCATCTCATCTGGCCGTCTACTGTTCTTGATCCTGCCTATGGCATTATTGACGACAATCGTGTGGTTGATATGGGCAAACTCTACCAGGAGCGTAATGTGCAAATCTCGATTGGCAAGGCAGGCAAGGATTTTGTTTTCAGTGACGACGACTCAGTCATCGCCTCGCTAGACAAGACTGGTCGGCTTCGCTTCTGGGACATCCGAGAACTCACAAAAGAGACCTTCGCCACCAGTGCTCGATTCAGTCCAGTCAAGATTGAAGCGCCCCTACTCTCCTTGTTGACGGCCCCGTCTACGGAGAAGTCCTGGCCAACATCTGTTCTCTTTGTCGACAAGATCCGACCATACAGCAAGGGAGGCGCCTTGCGTTACGTCTTGATCGGCCTTCGCCAAAACCACACTCTTCAACTCTGGGATCTGGCACTGGGCAAGGCCGTGCAAGAACTCAACTTCCCTCATGACAACGAGACAGATGGCATCTGCAGTGTCAGCTACCATCCTAACTCATGCGTCATTGTCGTTGGCCATCCTACACGCAATTCCATCTTCTTCATCCATCTTTCTGCTCCTCGACACACTCTAAGCTCTTCGCTCAGTCAAGCCTCATACATCCAGCGAATTGCAGCCAGGGATCCTGAACTTCCAAGGCCAGATTCGACTGCTTGCATGAGTGGCATCAGCGAGATGTCGTTTGCATCCAAAGGCCAACTGCGAAGTGTTGAGCTACTACCTTTCCACAGAGCTCCCGATGACCCCAAGCCAACCGACAACAAGGCACCGCTGTTCGAGCTCTATGTTGCTCACTCGAAGGGTGTTACTTGTCTCACAATTACCAAGGAGGATCTTGGCTGGGATACTGGGAACAAGCCCATCCACGGGGTTGATGCCCAAAAAGAGGGTCTTGTTGATATCAGAGAGTTACAACAGGCCGTTCTGACAGAGGAATCTACAGTAAGCAAAAGCCCGCCGGCCGAGGCATCGGCTGTTCCGGCTGCTGCTGGTGCTGCTACGGCTTCTAGCTCTGGCAAAAAGAAGAAATCGAAGAAGACAACGCTTGCATCCGAGGTGGTTGGCACGTCTCAGCCCGAGAATGAACCTGCTACTGCCATTCAGCAGACTCAACCCAATGCCAATGGGTCTGCTGCCCCTGCTCAATCGAACACCACTGATGTTGGTGTTGCAAAAGAAAGCAAGAAGCCAGGCAAGAAAACACCGACACAGCCCGTAACTCTTTCTCGCGCAGAATCTTCGCAGACGACCCTTCCAGCTCAAGCCGTGGGCCAGGAGCTACCCCAGGGCGTCGTGGACCAGGATGGAACATTTGCGTCTCATCCGCCGCCCGTGGCAGCAGACGCCTCGTCCACTACAATCATTGCCTCCAATACCGAGAAAGTATCAGTCGGTATTTCTGGGACATGGCTTGACAAAGAGACAGACAAGATCAAAGAGGCCATTTCGAAAGAGTTCAAGCGAGAGATGAGTAGCCTGCGCGCCAATATACAGCAAGATCGAGTTGTGCAGGATACATCGGCGTCTGCAAGACAGGAGGCAGTGATGCGATTAGTCTCTCAGACACTCGCCAACAATGTTGAGAGAACATTGGGCGACATTGTCAGCTCACAAATCCAACAAACTGTTCTTCCAGCAGTCTCGACTGTCACAGCTCGGTCCATCCGGGATGAAATCCGTGGCCAGGTGGGCAGAGCGTTGCATGATGTAGTGCCTCGTGAGCTGGCTAGTCAACTGCCAGCTACTGTCAAGTCGGCTCTGGTGTCGCCACAACTCAGTCAAAGCTTGTATGATGGGGTCACGGCGAAGGTGACGAAGCAGATCGAAACACAGATGGGCGATATTATCAAGAGACATATTGTTCCTACCTTTGAGCGGCTTGCTGCTACTGCCGCACAACACGCTGCCAGCGAAGCCTTGTCTCAAGTCCAGGCAGAACTCGCCCGTTTCGAGGAAGACCGCCGACGTGACGCTGCCAGGATCGAGCAATTGAACTCGATGATATCTGGGATGGCAGAGGCACTGCAGTCCATGTCTCGAGCGCAGCTTGCCTTCCAAGAGCAACTATTGACCTCGGGGCCGGTTTCGACGGTTCAGGTCAATCGGTCAGCTGAAGCAAGTGCCAGGCCGAGCTCGGTCAAGCCGTTGACGCAAGCAGAAATCGAATTGAATGAGATTGCTGATCTGATGAACCAAGGCAAGTACGAGGATGGCTCGATTCGTTGGCTGCACTCAACGCAGCAGGTGGAGCTCTTTGACAATCTGTTTGTCCGCTACACGCCAGACTACCTGTCTACGGACGTGACGCCGCTTGTAGCCTTCTCGATCGCGGTGACAGTGGCAAAATCGCTGAACACGAATACAGCAGCCCGGTTGGAGTGGATCCTTGCAGCATTCGATTCTGTTGACCTGAATGTGAGTAATCCTCAAAGAGGGAGTAGTTGTCGCAAACTAACTGATGACAGGACCCTGAGATTGCTGATTTGTCCGAGTATGGGCCAGCACTGCTGACGAGCTTGATCCAGAAGCTGGAGAGTCTGTACATGACGATCGCGGAAGAAGATTCGAACAACCCGGTTTTGAAACAGATCCCATCCACGGCAAAGAAGGCAAGGGAGATGAGAAGTACATTGGCCAGAAGCAGTGAAGGATTGAGCATCGAGGGCTCAGCTTATCTCTCCCCAAGTTGAAGATTGGTGCAAGAAATCGAATAGGTGGCATCTACCCTGAACGGCATGTAACAGTTTTTAACTGAAGCTCGCCATGAGTCAATCAAGATAGAGAGCAGCCATCCACAGACAGAACAAGGGGGAATAAAATAAAATCAAAGGAAGAAATTGGGAGTATTTCCTTGGAATTGGAACAAGCACCAAGCACCAAGAGCGCCAACGCTCAATATCGAGGAGTCGACAGCCAGATGCCATATCCAGACTGAGCTCTGTGTAGAGCTCTATGTAGGTTTGTTTCATGCCCAAGAAATATTCAAAATGTTGTCATAGTTCTTCATAAGACGACGTCGTTCATAGGTATATCGTCGTGTTGGGTATCTTGCTGCATATTCTCCTCCTTGATCTCACCGCCAGCACTATCTCCCGACTTGGTCTTCTGCTGACCTGGTGCCGCCGCCGCCGCCGCCGCCCCCGTCGCCACGGCATCGGTCTGGTGCGGGTACAGAGACATGCGCACGTACCTAATGACATCGTCGACATACTCACGGCCCTGCCGCAGGACCCTATCCATGCGCATGAAGCCATGGGGCACACCGGCATAGCGCTTCTGCACCACCTGGTTGCCGGCCGCGCTGAGCTTGTCGGCATAGGCCTCGGCCTCGTCACGCAGCGGATCCAATTCGGCGGTGGCAATAAAAGTCAGGGGCGCCAGGCCCTTGAAGTCCGGCGCATTCATGGCGTCGGCGAACCAGCTGACATCCTTCTTCTGCTCCTTGTGCGAGGTGCCCGGGTGGGTGGACGCAAGTGAGACGGCCTTGAATGCGTCCAGCCACTTCAGGTTCTCCCAATTCAACAGCGGCGTGTACGGCGCCTGCTGCATCGACGGCCAGGGCGACAAGTCCGGGGACGGGTACTTGTGCACGTCTGAGATCATGGGCGTGGCCGCGACGACAGCCTTGATCTTCTGGGCCATGTCGGCGTCGCGGAACAGATGGTTGAGGATAAGCGCGATGGTTGCGCCTGACGAGTCGCCGCCGAGCGTGATATTGTCTGGGTCGATGCTGAAGGTCCGGTGATTGGCGAGGATGTGGGCGGTTGCCGAGAGCGCGTCCATGATGCCGATTGGGAAGGGATACTCAGGAATGAGCCGGTACTCGATGTCGATTACGCAGCAAGGCACCCTTGCGCAGATGTGGTGGCAGATGTGCGCATCCGTCTCGAGGTCGCCGACTGCCCATCCTGTGGAAGCAGTTAAAAATGGATTGTGTCAGAAGCGAGAGAGAGGGAGGAGAAAGTACCTCCGCCATGAAAGTTGAAATGAACCGGCCAAACCTTGCGTTCTCCGGGCTCTTCGCCTGGTGGAACGTACACACGAACATTGACGTCACCCGGGTACTTTGACCAGCCCGGCACCTGAGTCTCGCCGATCCCGCCGACGCCTGACGCGGGGTTGGTCGCGAACCGATACAGGCCCGAGTAGTTTTGGCGCACAATGTGGATATCACCACACAGCGGCGGGGTGTGCACGAGGAAGGTATTGTAGAGATTGACGAATTCTGGGTCGAGTTTTTCTGCAATTGAGGGATGGAGCTGGTTGTGGACAAGAGAGAACTGTTTCGGAGGTTGAAGCTGAGACTGGGATGGTGGATGAAGGTGAGAGTGAGGATGGGGATGGGGGTGGGGATGAGGATGAGGACGGGCGTGAGGGTGAGGATGAAGGTGGGGGTTGTGTGTCGCTGCCATGGCCATTTATTTTGTTACCCAACAATCATTCCATCATTGTGTGTGTGTGGGAGAAATAAAATAAAATAAAAATATAATACAGTAATTAAGAGAAAAATGAAAATGAAAAAAAGACACACACCTACACACTCACTCTTCGGAATTGAACAGGAGTGAGGCAATCACAGCGGACAGGAATGTCCATGGTGCCTGCCTTTTGTTGTCAAATCTGAAATGCGACGCGGGCCTCTGACATAGACAGTAGGTGGAGTGGTTTACTGCCGGACATGGACTGATTGGCTGCAGCTGATGCCAAGGCCGGACTTTGGAAACAGCTGGATGGATGTACTAAACCTTATTGAGACAACTCCGATCGTTCCATGTTCTTTGGCAACGTGAAAATGTCGAGTCGTGGCTGTGCTACTGCTCTGTCTATGGAGTAGGGATGACAATTGCCTTCAATGCCTTGTTGGCCTCCTGGCCGCTTCTATCGGAGCCAACCAAGCGGCTGAACCATAAAGATCGTGGCCTTAAATCTTCCAACGGGAGCTTGAAGTATAACAAGTCAGTGGGACTGATTCCAGGGGTAAGTTGCTAACTGTTGATCAGCCAGCGGTGTGCTTGCTGATGATCCAGCCTTCTGCATCCTGACAGTCCCTGAGTAACAAGCACGAGAGAGAGAGAGACCTTTTCATTGTTTCAGAAGGGCCGGGGGTAGAAATCTGGCTTGACCTCGACTTTGGGTGGACCATTTTGAGGGGCACTCCTAAGCCGGCCATCCTGGTCAGTCTCAGTCGGACACCCTCCTATGTAGATGGTTCATACCCTTCTCCCCACCCTGCAATTCCGTCTCGATCTGACAAATGGACTCGGCCCAAGCATCCGGCCTCCCCTAATGATTCTGCGGAACAAGTAATGTGGATGTGGCAACCCTAAGACTCTGGAAAGCGGCGTCCTTAACTTCTGAAGCTCACCAACCCGTCCACGGACATTGCTTTCTTATGTCAGATTTAATGGTCCTAGAGGAGGTATCAGGCGCTAACCCTCAAGCTGGAGAGACACTCCGAGTGGTACCTGCACTTACAGATGGCAGTGGTCCGGCGGCAGTGCTGACTTAGATGACTCAAGCACGAACCAAAGGTCGAGCAGCTCTAGGTGAAAACGACATGTCTTGAATGTTTCTTTTGTATTGCTCAAGCTCTTCATCGAAAGATGAACGGCACTGCCCATGATTTATGAAATCGCTTACTGTCCTCCGGTGGTGGAATCGATATTTTCAGGTTTTGCAACCCTCGGTCAGAGTTGGCCGATTTATGCGCTTCCTTCTGAACAGTGGTGAGAGTATTGATAGCAATGCTGGTGCCGATACACGCTCTCATGCTGTCTTTGATATCCTTCGTCCATTCTCGCTGGATCACAGGAGCTTGCGAGCCAGATTGCAATGTTGACGACTGCGCAGTTGTTTGCAGGGGATGGAAGTTCCAGCCAGCCTTCAAGACCTCCTCCCATACTTTCTTTGATGTCGTGCTGAGGCGTGCTGCTTGGTCGAGTAGCTGCTCATCAGTTAGCGAGCGCAAGCTCGTAAATCTGTCCATATCTGCGTGTGTCATCAGATCGGGAATCTGGATAGGCTGAAAGGGCCGCATGCGAAGCTCATATTGGAGTTCGTCCTGTGCGAATTTTGTCTCGAGTTTGGCAAAATGGCCGTGGCGTTGCAAGACTAGGAACACCCGATGCAAAGCGCTGGAGAGAGTTTCGACTGCCTTGAGGTATGAGAAATGGCGGTAGAGAAGGTTAAGTGTGACCTGCACACCTGACCTTTTCTCTGTCTTGGAAGAGACAAAGTGGCGGATCCGGTCAAGGTGAGACAGATGGATGCCAGTGATATAGCTGAGATACCAGTACATGCTTGCGTGCTCATAGGGCGCAAACACGGCGAGCTCAAAGCCCACCTGGATGTTCAGCCGAAACTGGGCAAGCTTGTGGTGATAGACCCAGCTGCTCAGAGGATATGAGTATGTCGGAGCTGCGCCTGGTGGATATGGGATCGGTTGCTCCCTCGTCAGCGCCTGGAGATTGCCATCAATCTCCTCGGCATCAGCCTGAATGCTGTCCCATTCAAGCATGGCATGGCAAAGATTGCGACGCACTCGGCAGCGATTTTGACAGAATGCGCGCAGTTGGTTGAGATACGAAGGGCCGCATTTGATGATAAAGGAATCAAACTGCCACGCAATCCGGAACCGATCATCATACGGGCTTTCAACCCTCTCGTTGGCTGGATCAAGCAGCATATCGGGAGGACAGACCAGGGCATCGAGGTCGTCGACGATCACATCTTTGTGGGTGTAAGCGCCCAGGACATGTCCATTGACATCGAGGAATGCTTGCACCAGTGCCCGTACATAAACCGAAGGCTGGGGTGTTCGTGACATGAGTGTCCAACAGGCAGTAGTCAAGTCCGATGGCGAGGACACAGAGAAGAGCTCAAACGCAGCTGAAGTGTCTTGTAAAAGCTGGCGCATGAACGCCAGGGCATCTGATACGTCGACAGCAATCATCGGCCGTGGTGGCACACTGCTAGCTAAGCGCCTCTGAATTTTGGTTGAGAATGCGCCTCGCAGTTCGCTCCCAAGAGAGACGGTGTGTTCGACATCGGCGAGCAGACGCCCTGCTTCTTCCGCAGGTGATTGTGGTTGACGAGGCGGTGATGCAGCATTGTCTAACAGCAGGTTGAGGAGATCCACACGGAATGTCATTCTCTTTCTCACTGCTGCCACCAGCTCCTTTTGCCAGGGCATGGATTCGAGATCGACAAGGGTTTTCTCTATTTCAGCAACGACATCCGCAGAGCTGAAGCGACGCAGCATTTCCCGATTGTACAACTGAGTCGCAAAGTCTTCTTCCTAGGTCAAGGTTAAGCAAGGACCGTATTGATATTAAAGACCAAATACCTCGTAGTAATGTTGGCTGGCGATCATAGATAACACCAGGTCACAGCACTTGACCAGTCCCAGACAATAGGCACGCAGCACTGCCTGAGCAGGCGACTCGGAGCCAGAGGAGGGTCGGACGAAGCGGGCGTCGTCCAATGTCTTGGGATCGGGCCATAGCAGCCGGTCCAAATGGACAGATGTGAACAGGGTCTGGGCCAGGGGATAGCCTTGAAGCCATGCTACCTATTGCAAAGAATGAGCGGGCGATGAGCGGGCGACGGGGCGGGTGTTGATGGAACTGGAACAGTCGCTGACCTCTCTTCGCACCAGCTCATCGATCGTCCAGACCAGCTGATCGGGCGTCAGGTCGGCGACAACGTCAATTTCGTCTTGGGCATTTTCGTCAAACGCGTTGCTGCCGCTGTCCATCTTTGGGTCGCCAATCTGTACTCGCCCAACTGATCAGACCGGCTCTGCGGCCCCCCAAACCAGGGCTTGTTCTTACCTCAAGGGCACTGACGGCCTCGAAAAGAGTGAAGCCATCCTCCTTGACGAGCTGATCACGCGAGAGTCCTGGTGGAGAGAGAATGAATGAGTGTGGGACAAATCTCGACGCTGGTCACGACTCACCGTTGACCGCATCCTGGAATTGTTGGCTAATGTCTACGACCCGGATGTTTGGACGGACGACATGCGGATTGGCCATTTCAGAAGCCCCGGGTCGATGGGGTGCGTGCAGAAGGTGAGCATGTTCAAGACTACAGAACAGATTGGATTGTGTTCAGTTATGAAAAAAACGAGCCAAGAGACGGCCAGATTCGAGGACAAGGAGGAACTATCGCACTCGCCAACGAAACTCAAGACTCGGGTTGATGAATCATCTTTGATTTTCCTTCAAGGCCAGGCCAGACCTAGAGCGCGGGATCTGCCATGTTGTACGTACGTGGCCCGGTCTCTCGGAGAATATATACAGCGCGCTCTATGGCAGCCATCTCGAGAACTGCGGTCTTGTATCCGGCCTCGTTCGTGCCCTGCTCCCTGAACGGCTTCACTGTGCTCTACTTTGAGGCCTCAGCTGCAGCCTGCTCAGCCGCTGCCGCTGCATTGGCTGCGCCCAAATCCTCGATTTCTCCCTGCTTGCCGTTCTGGAAGTCTGTCAGTCAGTGGCCATGTTCACCCAGCTGCATATTTCTTCTTTTTCTGAGAATGGATGGGCAGGATCCTATCGTACCGTCCACTTGGAGAATCTGAGTTCGAGATCACCTCGTCGCTCGGCTTGTAATCTGGGGCCCTCCTTGAGCGATCTTCGCACGACTCGGGACGTTACGGCAAGGTAGCGGTTGTAACTGTGTGCCATGTTAGCGTCCGGCTCACCACCACTGGCGTCTCAACCCACGAGATGCCCGCTGCTTTCCATGCGAACGCCATTTTGAAGATGAGCTGCTACTGACTGGTTGTTGCAGTTCGACAGATGGTTGAGAAGGAGAGCTCTCGGCAGAACGAAGCTAGTTTCGGAGCTTGGTCCGCGAGTCATACCCCTAACCCTAAAACAAAAAGCTGACTCGGAAGAAACTTTGCAAACACTGCAAACACTGCAAACACTGCAAACACTGCAAACACTGCAAACACTGCAAACACCACAAACACCGCAAACACTGCAAACACTGCAAACACTGCAAACACTGCAAACACAGCAAACATTACTGCAAACACTGCAAACATTACTGCAAACACTGCAAACATTACTGCAAACATTACCACTGTTCTTGTCGTGTCATCATCAACAGTCCTCTGTTCCCTCCAGACGCCTCTCCGCATATTCCCGGATTTTCTCCTCTAGCACTGTGTAGCCCCATCTTCCCACAATCTTGGCTGCTGCCTCGATCATCTTGCCGTTCCTATCCTTCATCATCTTCACAATCTCCAGCGTCTTCATGCCTCTGTCTTCGCCTTCCCGACACTCCACATTCACCAGCTGCAGCAGCAGTTTGTCCGCCTCCAGTTCGCGCGTCAGGAGCTCTGTCCTGCGACTATGTGTGGCACTCTCAGCATCGTATTCTATCGAGTCCGCCAGCAAAGCGGTGAGCACGCTCGACCTAACAAACTGCTCCTCATGCCTGGCACTCGCTGCTGCATTGGACTCTGTCCCCTCTTCGGGCTCGGCCCTTGCAGGAGGCCGGTTGACCGGTAGTTTGAACTCAAACTCGGTCAGAAGCGGCCGGGGGAAGTAGGGGCTGGTGTCGCCACCCTTGAGGATAACGCAGTGGAACATTTCGCCAGCGACCGCCACTGGCCAGTAACTTTCTTTTTTCTTGCCATCTCTCAGTCGCTCCAGTTGCTTGGTGTCCAGCAGTGGCACCCATTTGGCCTGCCCAGGCTTGCGCCAATGCAGGAGGGTCAGGAGAACGCCATGGGAATCGTAGATACACGGATCGCCCGCATCGGAGAAAAAGACCGTCTTGAGAGACCCGAGTTGATCGT
Organism: Chaetothyriales sp. CBS 134920; assembly: GCA_003693665.1. NCBI lineage: Eukaryota > Fungi > Ascomycota > Eurotiomycetes > Chaetothyriales > Domatiomycetaceae > Domatiomyces > Domatiomyces catenatus. The sequence continues at coordinate 235,061 of QQSL01000015.1, read as the reverse complement.
CGTCTAAGCCGTCAGTGTCGCAAGAAGCACTCAGCGCAATTGTGTCTTCATTCTGGCATGTCTCGTCTCGGCTTATGTCCTCGATGCTGTACACAAGCCGGGCCGAGCCGTCGGCGCCAACGGGCCCATTAGCGACAGTCATAACAAAGTCGCCGTATGACGCGCATGTTACCGCCGGGCTGGCTTTCATCCGCCAAACCTTGACCGGAGTTCCGTACAGGGTCCACACACGCACGTAATTCTTGCTCGTTGTGGCGACAATATATCTTGTGCTCAAGCCGATGCTGGTGACGTCTTCTCCTTCTGGCAAGCTTATCCGCCAGTCACTTCTGTTGGTCCAAGTTTCATGAGGCCGGTAAGAGATAACCGAGGGCTCATCCGCGCCACGTGATGGCGACGCAAACAGCGTTCCATGCTCATTTAAACACGCCTTGTCGAAGCGGAACGTATCCGTAAAGTGGAAGTCTCGGTGAAAGTCCCGGTCTAGAAATTCAACCGTCACAGTATGGTGAGTATCCTGATCAACGGTCCAAACAAAGCCGACCAAGTTCAAGCAAAGATACTTCCGATTACCGCGCCAGGGCGTTGACCCTGGCTGAAATGGTGGATGAACTCTGGGCTGCCAGGCCGCCTGTTTCACCTGCTTTGCAAAGCCGTTGAGCTGGCCAAGGTGGGCATTCGTGCGTTTCCCATTCTCGTTGGTGTAGCCGGCATTGTCGTCATCTTCAATCCAGTCATAGTCTTCCTCTTCTGGTGCTGGGCCGAGCATTTCGTCCAGCGAGTCAGGCGACGCCGCTCGCTTTCTTTGCACGTCAAGCGGATCGTGGAAGTACGGTGCTGGCACTCTGGGACCTTCCAACAGCTTGACGTGTTCCTTGTCTTGCAAAAATCCTGGAATGATGTATGTCTCTCCATTGGCATTCGTCCAGCAAAAGAGATTCTCGCCCTTGTTGTGCCAGGTGATGTGCAGAATCTTCTCATAATTGAATCTCTGGATAATCTGCTGGTTCTTGCAATTCCAGATAACAAGCTGATCATCATCTCCACTGGCAGATGCCAGTAGCGCGCCATTCGGAGACCATGAAATGGAATGGATGTCCGCGTTATGACCATTGGAGAAGACTCTTTGGAAAGCGCCATCCTCCAGCGAGATGATCTGAATATCCCGAGCAGCTGTGGCACAGGCAAATGTCCTGCCATCAGGGTGCCACACACACCTCGAGGTTGCAGACATGGCCGTCTCGAGCCTTTTGATCACGCCATCAATCGTGCGGAACATGGTGGGCGAAGGCGTGGACGCATTGTGCATTTCATAGATGTAGATGATGCCGTTTGTACAGGAGCAGGCCAAATATTTGCCCATAGGGTCAAAGGTAAGATGCTTGATTGGCTTGGGGTGCTCTTTCAGGGTGATGACCTCTTCGATGTTGTGTCGGTTGATCAGCTTGACCTCGACCTCACTGGATATTGTCAATGTCGTCTCTCATTAGCATGGGGGAGATATCATCCTTACTCGCCGGACACAGCCAGCCATTTCTCCTCAGGATGCAGAGCCAAGTCTCGAATGGGGAGAGTGCTGCGGTACAACAGTTTGTCGATGTATCCACTGGGCATCTTGTACTGAGTGACAGTGCCGTCTTCAGCGCCCAAAATGACATAGTCGTTCCCGCTGGCAGTGGCGTATGTGTCGTAGGCAGTTTCAATCAACATGTCGGGCTCTCCATCGTCGCCGGTGCGGAAGGATTTTGCGTAGTTGCCACATCCTGCCGTGATCATGTGCATGCCATCTGGTGAGAATCCAAGATATGTCAAGCCTGGAGGCTGTGTCGGGCGTCCGTGATAGGGTGGCTCGTCAGGCATCTTGTCTGTATGGTCTGATGTATCACTTCTGAATTTTTGGGATGGACGTCAATGAAATCAATCAAAGTGGGACGCGTCGACGCGTCCAAGGCGGCGCCAACGCGTTAGTGGGGATTCGACCCCACACTCAACACTGTGGATGAGGCCAATCAGTGGCAATCACGGTTTAGTTTCTGTCACCACTGCTACTGTGGACAATGATGTCCTGTCTTTCTCTGGCGATACAAGACGGATTTTATATTACATCAGAACCGCCCTCGAAAGGACACTGTGGGAGCAGTCTCATCCACAATAAAGGGGCTGATGGTACGCAGTATATCTGGTTCTAGTTTAGCTATCCCTATTATACATGATAGAACTGATGTCATGCCGCTAAAAGGCGGTCCAAGAACGTGGATTTAGATCAGATGCTCAGTGGAAATACTGTGTGCAGTTGTGAATTTGGAGGGTTGAACTTTGAACTTTGATAAGCGATGGGGATCCCAGACCATTCTATTTTGGGCTAGTTTCAACACTTGCCCTTTTCCATCAGAGCTAATCCTCTTCTAGACCTATAACGGTTAGCGTGGATCCAACGAATCTCAAAGAGTCGGTGTTATGGTCGTGCCCTATGGACACGTGGTGATCGTTACGATCTGGTAGAGTATTGGGGATCAGTGGATCTGGTTCACAAATTGGCAAAATGTCTTACCTCTACTGTGCATAACCCATGTCCTGTTTTCAGCGAATGTGTGGCGCCAAGCGCCAAGACAGAACAGTCGCACGTGACAGTCATCATAAACTCAGAGACAAGATCTTTGGGGAGATAAACGCTCACATATCGGACACATCCAGCCTACATCACTCTGGCAGTCTGTGTGATGGTGTGTATGATGGCCACCATTCTGCCTGTGCTGAACATTGAAGTGGAATCAAGCAATCGCTAACCATAGTCAAGACCGAATAAGCAAGCTAAGCAACAGCGTGGTGACTGTATGGGCCCAATTGACATCTCAGTGTGGGAATTGTCATCAAGGTCCTCAAATTAAGCCATTCTGGAACCAATGATCTTGCCTCGCAGCAGGTACACCGGGGGGTCCACCCTGTCTTGCACAGTTCTCGAGGCTATGGGGTCCCAGGCTCAAAGAAAGTTAACGAGGAAGGGCAAGGTGCTCCAAAATTGACTTTTATGACAGGAATATAAACCAAAACTTCCATGTCCCAGACCGTCTTGGGATCTTCAGCGGCTTACCCAAGGTGCAGTTGACGTTGACAGTGCTTGCTTACCTCGAGACCAAGGGCAAGTTGAAGTGCTCATTTCCACCACTGAACATCTCAGGCTGCGATCCCCTCTCTCCTCAGCCCCCCCCAAGATGCCCAACTTCGGCCTCACCGATCCAACTTCTGTCAACCTCGATACTGCTGACCCTCGAGACATCATCTGCTACATCACTCAAGGCTCCAACGAATATAATGGGAATGTGAGATTGAGATCTCTCTTGGGTATCCTTGTCGTCGCGGCTAATCCTTGTAGCTTGGGGCCCGCATCTCTGCGATCTTTGTGATCGGTATCATTTCTACACTGGGAACATTCTTCCCGGTCGTGGCCCGCCGCGTACGGCGCCTTCACATCCCACTTTATGTTTACCTCTTTGCTCGCTATTTTGGTGCCGGTGTGATTGTTGGAACCGCATTCATTCACCTGCTCGATCCTGCATATGGTGAGATTGGACCACAAACATGTGTCGGAATGACAGGTGGTTGGGCTGAATACTCCTGGTGTCCGGCGATTGTGCTGACCAGTGTGATGTTTATCTTTCTGTTTGACTTTTTAGCAGAGCGGTATGTCGAGGTCAAGTATGGGGTGGCGGCGGAATCTGATTTGGAGGGGACGATGACTGGAAATGGAGTGGAGGATGGGGATGGTGTGACAACTGGTCCACCACGGCAACACTCGTTGACTGCGAATCTCGCATCCAAGCAGGACGAATTGGCCCTGGAAAAGGCTTACGAGCGGAAATTTGCTGCAGCCGAGGATGACAATTACGAGAACGAAGAAGCTCGCAAGTTTGCTGTTCAACAGCAGATCGCGGCTTTCTTGATCCTGGAGTTTGGCGTCATTTTCCACTCGGTCATCATCGGCCTCAACCTTGGGGTGGCGGGACATGAGTTCTCGAGCCTGTACCCCGTCTTGGTCTTCCACCAGACATTCGAAGGCCTTGGTATTGGGGCGAGAATGTCTACGATTCCGTTCAAGAAGGGAAGCTGGACACCATGGTTGCTTTGCACGGCCTATGGCCTCACCACCCCGATTTCCATCGCTATTGGCCTGGGCGTGAGGACTACATACAACAGTGGGAGTTACACAGCCAACGTGGTCTCTGGCGTGCTTGACAGCTTGAGTGCTGGGATATTGATTTATACAGGGCTTGTTGAGTTACTGGCCAGAGACTTCTTGTTCAACCCTTTGAGGACACGTGACAACAAAAGACTGGCATTTATGCTTGTCTGTGTCTTTTTGGGCACTGGGCTGATGGCCTTGTTGGGCAAATGGGCTTGAACTGTTGAACAGTACCCAAGGTGGTAAATATTCACATATACTACAGATACTGTACAAAATTGTCAGTAATTCCCTACTTTGAAAGAATATTATTGGCTGGCTTGACGGGCACTAAATTGATCAGGCCACCAATCACATCCAAGTACACGTGTATGTTCTTAATATCGAACTAGCGCTAATTAGCGCTAATTAGCGCCGGTTAGCTTGGGTGGAGACACCTGTCAACAAATTCTGGCTTAATTCTGTTCAACGTTGCACCGCAGGACCTTCTTTCATCTTCCACAGTTCTACTACAGCTATATGTGGGCCATCTATGGACTTAGCTGGGAGAAGTTCTGTGTTGTTTCTGTACCTGAGGCGATTCTGAAGGCGTTGAAGCAATGAGGGCTGCTGCGAAGCGAAATGGCCCCCTTGCGAAACAGCCGTTTACCTGGATTCCCGGTGGTCTTCCGGCGACGTCCCCGACTTAATGGCTCAGATACGATTCGAATCAGATCTTCGGGGGTCTTTTCTCATATTTTGATATCAACCAACGGTTCGCGCTCTCACGAACCGCGACGAGCTCTTACGATACTCCGGATGCCTGCTGTCGTTTCGGATTACTGGCCTGCCAGACGCTCTGATGTCTGTAGGCGAGCCTGACCACCCCTGTCCCGGGATCGTTCCATCTCGGTCGACCAGCCGCTGCCTGCTCATCGGTCATCGGCCTGGCCGCGCACGCAGACGTGTCTCCTCTGGCAAACCAGAAGACTCTCTCCTGCCAAGCGAGCAGACTGTGTCGGTTGAGTGGTCAGACCATATTACTTCTCGCTAATACGCCTGACAGCGTGGATGGTGGCTTGGAACGTGGGATCTGGCACATTGCCCAGACGATCCGGGTCTTCTATCCCACCACTGGAGCCGAGAGGTCAATGTCAAGTGGGACAGGTAATTCTTGAGCACATCCCCGATATTTTCAGGGGTTGTTGATGCAGTGGGTCGCAAGATGCAACCTCGTTCTGGGCACGACACCACTAGTGCGCGAATCAGGTTCCGGATGTGTTGTTGTCAGAAGAATGCCAAGCATTGTAGAGGATTATCCAACTCTGAAGCCTCGGGGGAGTAGGTAAGAGTATCCTTTTGCTCGCTCTGTTGCTCTTCTACATTTTTACTCGCTCCCATCTTGCCCATGGGTCTGCATAATCCACGTCTCGGCCGGAGCTCTTGGATTGGCATGAGCTGCTGGCTGAGATCGAGTGTGTTGCAGCTGAGGATGAACAACAAGTTCATGCAGTCAATCTCAAGGATATCTGCAATATTTTCCCCCTCTGCTAATGTACCACCGGGCGCCTGCTCTACCCCCACTAATACTAGATGATTTCTCATTTGCCACGTTTTGGGTCACCTTGACTTGTCTAAGTTAGTACAGGATCACTTTATATCTTGCAGGATGTTGCTTTCTGAGTCTAAATAACGCACGTCTAGTCATACTATAATTGAGCACCGACATTGCGATATCTGCCTGAATATCTCTGTCAGGCCATTACCCAAAGGGGTGTTAGCATATACTGGTGTGCTGCAAGGGGGGTTGAAATAACACCTGCAAGCACAGTGTCAAGAGTGTCTGGAAGGCTGACGGAACATGTGGAGGAAGCCAACCAGGGCTGTACAGTGACCCTCGATCCATTCTGCAGCTACCCTGCCTCTGTGAGGAGACAGAGGAGAGTGATCCCAGCCTTGTTCCTTGGGACTTGGATCTCATTACTCTAGGGGATCAGAGCTCCTTTGTCGGGTCAGACCACAAAGGATATCTCAGAGTAAGTTCCGGGTTTGCATGGGTTCTGGTATCCTGCCAAGCTGTTCCTGGCCATGAACACTGACATTGATGCATCCAGGTTTTGGGGATCTCGAACCGAATTCCCATCGAGTTAGCGAAGAATGCAAGGGATGGTACCTTACACCCCGAGGAGTGGGTGCAAGAATAAAGACGTTTTTGGGGCTAAACCGAGACGATAGGGGCCATCTTTGCTGATATATTCTCCCTGGGCTGTCTCCTCTGAAAGGTGCATCAATCCAGCCTTCAGCTTGATCACTGTCACTGTCACTCTTGCTCCTGTACCTGCACCCGTACCTGCTTTGTTCCCTTTCTGGATTTGTCCTCTCGGGCGCACCTTCAGTGTCTAACAAGTGGGCTGTGTCATTCCCATTACCCTCTACTGCTCCTTCCTCATCAGCACCCCCAATACTTCTCCGTTACCCCCCACCAAGCCTACACCAACTCTCCAGCCATGGCTTCATCTGAGAAGGCCACCAGCAGCAGTAGCAGCAGCACCAAGAGCAATACCAGCACCAGTGAGCCTCTCCCAGAGAAACGATACAGCCGTGCATTCCGCAATATCAGATGGACAGTCTTGTCTGTTTACCGCAGACTCAACCTCCTGGTGATTATTCCCAATGTCATTGCCATGATTGTTCTCGGCTCAAAGAAGAATCTCCTGGATCGAACTCCTCAGGTTCTCTCCACTGCAGTGGCAGCAAATCTCTGTGCTGCTGTTATCATGCGACAAGAGCTTATGATCAACTTCCTTTTCTTCCTCTTTGGCCAGTGCCCCAAGAGCTTCCCGCTCCGAATCCGCCGACTATCAGCCAAGATCTACCACCTCGGTGGCGTTCACAGCGGCGCAGCCATTGCAGGAACTGTCTGGTTTGGAATTTACAATGTCTCGATTGCACGCTTGAAAGATTCAGATGTCGGACGAGATTTCAGAATCGTGCTTGTGGTCTTCACCATCGTACTGGATGCTCTTCTCCTCGGCATATGCATCTCGTCTCACCCGGCACTCCGAGCAAAATATCACAACTGGTTTGAATGCATCCACCGATTTGCAGGATGGCTGGCTATTGCTCTTTTCTGGGTCCATATTATCCTGCTCACGCTTGGCAGCAGACAAACCATGTCTCCTATGCCATCAGTAGGGCAGCTGCTGGTGAAATCGCCACCCTTCTGGCTCGTGATCGTTATCACCGTGTCTTTGGCACTACCCTGGCTTCGCCTCCGCAAAGTCCGAGTGGAGGCCGAACCACTGTCAAGCCACGCAATTCGCCTCCATTTTGACTATGCTAACACTCCGCTTTGTGCGGCACCTCGATTCTCGGACAATCCGCTCAAGGAATGGCATGCATTTGCAGGGATCCCAGAGCCAGATGGGAAGAAGGGATTCTCTGTGCTCGTCTCAAGGGCTGGAGATTGGACCAGCAAGATGATCGAGAACCCACCGACGAGGCTATGGACGAAAGGTATGCTGACAAGAGGTGTCCTCCATGTGGCACCAATATTCAAGCGGCTGGTACTGATCTGCACCGGCTCTGGAATCGGACCAATGCTGGCATTGACAGCTAACAACAATCTCAATCTCAAGGCGCGGATATTATGGTCAACGCCTTCTCCTGAGAAGACATTTGGCAAGAATGTGATGGATGCCGTCTTTCGTGTCGACCCAGGAGCGGTGATAATCAATACAACACTGGTCGGCCGCCAAGACCTTCTTGAGCCTGCCTACACGCAGTTCAAGCAGACTGATGCCGAGGCCATCTTCATCATCTCCAACCCGAAGGTCACACGAAAGCTGGTCTACGGCCTTGAGGCTCGCGGGGTTCCGACCTTTGCTCCAATTTTCGACTCGTGAAACCTATCGGCAATCTGACGAGTCAAGGCAAACAAAATGTTGAGTGGTAAAACAATATCAGATTCCAGTTGGTCTCCATCAGACAGATTCAGCATGCAAGGGGTAAGTTTTCGGGCACACAAACGACATTGATGTCTGTTTGCGGTACTGGGGTAGAACAATGATGACATGGGGGATCTGGCGTATTCGAGGTCGATAGAATTGTGCCAGCATGGACGACAGCAGGGGCCAGACTCTTTTTTTTTTTCGGAGGGCCAAAACTTCCAGAAAGAGTTGTCTGCAAGGGGTTTTGACGGGACTCCCAGACATCAGACATCTGGGTGCAGAAAGCCTCGAAAGGACTTGACGAAATAGGACCTGCAAGGGATGGTGGCCTGTTCTTCAGCTATTCGCTAACGCTTGGGCCGTTGCATCATACCGATTGGTCTTTGATATGAGTTTCCCCTTTGTTACCATGCTCTAGATATTATTTTCATTGGCGCACAACTACGCTAGAATTATAGCAATAGACAGATAATTGGCAAGGAATTCGGGAAAGCTCTTTGTGCCTGTCCTCATAGTTGAGCATGCATGCGAAACAATAGGAAAAGCAGAAGAATGTGGCCCAGGATACAAATCCCTGTCATGCTGTTTGCAGAATGATATCTACATGTTGATGGTATGATTTTTGATTTTGAAGAGTAATACAAGGAAGACAGACTGGAGAGAGAAGGGGGAAGGGGGTGGGGGTGGCCACATGGAGGTCACGTAGTATGATGAGCAAGAAGGGTGAAGGGTGAGAGGAGGAGGAGGAGGAGCAAAAGCGCGTGGGGCCTCGAGTAATTACCCACGTTTGAGGTATTTACCAAGGTGTGGTGGCCTGTTGCCGTTCTTATTGCGCCATGACAAGTTCGTCCGGTCGGTCGGTCGGTCGGTCGGTCGGTCGGTCGGTCGTTCGTTCGTTTGTTCGTTCGGGAGCGAGGGCGGCTGGCGTGGAGATAAAAATATGAAACCAGTTTTGAAGTTTCCCCTTGCTTTGTACGCCTACGAGTACGCCGCCAATGCTAATGCCAACACCTACGCCAACGCCATCACCGCTGCCGCCGGCGCCGCCCAACGCTACAAGACGGCAGGACATGAGAAGGATAAGAATAGCGACGAACCAAGTTCGTTGATGTGAGGGGTGGGGGGTTGGTTGGCTGGGTGTCTGTCTCAGAAAAAGAGGGGGGGCGGCCGCTGGGGGGCCGCTGGGGGTGGTGGGGGCGCGGCGCGCACGGGAAACTGCATGCCCGGGAGAATCCCGAGGACCGCCTGGCGTTGGCGTTTGGCGTTGGCGTTGCTACTGTGGCTGCGGCTAATTAAGTCAGCGCGGCTACTACTACGGCTAGGCTACGGCACAGCTGCAGTAGTGGCTACTGCTGAGAATGATAATACACGTATAATAATAACAATAATGATATCTAATTGATGGGGGTGCAATGCATGCATTGCATTGCATTGCGGCATTTGACAGGTGCATGAACAGACGGCGGGGTGCCCGTGCCCGTGCCTGTGCCTGTGCCTGTGCGGCGCGGCGACATGCATGTGGCAGGACAGACAGATGTCAGTCGGACACGCGGGTAGACAGACAGACAGACAGACAGACAGACTGACTGACTGACGTACTGACGTACTGACGTACTGACCGTTCGACTACCCGCTTCTTCTTCTGCAACGTGCGCCAGTGAAGCGGTGGTGAATGGCCCTGGGCCACAACAACAGCAGCATCAGCAGCAGCAGCAAGAAAACCTGTTTCATCCTTCATGTCACCACCGCCGCCGCTGCTTCGTCCGCAAAGACCCACTTCCCTTGTCCCGTCTGCGCGTCGTGATAGCGCTTCTCAACCTCCAATCTTTCCCATTGTCGGGCGTCTTCACAAATCTTCAGCTGCTCGTTCGAGTTAGAAATTTCGGTCGTCCAGAATCCTGCCGGGCTAGCCGCACGCTCTCTGCCGGAAGAAGTCTTGTGCCTCTTTCCATACTCGCGTGCAGCTCGCTTGACCCGAGCCTCATGCAGGAGATTCTCCCGGGCCAGAGAGGTTAAGGTTGCCACCTTTTGCTCCGATCCAGGCCCTAAAAAGTCCAGCAGCAGATCATCCTCGGCGATGTGGCTATCGGGCGCAAGGCTCATTGCTATTGCCCGCATTGTATTTCCGCAGCACTCTGGACGCTTGCATCCAGCACCGTGTGTATGCTCTTCTGTTCCATAGCCAGTATACTTTGGATTCAGCCGGAAGTGCGATAGATTCAGTTGACCAAGCGGACGGCCTCGTAACGGAGCTTGGTTCTTGCGAGCGATACCACCACACTCACGACCGGGATGCAGAAAGCGCAGGTTGGAGGACCGGTCTGGCCGCAAGGCTGATGGGCTAGCACCAGCGCAAGTATTCCCAGATGGCGGTTTCTGTTCTGCAGGTCGAGGATCCACAGGCCCAGCTGGAGCGTGTGTCCGCGAGAGGGGGCGATAGGGCGGCCGGGTCTCTGATAGGAGCGTATCGAGGCGAGAGTGCAGTCCAGATCGCCTTGTCTCCCATGGATCGGGATCGGGAGTCTCATTCTCATCGGACCTGTTGTGGTCTTGGCCGTCTTCCGTAACGGCCAGAATAGCCTGGGCGCCATGTGATGACTTGTCTCTGCTCGCATCTTTCCATGGCTGCTTGGCATTGAGCGTGTGGTCTGTCAAAGTTCCGAGTGGTCTGTCGTCTAGCTCGACTCGTCGTCTCTTAGAAGCCGACGTGGAGACGGACGCAGCATCCCTTGCAGGTCTGGTGGAGGGTGGCAAAGGTTTGGTTAAAGACGCAGTTGCGGAGGTGCAGTTGTCAGCCAGCGATAGTGGCGTACCGCCCCTGTCTGAGGTGGTACCGTTGGCTAACAACGCCCTTGACTGATCTCCTCTTTTTGCTGCTCGGAGGTCGGCCTCGAGAGACTCAATCTTGGCCTGTTTTGTGGCATCTTGCTGAAAGAAGTGGTCAAGCTGCGCGGTGATGTCGGGAGTTGCGCTCTTCAATTGCTTGATCTCCCGCCGCAATTCGTCGTTTGCGCGTCTCAACGACTCGATGGTGCGTGTCTGATCCTCAAGCCGTCTGAAGAGAGCTTGGCTGTGGGTCACGGCATCCCGAAGACTCCAGCTGAGCTTGCTAACGCAGTCATCATTGCAGCTCGCCTCCATCGAGGATCCCACCAGTTGAGGGTTGAAGCACAAATCAGACCAGTGTAATTAACGCGTGTAATTAACGCGTGGAGATGAGACGCGTGGCCCGCGTTATTTCCCGAAACCCGAAGCCCGACGCTGGTTGTCTAGGTTGTGGCCAATGAGATAATTTCGCCAGTGATGAATTTTCTGACTGGTTGGCCGCCCCATTTTGTCATTTTGTCGGAGATATATGTACAGAGAGGGTCGCACTTACCTTGGAGTCTGATCAGTCTGTCCACTGAAAGAAGGTTGTTTGCACACCCTAGAACTCTACCATATAACTCACTGAATATACTCAAGTGAACTGGCAGCAAGATATTACAGAGCAGAGCAGGAGAGGAGACAGTTTTATTCAGACAAAGGAGAGTAAAGTGATGTAATTTCCCACGCTGTTCCCACATTCTCGGCCTTGGCAAGTTTGTTGTTGTGCAGTTCCCCTCCACATTAAACATTGACGTGATTAGATAATACCACCACCAATACCACCGCGGGTCAGACAACAGGCTTTGGCTTGCCGCAACAAGCAACAAGCGATGGGCCAGAAGCGCCGTGGGCCACCTGATGGCCATGACTACTATGATCTGTCTTCCAAACATGTATCTGCGTGCAAGAGAATCCGAGTTGGGCCGCGTGTGACATTGTGTGATTTCAGCGACGAGATTCTATTGAAGATCCTCGCCTTTCTCCACCCCCGCCAGCTTCTCTGTATCGAACGGTAAGTCTGCTTGCGGCAAATTCGAGTGTGACTGACTTCGGTAGTGTCTCGCAGCGTCTCCGCCGTTTGGCTGCGGATACAGAGATTTGGCGCTTGAAGTATTTTGACCAGTGGATCTTCGCGCGGCTGCCTGGCCTGCGAGCGAGGCCTCGACGATCACAGGATGCATCGGTGCGTCCGCATATTGGTATCAGATTGCCCGGGCAGGCTGCTGTGATGACCAGCAGCTTGATCGACTGGAAGCGAATGTATCAGGTCCGTCGAAATTGGGATCAAGGCCTTGCTCGCTTGCAAGAGATCAAGGTCGCACCACCAGCCTCACCACCTGTGCTGGCGGCGGTGTGCCGGGGTCTGATATTCACAGCCGATGGCCGCCATGGTCTCCGGGTATGGTCAAAGCAGGACGGCAGGAAACAGCTATTGGACCAGACCGCCCTTGATGAGAAGGTGACTCCCCTGTCACTCGCAGCCGATGCAAGTAAGGGCAAGTACACAGTCGCCGTTGGCTATGCTGATCGACGAATCGACCTGTACTGGTTTCGCGGCCTGACCGGCTTTCTGAAGCTGGCAGAATTCACAACTCCCACCGGCTCAGGCGTGGTCGCGGTTGAGATCATGTGGCCTTATGTCCTGGACATAACCCGTGAGGCACATGTCCATCTCCATCGGGTGCGCCCGACTCCACGGGAAGACCCTGGGAAGCCGTCAGTCATGTCGACCACACTACAGCCAATTGCACCTGTCAATATCGCCGCCATCTCACTCCGCCGTACAGCTGCGACCGTCATCGCTTCTATTACCTATGCATTCCAACATTTCAACGGAGGCCTGTGTATCGGGCTCCACGAAATGCGGGTTTCCAGAGTCGTCAACGAGGCTAGCGGCCACCCTTCCTCCACACCTAGCCACCCTTCATCCACACCTAGCGGCCACCCTTCCTCCACACCTAGCCACCCTTCATCCACACCTAGCGGCCACCCTTCATCCACACCTAGCGACCATCCTTCCTCCACACTCGATACTTCTCCTGATGTCCAAACCGCCGAATGGAATGATCGTCGGGACTGGAGAGTGACGTCAAGAGAAACCTCATCATCGCCCCTCCTTTCCCCCTTTGCACCGAGCCCCTTGATCACAAGCCTGCCAAGCTCTCTCTCCTATTCGCACCCCTACCTCCTGGCCTGCCTGCCCGATAACACGATGATGGCCTACTTAGTCACTTCCAATGACGACAAACTGGAGATGAGCGCTGGAAGGCGGCTGTGGGGTCACACATCTGCCATCTCTCGAGCTGCAGTCACCCATAAGGGCAGGGCGGTATCGGTCAGCGCCAGAGGAAATGATGTGCGAGTATGGGAATTGGAGGATGAACTGTTGCTGCCCAATCGAGCGAAAACCAGTACCGCTGTCACGCCCATAAACACGACGGCGACCATGTCTACGAGAGCCAAGGGTCAGGGCCTGGGTCTTACGCTACAGGAATTGAGACATACACTCGCGCTGACCCAACACTGGGTTGGCTTTGACGACGAGCAGATTGTGGTGATGTGTGAGCGCGATCAGAGCCAATTCATGGCCTGTTATGATTTCATGTGACTTCACGTGACGGGGCCCAGGACCAGGAGTTGCAAGTCTTGGCATGGAGGAGGGGCCACGTGGATTAGCGCGTTGTTTCATTAGCGCAGGGATCACTTGGCTTAAAGTTTGAGGATAATAGTAAAATCGATCAAGGAATTTTTTTCTTGAACTGTGATAACCCACCGATCAAGTGACCTTGATTCACTATTCCTCTGATTCAAGACCTCCAACCCCCAGTAGCCGCTGTGTCGCACTGATATCCCAATTCTTCCAAGCTTCTTCTACCCAGAGTCCCTCGAGATCTCGCCAGAATGGACCGTGGCTGCTACAACTGCGGAGAGCCCTCTCACCGGGCATCTGATTGTGTGAGTGCTTTCCAGACCCATCGACGTGAAAGCTGGGACCGTCATCAGCATCTTCTCTTCCTTGTACACTTACTGATGCGCAAATAGCCCAAAAAAGGCATGGACTTTGCCTCTCAATCCCTCCGGCCGGCTGCTAATTGACCAAGGCACTCCGACCTGCTACAACTGCGGCGGTACGTCGACCTCCCGCTTCGCCCTCACATTGCCATAGACGCGTCTGACTTGCCGCAGGTGAGGGCCATCTTTCAAAGGAATGCACCAATGCTCCCAAGCCCAAGACATGCTACAAATGTGAGTTGAAGAGTCTGCTCCAGACGCGCGCACACCAGCATCCTGATGATTTGCAGGCGGCCAGGAAAACCACCTAGCCCGAGACTGCCCTGATGCTGCGCCTGCTCCCAATGCTTCTGCTGGAGCCTGGGGCGGCGCTGGTGCTGGTGCCGGCGGGTATGGAGGAGGCGATCGCGAGTGCTATCGGTGCGGCGGCAGAGGCCACATTGCTCGGTACGTTCTTCAGGCTTACCGCAGTTATAATTCCCCCATTCTGACATTTCCAGGGACTGCACCTCCAGCGGTGGCAATAACAGCTTCGGTGGCGGGTTCAATGGCGGGAACTTTGGCCGGGGAAACACCACAACCTGCTACGTATTTCCAACCTGATCACCCTTCCATCTCGCATTTAGCTGACTTGAACAGTCCTGTGGTGGTATCGGCCACATGTCCCGAGACTGCACCCAGGGTAGAGTGCAGAAGTGCTACAACTGCGGCGAACAGGGCCACCTTTCCCGAGAATGTCCGTCTGAGCAATCGACCGAGCGCTTGTGCTATCGATGCAAGCTGCCCGGCCACCTGCAATCCGCTTGCCCGACGGCCTAAGTGACGAGGTCGAGAGCAGCACAGCTACTCAACCTTTGCCACAGCTAGCAAAGGATCAACTCACATCCATTTCCATAGCTGGACGATCCCGCGTCTTGCGCCCTCCACAGCCCGAGACCGCCTCATTCTGAAGCTATGGAAATGCCCAGCCATCTCGCTTCGGCACTGAAAGCACTGAAAGGGAGGTGTACGTATTGAAAAGCGAAAGCTAGGAGTTTTCAGGTTAAGCCCACTGCCGAAATGAGATCACGGACTCTGAACGGGCCACGGATGGGATGACAGCGATTTGGACGATGTTAAGAATGTGCCATGGGTTCAAGGAGATGCTGCACCCGAGAGCCTGATTAGCTGCAGCTTAAACTGCCCACCCCGGTTGATGAACGTTAGCATATGGAAGCCTTGAGAGCCATGCCAAAAGTCTTATGGAACCATGCCTGGCCATTCAATTGTTTATCCTCTGCTACCTTTACCGTCTGCTCTTTCTATTAACCAGCCAGTTTGTACAAACAGGCGACCCGATCGTAACTTGGTGGAAATGCTCTTTCAATGTGTGGGTCTGACGACTTAATAGTCAAGTTGACAAGGAGTGGAATGTTGACTTGGCCGGGAAGTCAATCATCTATTCTTTCAAGACAGCAAGGGCCTCGCCCGTCCTCGTAATCAGCGGAGTCCTTCATTCAGCCCTTACGCCATGTTGACTGTTGGTGCCCCAATATACGCCTGCAGCCGCTTCTGTTTCGCCTCAGGATCTCCATCGGTTGGTAAGCTCAGTGCAGCAAGGACAACATCGATATGCGCTTCTGACATACGCGATAAGGCTGTGATGGTCTTGGGAAAGTAAGGAATGGCAGCGTTGTTCGTGACATTCCGAAATTTGACGAGCGGAAACTTGTTATGGGTGGCTCGAGAATTCTCAATGCGAGCAACAGCATTGTGATCGCTATTTACAAGAAGTCAGTTGATTAGTCAAACATGGTGTCCAGAGAGGATCACTTACGACGCAAGGAGACGATTGAGAAGCTCCTGGTGCTGTTGCTGCTGCTGCTGCTGCTGTTGCTGCTGCTGCTGCTGCTGTTGCTGGAGCTGCAGTTGTAGCCGTTGTTCCATGAGTTCTAGCTGCTCGAGGATTGCATTGTTATTTGATGTCGGTAGATTACTGATCTTCTCCAGCTCAGCTTTCAATCCAGTGACAGAGTGTACTACACCCCCTAGACTTTGAGCGACGTGCTTGATAGATTCTTGTGGCTGTGGGTGGGCAGCTTGGGGTTGTTCGGGAGCATCCATTATGGAAAAGTAACAGGAAGGGAAGCAAGGAAAAAAAGGAAGCAGAAGAAAGGCAAAGAAGAAAGGCAAAGAAGAAAGGCAAAGAAGAAAGGTAAAGAAGAAAGGTAAAGAAAAAAGGTAAAGAAAAAAGGTAAAGAATGGCAAAGAATGGCAAAGAAAAAGGGTAAAAGGAAGGAAGGTAAAAGGAAGGAACTACAGAGGAAGGGAAGGAACTACAGAGGAAAGGAAGTATAGTAGGAGTCGAGAATGCGTTTTAACCAACTATGGCAAGCAGCCTCAACGGCGCCGCGGCCAAAAAGATCGAGGGTCAACCCGATATGATGCGAAATCAGGAGACACTTAGCGGGAGGATATGCTAGTGCTATTCTTCCATGCAGAAAAGAGTCACAAGGCAGGCGGTGTATTGCTTCCGGCATTGGCTTGGTTCTCTTCGATTTTCTTTTGGTTGGCCTTCTGCTCAATGGTCTTCACATCGTTCATCGGCCGGCCTTGTGTGGAGGGCGTTTTATTCTGAGCCGAGTTGTTTTCTAACCCGGAGCTCTTTGCATCACGGTCGTCACATTGCCCTTCCAAGGATCGGCCAGGCCAGGATTCGCCTTCTTCCACTGTTCAATCTTTGCCTCTAGGTCCTCGAGACTATCCTGGAAGGCATCCTTGACCGGCTCTGTTCTGACTTCCCACACGTCTTCGCTGCTTGGGCCGGTCTTGTACTTGACAGCCTTCTTGCGATAGTGTTCTCTTATTGCCTTTGCCCTGTCCTTCTCGTCCCAATTCCTTGTCCTCAGGCACAGCCAGAAATCTTCCCAATGGTTTGAGCATGATCGGAACGAGCCGTATCGATAGACATTGACAAACTGGCCGCCGAAACTCTGGCAGAAAAAGGCATAGTCAAAGGCAGACCGACAATGGATCGTGGTTGGGTAGAGCGAGTCGGGTGAGATGTCGTCAGGGAGAGGGACTGCGTTGGGGAGCTCTCCCGTCCGTTTCGACTGTATGCGTTGTTCCCTGTCGACTTCCGCCTGCTCGTTAAGCTCCTTGAGGAGGGCCTGCAACTCCTGGTTGGCCTGCTCTTCTCGCGACAGTTGTTGTTGTTGTTGTTGTTGTTGTTGTTGTTGTTGTTGTTGTTGTTGCTTGAGAGGCTCGGCCGCGGGCGCGGCGGTTAGAGCATCGGTGCTAGCAGCAGGCGCCGACGACGACGGTAATGAGGAGGAGCCTTCTGTCTTCTTTGCAGACGATCCCCAAAGCCAACCCATTATGCTCCCCGTTCGACAGACGAGCTGATCATTATTTACGATCTGTTCGTCATCTCTGATGATGTAAGCAAGATCCCGGAGTTAGTAGTTAGCGCTTACCGGAGTATGCATATCCTCACGTGATCAGGCCATTGCTCTGCCTGACGTGATGAGTAAACTACAGAGGGTTTCTTCGAATATTAGACATAGGAAAATGATGAAAGCATTGTCTCCTGCAAGAGTCTTGTTTGTTTCGATGTGAAATATCCAGTATGAAGATCAATTGATATTACTTGCCATGCTCTCCTCACGCTTCCTCTCGCCCATACGGCGGCAGCGTCTCTCGACCTTTCCCATCTACGATCTCCGGGCATTCCACGCGCTATCATCTCATCGTCCACAGCTGCGGCGGCTTGATTCTTACAACGGGCGGCGAACCAATGTCTCTGAGGCCGGAGAGGACGATAGTGGCCATATCTTGACAAAACAAAACGAAGGCATATTCTTCTTCGATAACATCTTCCCTCTCAGACTACAATGGCTGGCCAAGATCCCCTTTCTCAACCCAGACCGGTCCATACCCGATCTCCTCAAGCGAGTCAACAATCCTAACGCGGCCCTGTCTGATCCTGCTGGTATTATCCAACTTGCCATGCCCTCGTCGTTGCCCTTGACAGTCACCGAGATCATTCCCCGAGTCAGAGATGGAGGAGCATATGTCAAATTCTCCCATGACTCCAGCATCAGCCCTGAATCCCTCGAAAGCGCCCTCAAAGGTCACCTGAAAGAGAAGCCGATCAGACCGTGGTTTAACCCGTTTCGACGAGTGACGGCGCTTCTTGTGCAGGGCAAGCCCTGGATCGAAGACCTTTACCGCATTCCAAGCTCACGCCTCAAGGTCGAGTTCCTACCAACCTCTCCTGAAGCCTCGGCGGCTGAGCTTAGTCAAGAAACACTGTTCAGCCTGTTTCGCAAGTTCGGCAAGCTTGCTGAAATCACACCTCAGCCCCCGGATTCCAAGATCGTGCCTCGTTATGCCATTATTGACTACGAGAGGAAACGGTTTGGCTGCATGGCCAAGAACTGCATGCATGGCTACATTCTGCCAGAATCAGGTGGTGGTGGCAAGACAGGCACCCGACTGAATGTGAGATACGAAGCCCGGCAGAAGTCTCATTGGTATTCCTCCTGGATTACCAACCATCCTCGCATCGCCATTCCCATTATAGTTGCCGTTCTGACTTCTCTCGCCGTCGTTATCTTCGATCCTATTCGCGTCTTCTCCATCAAGTCGCACATCACACACGGCCTGTCGGTGAGTGAGATCACAGATCAACCGATCGTCAAATGGGTGAAAAAGCAGCTTCTGCGCGGCTACAATTACATCCGCTTCAACAAGGCACATTCAGAAGACGACTCACCGCGCATTGTTTGGGAAGATCGCCAGGCGCAGATCCAACAGGTGCAGACATGGCTGATTGAGACTGCCGACACATTCATTGTTGTTCATGGTCCACGTGGAGCCGGCAAGAGAGAGTTTGTCATGGACGAGGTTCTGAAGGACCGCCGCAACAAGCTCCTCATTGACTGCAAACGGGTGCAAGAAGCACGAGGCGAAGCACGCACAATATCGGCCGCTGCAGCAGAGGTGGGCTATCGTCCAGTCTTTACCTGGATGAACAGCATATCCTCCTTGATCGACCTGGCTGCCATGGGCACCATCGGTACAAAGACCGGCTTCTCGGAGACTCTGGAAAGCCAGCTGGGTAGGATATGGAACCTTACGGCTACCGCGCTCAAGGAGACGGCACTGGCAAACCGCAAGGCGGATGACAAAGATGCGCAGCTTGCCGATGATGAATGGCTTGAAGCACACCCCGAACACCGTCCAGTCGTCGTCATCGACAATTTCCTGCACAAGGCTCACGAAGGCAATAGCTCCCTGATCTACGACAAGCTGGCCGAGTGGGGGGCACTCCTGACTTCGTCCAATATCGCGCATGTCATCTTTCTGACCGCCAACGTCTCCTTCTCAAAGTCCCTTGGCAAAGCTCTGCCCGATCGTATTTTCCGCCAAATCACACTGGGCGACTGTAGCCCTGAAGTGGCCAAGAGGGTTGTGATCAGCCGGCTAGAGGCCAGCAACGACCTAGAAGCGACGGAGGATGAGAAGAAGAAGAAGCAGTTGCAGGCGAATAAGATGCGTGCGGATCTTGGTGAGCTGGACGGGGTCATAAGTGTCCTCGGCGGCCGGTTGACCGATCTCGACTTCCTGGCCCGACGCATCCGATCTGGCGAAAGCCCCGGGTCGGCAGTGCGGCAGATGATCGAGCAATCGGCGTCGGAAATCCTAAAGATCTATCTCATCGACACAGAGGCCACACCGCGCGAATGGAACCCGCAACAGGCATGGCTGCTCATCAAGGAGCTTGCGGCAAACGAATCGCTGCGATATAACGAGGTCCTGCTCATGGACTCGTTCAAGTCCAATGGCGACCGCATCCTCCAGGCCTTGGAGCAGGCTGAACTGATTACCATTACCGCCACAAACGGGCGCCCGCAGACGATCAAGCCTGGCAAACCTGTTTACCAGGCTGCCTTTGAATACCTGACGGCTGACGAGGTGCTCAAGGCGCGTCTTGACCTGGCTATTGTCAAGGATCTGATAGGCTCGGAGAGTGCAACGGTCGACAAGTGCGAGAAGGAGTTGCAGGTCCTGGCAGGGCTACCGAATGCACCTGATTTGCGACCGCGGATACACTACCTCCTCCGGAAGGTGTTGAAGAGTCAGTCCGAGATTGACAAGCTGGAAGCTCGAGCCGGTGTATTGAAGAAAGTCATAAAGGAGAAGTGGTGAAGCAGGCTAATGATGGTGGTGGTAATCGGCAGAATCATCTGAATCGGCACAGTTCCAAACGGCGTGCCAACAAGGCTATCATATCGCATGCTTCATTCTCAACAGCCTCACCACTCTCGCTCGCACTCGCCGCACTACTACTCCTGGCCACGCCCTTGAGTCCAGCAATCAGCAAGTCGACCGCTCTTTTTGCTTTTCTCTTCAGCTCCACTATCTCCTCCACACTCATACCTAGACCGTCTTCGAATCCACAGGTTCTTTCTTTGTCATCCTCTTGCCGGTCATCCCTGTCGCACGACCGGGCAATGCCCAAGCTAAAGGCCAGACAGATATCAAGAATCTCGATGATGGTCGCTCTCACAAGGGAGATGTTCTTGGTCAGCGCCGTAAGGCAGGCGATCTCGAGCGAGTGCACGTACAAGTGGTGCAGGTAGATCATGTCGTCGATCATCTGAGCAGCCTCATCCCCCTGGCCTATGATCTGTGTGTGGAAGCGGTGTGTGAGAGGGCCGATGACGCAGTCTGTCATGTAGGCGTACAAGGTGGTAGTAATGGTGTGAAGGAACAAAAACACGCCCTCGGTGATGCGCAGGGGTCGGATGAGGCGCCCGCCAGAGACTCGGACAGAAGAACGCAGACCGTGGTCACCTTGGTGAGAGGATTGCAGGGCAGGGAGAGCATGGCACTCGAGACAGTACTGCGCACGCCGCATTTGTCGGAGGAAGAGCGATATGCGTTGGTAGGATGGGTTGGTGCGGGACGGAGTGAGCATGTTGGCGATTGTCCAGGGCAGCGTGTAGGATATATCGAGATTAGACAGCACAGTCACTGACCGACGGGCTGCGCGAAGATCGGAGCGAGAGACCGGTTTGGATGATATACTGATGCGGGAGACGTCAAAGTCCGGGATTTGCGAGAAAGAAGAGGCGAGAATGTCAGTCAGCCGGAAGCTGTCGTTCCACGAGGGAGAGGCGCGGTCCAGAGCGCGGAATATATGAGAGTCAACGGCGTTGGTGGGGTATCCAGCAGAAGGAGAGGAGAAGTAGAGGTTCGACATGGCCGACAGCGTGGCCTTGAGGTTGAGTCGAATGTGCAGGATGTTCTGGAGTGGTGTTGTCGACGCATTCAGGTGCGAGGCGAGCCAGGCGTCGAGGCAGGAGGACAGTGTTGGAGCAAAGGGGACGATGGAAGAGGTCGTGGAAGCGCAAACATGATCGATGATTGTGTCCAGGGCGGGAACAGACCGCCCACTGGTCGAAGGAGTGGCGCGGCTCAGGAGACGCAGAAAGACTCTGGCCTTACCAGCAACGAGGATGCGAGTAACAAGATTGGCGAGGAACACGGGCGGCTTGTTGGCCTCCGATCTCGAGAGCGTAAACCAGGCTGACCACAGAGCCGACTTGTCGTGCTGGTGGTCCTCTGCTCTCGACACGAAGAAGCCACGGCTGTCATTGTCATCCTGTTCCAAAGCCCCGTCAGACACCCACGTCTCAAGCGATTCTGCATACTTTTTGAAGACAGTCTGAAAGATCCTTAGCAGGGCTCGGAATCCCTGTGGGTTGTTGGCGATTTGCGCAGAGGCGACACTGTTGTGGATTGCATCCAGACAGTCGATTGCACTCCGGCCATGGACGAGGACCAGCAGATTGCGAACAGTCACGAGTGCTGCTGCCTGCTTCCTGATCGAGTCCACCACCGCCAGGAGACTTGCTACTCCACCACCGCCAGCACGATCGAGCAAGCGCTGGTGGAATCCATTCATGGCCTGGTCAAAGCCGTCGAGCAGCTCCTGCACGCTACTCTGAAGAGCCTGCATCAAGGGCGAAGAGTGGTCATGCTGGAGCCAGCGCCGTATTTGATGCGCAGGGGCACTGCATTGAACAACGGCCTGGAGAATGGAGTGGAAGCTGGAGTCGTGCAGATGAGCCAGGCGATGGTTGATGTCAGGGGCAAAGTTGGAAGATCCGCGCGGGTGGAAAAGCGCAGTCGGGAAGCCTTGTGCCATGAACAGCACTTCTCGAATCGCCTGGATTTCTGTCATAGCTATTGAGTCGCCATTGGAGTCGAGCTTGCTCTGCTTGAGATCGGCTGCCAGTTTAAGCATGTCCCGGTTGTCGTGGTCAAATATATCAGCCGTCTGCTGGCCCACCAACACAGCGGGTTTGACTCCTTTCTGAGACGGGGTGGGACTGTGACTGGCCCTCGACTCCGTTGTCATCATCACGTCTTCATCCGAGTCATAGCCCGTGAAGTCCGGTTGCTGCCATATGCTGTTGTTGTCCAGACGAGTAATAGCAATCTCAGCGTCATCATCATCACCGTCACCCTCAATATCAGCCCACTTGAGCACAGGAATAACCGCAACGGTCCGGTCAAGCCGGGCCAGGTTCGCCATGATCTCGGCCTCCCCTCCCCCGCGCTCGACCGGGTTCTCCGACAAGTCGAGCAGTAAATGCAGCGCCTCGGGAAGCCAATGCTTCTGCGCATGGTCATGGTCATGCCGGGCCAGCATCAGGCGGCGTTGCCGCAGCGCGTCCGACAAGTCGTCGTGGTTGAGCACCTGAAACTTCTCCTCGAGCCCGATGAGGCGCTGGTGCACGTCGAATTGGTTGGTGCGTGCGTAGTGGTGGTGCTTGGCCGCGCGCACAAAGTGGTCGACATGGCGCCGGGTTTTTGCTGGTGTTGTCGCCGTCGCCGTCGCCGTTCCGAGTGGGATCAAGGAGCGGGCTAGCTCTTCAAGCTTGGCATTGATTGGGGCGGCCGCCGTAGTAGACGCCATTCCATTCGAAGAGGAGAGGGTGGGAAATGTTGCAACATCGCCCCCTCTTCTCTTCTACATAATAATTATAATGCCATATGAAATGACAAACGGGAAGGCACAGCACAACAGCCAAATCAAGTTAGGCCTGGGAGCCAGTGGGGAATCAAGCTCATACCACATTGGCTGGGGACCTGAACAACTAGTGGGGCTTTGTGCCAAGGCTGCCCACTATATCAACTTCAGTGTACTTCCCATCTCTGCTTCTCAATCACTCCAAGATGCCAGAACAAGAAAGCAGAAGGAAAACAAAGTCTGATTACAGGCACTCGGAAAAAAGCCGATTTTACCGCGCTGACTGGGCATCATCTCGCTCGGGTGAAAATGAAAATGTGGCCAGAAGCATGAGACGGCGTACAGGCTGCTACTCGCCCGGCTTGATACAGCCGGCGGCGGTCCTAGGGGATATGGTGTCCCGTTTTGGGCCAGCATTTCCAGGCAGATGAGATGAATATTATTGCCTACTTGGTTGGCGAGCAGTGCGCAGCATACTTTATGTGGGTCTCAGCAGGGATACGATGTAATATGGTCAGAAGAAAACGGCTTGATGCTGCATCGTGCTATTGAAAAGATCTTGTCAGAATCACCCCCAACGAGTTTGTTTGTGTCATTCCGAGTCAAGCTCTTCTGAGAGATGCGCGATGAGGCCTGGCATTTCCAGCCCCATATTCTGCTATCCACCATAAACGGCTTACAGTGTGAGACTGCTGCAAATGCAAGGGCCTGGAAGGCGGTCCCTGTACATAAACACCTTGATGACGTTGCTTTCAGCGGCGCCGGTACAATGAACATGGGCGGGAACAGGACCAAAGCAAAAGTATTGAATGACACAATCTGGGCACCGAAGAGTATGGTGACAGGAATAGCTTTAGAACTGGGAGATGGCTGGGAAGACACGGGTGAAGTTGCAGGTCTTGCAGAGTTCGCTGGGCAAGAGCGGCCGGCCTGTGGAGGAGAGGGAAATGGCAACAATTGTGCAATATGCGTGGGAGATGAGGCCTCGTGGCAGGGGAGCTCCAGGGCATGATGGTGATGAGGATGATGATGATTATGCTGGTGATGATTATGCTGATTCTGACAAAGACAAGGACTGAATGGTAGCAGGATTGGCAGACTCACACTCGTCCCCAAAAGGAATCACTCTCGCCTGTGCTTCTCAGGCTCCTGACGTTGAACCAGCTTGTCCAGCGCATCCTGTGCCTGTCTGACACTATCCTTGGCCTCGTTGAGCCGTCGGATCTCCGCATCTTCCGCTGGACTCTCGTCTGATTTATCAACCAACTGCCGCATTTGGCCAACCAGATGTTGAATCACCTTCCTTCCCTCGTCGAAAAGGGCCGTTTCCAGCGCTTTGGTTGCGCGGATCCAACCACCCTGCATGCGATACAGAGCGAATGCAGTTCCCACGGCGAAGATGGTGCCGGCCTCGTACAGACTGGTTGAGAAACTCACGTACGTGAGTCCGGAGAGGGCAGCGGTGAGGCCGCTTGTGGACAGGGCGCTGAAGAGGAGTTGCTGTGCGGTCAAGGTGAGTTCGTTGACAGCGCGGTCGATGGTCGCCGATCTGATAGTGGAGATGACATTGGACAAGGGTTGCGTGGAAGAAGGCGTTGGAGATCTGGCGCTGTCAGCAGCAGAGCCAGACGTAGTGAGAATAAGAGGCTCTGCAGCTGTAGCTGTAGCTGTATCTGCAGCCATAGCCAACTGAGTCTGCACAGGGGTAATGGTCTGGTGGTCAGCCGCCGCCACAGCAGATTCTGCATGTGCTGTGGTGCCATTCAAGACAGAAGGGAGGCTGTCGACGGGTGAGATTCCCACCTGCGCCAGTCGACCAGACAGCTCGTAGACCGCCCTCTCTGTTCGAGGCAACCAGGAATTCGAGATCAGATCAGTCGTGATGAGAGCGACATCATCCACCCGCCAGAAGAGCTTGTACCAGGCCAGCTTTCGCCAATTGCGAGACGACCAGGCAGAAGCCAGGCCCGACTGCAGCTCCTGGTGCGCGCTGCGAGAGAAGTTGTCGACGGCAGCTTCGAGATTCGTTCTCGTGGCCAGGCTGATGGCGCCGGTGGCAGCAATCAAAGGCGCAGACTGACTGTCAATATTCCTCAATGCAGACGCCAGGATTGTCGAGATGAGCCGACGGACAGACTCAGGCAGCCCCTGACCTTCTGACCCAAGCGCCGACGTATCCGCAAACCACTTGGACAGCTCGAGCAAGCCCGAGTCCCGCCACCCATGCGCATACGTCGATGTCTCACTCAGCGATCTCCGAATTGCTGCCAGCCCAGCCTCTGCCTTTGAGAGGTCGAGGATGAGCACAGAAGCGGCGGAGCTGCTGCGAAGCCCACTGCCAGAGAGCTCGACGGCGGTGGTCACGCTGGCCTGCTCGTCTTGCGAGGAAAAGTCAACATGTGCCAGCAGATCAGCCGCGGCGAGCAAGTCGTCGAAGCCCCTGGAGACGAGGAGACTGGCATGCACGGGCTGGCTGATGACGGTATGCCGGCCACTGGCAGCCGTGGGCGTGTTGATGCTGGGGTCGAGGACTGTGGCCGAGGGCACCGCTGGGGAGGCGACGCGTTGTTCTGCAGCCTTGCGCAAGGACGTAATCGACGTGATGAGGATCTCGAGGTTATTGCTCCGCAGCAGCGGCGAGGGGATGTAGACTGTTGGCACGGCGGTGGTGCGCGGCGACGGCGACGGCGACGGCACGTCCGCACTCGGGGACTGGCCATAGGCGAACAAGACGGCCTGCTCAGCACCATGCCTGCTTCCCAGCTCTTTCTCCCACGCCGCCTCTTCTTGCTCCAGCGCATCGGCCAGCAGCAGTCGCACCAGCCGCCTGGCGGTGTCCTGAGTATCCAAGCCAAGCACGGCGACGCGGAATTTCGGAGTCGACGATTGCAGACCCTGCTGGGCCAGCTGCAGCCTGCTCAGGCTGACAAAGGGCGAGGCTGTGTGTCGGACGCGGGTCAGGGCAGCATAGAGCTCCTTGTACTGCGCGGGCACAGAGTCGGGCGCATTGATGGCTGTTGCCGACGTCAGCGTCGAAGCGGTACGGCGGCGGGGGCGGCAGCGGGAGCATCGCAAGTGCAAGGCATTGTCGCGGCCGTTGCCAACCGTGAGGAGCCTCGCCAGACGCGTCTTCATGCTCGACGGGAGCGCCTACAGCTGCAGCGTGGGAAGTGCTGTGTCGTCGTTGATCAGACCTTTCGTGTAAGTTACGTCACTGTAAGGTACAATACTAGGTTCAATACTCGGTGACGTCACTGTCACTGTAGGTTACAATACCACCACTTGACGAGTATTCAAGGAACGAGGTCTGAATTGATTCCTCGACATATGTGACTGTGCTGCCGCTAGCCAGGGATATCTATGGCTGAATGCTTCCTTCCCCCTCAGACTCCACGCTGCACGCCATCACTCAATGCCGACCAACCCCTCAGCTCTCTTTAGTTGTTGTTGTTGTTGTTCTGGTCAAAGTTCGGGGGAGCCTTCCTGTCCGGGTCATACTCGTGGTGGTCGCCGTAGTGGTTGTCGTAGATCTTGTCGGCCGTGTCGCGGGCGTGTCTGCGGGCCTTTTCCTCGTCCAGCTTGTCCAGGCCCTTGGTCTCTACCAGCCTGTCGACGGCCGCCCCGACAACGCCAGCGAGGGCCTGCTTGGCAAAAGCATGGGACACGGTTTTGCCTGCAAGGGGGAAGGAAAAGAAAAAAAGTTTAAGTATATATAGTTTATCATCAGACAAAGAGGTATAAGCAAATCCTATGACTTACCCTGCTTTCGCTGATGGTCCTCCCACAGCTTGACACCTTCAAAGGCAGCAGCGCCGCCGAGGAGCTCGTGAGTCCACTTGGCCTCGTGTTGCTTCCGCTCGGTGCCGTACACTTCACGGCTGGCATCGCGGGCTTGGTCGAGGTCGGACATCTTTGACGGAGAGTTACTCTTTTCCTTTTTTCTTTTTTGATTTTCTTGATGGTTTGGAATAGAGTCTGGAGAGAGTAAAAAGTAGCAACTTGCCTTTTTGTCCTGCTTCCTGGGTTTAAATATCAACAATACGTGCCCCCCCTCCCTCCATTGCTTGCTGGTGCCATCATCTCACGCGATCCTGCCCCACTATAATGAAACTACAACTTCTGCAACGCAAAATACGTCACCAGGGTTGGGACTAAAACAGAAAGGACCCAATCCGCTTGCATATACAGCAGTATCAACACAGCTGAACTTGAAGAGGACCACAGCAACGCCCCTCCTTCCCTCCCCCTCCCCCGCTCTTGCCTGCAAAAAGCAGATCAGCTAACCTTGATTAACAAATGTATCTACCAAAGAGCACAGACAACAAGGCCATCCGCAGGATTCGTCATTGGTCGCAGCTGCCAGATTGGCTCAAGCCTCGCCAAGTTTTGGAGGGTCTTGGTAGCTTAAAAGCATGAGCTTAATTGCTCTTTCTCTTTTTTTGTTGCCCCGCCTTTAGCCTGTCAGAGCGACGGCCAAAAGGATTAGAAACTGCCAGAAGCGTCCTGTCTACGATGACACATCCTCTCGTCATCACTACTGTGTAGTTACTGATTGACAACGGGACAATACCACAGGATATTATTGATTAACAACACAGTTGAACTTTTATCCTGACAAAATGCTCCGACTGGTGATGAATCTGATGATGCATTTCCTGTGCACATGGCTCGAGGTGACAGAGTCTTGTCCTGCATCGAGTGACATGGCTCGAGGTTACTCAGTCTTGTCCTGCATCAAGTGACATGGCTCGAGGTTACTCAGTCTTGTCCTGCATCGAGTGACATGGCTGCACTGAGTCTTGTCCCGAGCTTACTCAGTCTGTCCTGTGCACATGGGCCGACTCTTGATGTCCTGACAGCCCACGCACGTGTATTATATTGCCATGGCAGTCAATCATCACGCAACGCTCCCTCTCTCGGCTCGGTTCACCAACTTATCGGCAGAACGCAGGTTTTCCTGGTCCTCAAAATCACCCGTACTCATGTGGACTCCGTCATCTTCCTCGTCACTGCTTCCGCCCTCAGCATCGTGCAGTGACGAACCCACTGGACGGCGCTTCTTCTCAAAGTCTTGGGCATGTGCAGTTGCGATAGCAGTCCCTACTCGTTGCAATGTCCTGTAGGTTGGTGTGTTTTGACCTGGTCTCCGTTGGCGAATAGCTGATGTACTCTCTGCAATACGCTGTTGCTCGACGTCGGCCCCAGTCGCCGCATGTGCGATGGCATGCGTCTGGTCGTCATCTACTTCCTGTGAGGGCTGGCCTATGTCCGATTCTTGCTCAAGCTTGTATGGCAGCGGAATGTCTCTCGAGGCCCGGTAGTTGTCCACGTTGTTACAGTGTTCATTTTCCACTCGGAACAGAGACCACATCCCCCGTCGTAGCACCTCGGCAAGAGCAACGATGAAGCTGACCAGTGTACGGTGTTCGGGTGATTCAGTGAATATGGCATAGGCAATCCATTGGTGCCGCAACACCACGTCTGCAACCATTGCCGCGTAGTAATACGACGGCTCCTTGTACGCAAGCCGTGGCCGCAGAAAGAAGTGCTCACACCACCAATTGCCAAGGGACCAGTCCATAAAGATGTCCCACAACGAGCAGTAGATCGCGTTGATGGTGGCAAAGACGATGAAGGCCGTCTTGTATTGCCACCCATTGTTGATTCGGTACATGCTCAGGGTGACATAGTAGATGATGTTGCCCATATACTTGGCAAAATTGGCGAGATGCGGAAACCAGTTGCCGGAATCCTTGTACCGTCGAATACACTGGAGGGCACGCCAGACAGCGGGCAGGGCAGAGAAGAAGCCCATCAGCCTGGAAGAACTAGAGCTGCACTGGCCAGGGTTCAGCCAGTCATGCGCATACAGGCAGAAGAAGAGCTCGATCTGGCCGGTGGAATAGGTTGCCGAACAATACATGTCGCCCAGGTAGAAGTCGCGGAATTCAACAGGATACAGACCGGCAAAGAACAGACGCCAGTTGGAGTAGGCCCACCACCACCGCGAATGAGGGTACAAAATGGGCAAAGGAAGAGCCATGATGAGCAGCGTGATGCCAATCAACAGCACAAACCAATAGCGGTAGAATGGCGAGCCGCTCTCTTGCTGAAAGTTGATGTAGAGAAACAAGCCATTTAGTAGCAAGAAGAAGCAGGGCAGTTCGGCCAGCTGGTGATAGTTCAGAGTGTGCCGCGGGTCATATTCAAACACAAACTGATAGTTGATCCGGAAGGCCGTCCAGATCTTGCAGTCGAGAACAAACAAGAGAAACAGCAGCAGGGCCAGGAAGTAACCGGCATACAGTTGCAAGAGGTACGCCGTCTCCGTGCCAATGTCAGGATTTGGGTCAAACAGACGTCCAACAGCAACCCTTAGGCCAGCGGCGGCAAAGCAGGAGCCTGTTGCCAGGTAAAGACCGGACCGGAAGGCCACGCCCGAGTAGTCACCACCCTTGACCTTTGACCTCAGCTTGCTCACTGCTGCCTTATGACTGCCTTTCTCAAAGTAGCGCGCATACAGATCCTCGACCGCGACCATGTGACCGGAGACAAGGTCGCTCTTGACAAAGTAGGCCTTTTCCACCTTGGACGAATAGTATTGCAGCGTTGGCCGCGCGTTGATTGCTTTGTCGTACTTCTTATTCGACTTCCTGAATGCAGTCTTATTAAGAAGTGTGTAGGATTTTAGAAGCTCCAGGCCGCGGTAGTATTCTTGCAATGCAAGCTTCAGTCGTCGCTTGGCAACTCGGTAAGGTGGTGCATGGTCATTCCTGCGAACATAATCTCCCCTGTCTTCATCCAGAGCTTGTGGTGCAGCCGGAGAAGTGTTTTGCTGTAATGACTTGGTCACACGGCCAATCTTGGGTCCTTTGTGGATGATTTCCTCAATCTTCTTCAGCGGATTGATACCATGACCATTACCTAGGCTGCCATGTTTCTTAGAGATAACCTGGTTGCTGATGTCGTCTTGAGCATCATCCCCATCCGTCTCGGTCTCGTGAGCGCGACGAGCTTGTTCGATCTCGTCCAGTCTCCTGTCACGCAGCTCATGCAGCTGTCGCCGGAGCACAGAGAGCCGCTCGGTTGCTTCATCCTCCTTCGTCTTGTAAAAGTCCTCGATCTTCTGAAGCTCTTTGTCCAGAAAGGCAAAAAACTCGGCTTGTCGAGCATCAAGCTTCTCGTACGAGTCCAATTGCACATTTTCAGCGCCAAAAGGTTGTAACTGATGCGGCTTGAAGAACTTGTGCAGCCTTGAGCGTGGGAAGGTAGAGAATGGTGTGGCTGGGGCCGACAGGGTGCGGTCATGGTGTTGTTGCTGCTGCCGTAGGCGACCGGCAAGCGAAAGCCGGGCTCGTCGTGGGCCTACCTGATACGGACCAGCCGAGTCGGCAACGGCCTGACCGGGCCGAGGCGGCCCTGGCGGCATGTTTTCGTTGCCTCTATCTTGATATCTCCTCGAACTATGCGTGCTCAGAGCCGGATCTGGCAGTTCGAGCGCTCGCAGTGGACTTTCTTCCTCAGGAGGCGTACCAACAAAGCTGCCATACAGCCGAGGTCCGGTTCTAGAGGGTCTCAGTGGAGTCTGCTCGGGCGAGTACTCTTGACTGCCTGGGATCATGACGACCGGTGACCGTGCAAAGAGAGTCTGGCTCTCCCGGTGGTTGGCATTGTACTCTCCTTCATCCTCATCTTCGTCTTCTTCTTCCACCGCTTCAGGGCCAACACGTCGCTCAGACTGGAATGAGGTGCTGGTGGCCGGGCGAGACCGTTGGTTGAAGTCAAAGTAGGTAAATGGGAGTGATGACTCGGCCGTGGTGGCCTGCTGCGTCTCTGACGTGCCGACATTGGAGGCGCCAGGGGTTTTGTTCGCCTCTCGCAACGCCTTGAGGACTTCTTTAATCAGCTTCTTGCTCTTCTTGTAGTCGAAGTACTTGGTCTTCCACTCCGGGACCAAATC
This sequence comes from Chaetothyriales sp. CBS 134920, assembly GCA_003693665.1. Taxonomy (NCBI): domain Eukaryota; kingdom Fungi; phylum Ascomycota; class Eurotiomycetes; order Chaetothyriales; family Domatiomycetaceae; genus Domatiomyces; species Domatiomyces catenatus. The sequence goes on along the minus strand of QQSL01000015.1, from coordinate 204,087 downwards.
GTCCTCGATCTCCTGGCCGAACTTCATCCTGCGCTACACCGGGGCGTGGCTTCGCGGTGGCTGGCAAGAAATAGCCAGATTCATTGCCATGGGCAGGCGGGGGTCATTTCTCCAACGTCAGAGACTTGCCTCCATTGAAGATGAGGAGTTGGCACAACTAATTAACGTTAAGTCGAAGTTAGTGAGCTTGCCCGCAACACAAACTTCTTGCCTAATCGAGACTAGCTGCAGCGCTGAAGATAGGCGCGGCGCCAGACAGCCAATCGTTTTAGTGGAGACATGTCGGCGCGCTAATTACGATCGCTGCGTGGAAGGCAGCGCTGTCACGTGACCGTCGCCTAATTGATCCCAGCACATTAATTCTCTATCAACAGCATCTAACTACGAGATATTGCTTGTAGGCACCAGGTGAAAACCCCCATATCTGCAGGCCCCATAGTAGACACAAGGTCCCATAGAAAGATCGGATGTGATTCAATCATGTCTATGGGTATCTGGTCTAATACACATCTTGAAAAGCTCAACACCAGTTTGCTATGCCCTAATACACAGAATAAGCTTACCAAATCAACACCCGGGCGACGAGGGATGGGCCGCTGTATCACAACTTTGCTCTTGCTTCCTTCAGAGGCTTGGCCTCATCACCAACCTGGCCATGGCCTTGACTCTTCTCTGGCGCAGCAGGCACGTCGCTCTTCTTTGGCGCGCTCTTGTATCCTCCTTCGAGGTTGTCATCGTTAACCACGTTTCCGTTCACATCTCGCGTGATGCCAAGCTCAAGCAACTTGGCAAACACCTTTGCAAAGTGATCAAAGAAGATGTCCTTGTGTTCGGCATAAAGCTCAACCCACGGTCGGAAGGATGGGTCCTGGATAAGAGCAATGTCTGTCGGAAGCATCATGAGCTCCTCCGGTTCTTCTGCGTCCTCATCCTCCTCGTCGGCGGCAAGATCTTCGTCGGTCCAGACGTATTGCTCCACGCCGTTGTCCAGCTTCTTTTTCCGCCAGTCGTTGACCAGCAGCAGCTTGAAGTAGGTGTTGGAGAAACGGGTAGGATTATTGACCCATTTGCCGTCAAAGCCCGATCGGTCAGCATGGCATCTCCCAAGGTTGTGGGCACCGGACAGGGCAACAATCTCCTGGTCATTGAAGCCCATTCGGTAGAATATGTGTCTCAAATGGTCTGCGCCTTTTGAACCATCCGGCAGCCGCCCCCTCGGGACAACCTTGCTGTCATCGGTGAAATCTGTTCTGCCGCCGCGCCACTTGATATCTGGACCGCCCATCTCTTTAATAGCGACGGCTCCGGCCAGTGTCCACAGATCAGCGTAGGTGATCCAGGGGAATTTCTTCTTGATGGGCTCGAGGAAGGCCCGGGCATGTTGCAGTCCTGCATTGGCTGGGTCACCGCCCTCTTTCTCATATCGCATGCCAGCACCATTTGACCCGCCCGTCTTGGTGGCTGTATCATAAGTGCCGGAACTGTGCCATGCTAGTCTCACAAGTACGGGACCGGCTGAGCCGTCGTCGTAGTCGGGTTGATTGAGGAGATCGCGGACTGCCTGGGCAACAGCCTCGAGCTGGTCTCCCTGGGGCTGTGGTTGAGCCATTGGCACGAGAAGTGAGTGAAGAAAGTAAATAGAAAGTAAATCTGGTAGTTGATTCGACTGTCAATGTTCTGTCAAGACAAGTACAGACTACTTTAAGAAGAATTGTAGAGCGAAGCAAGATTACAAGAGAAGCGGATGGAAAGGTGGCGCCACATTTGGATTTGCCGAGGTACTGAGGTCAGCATGTAATATTTTTTTCTTAGGGTTGGCCCTCCTCCCATTTCCTCTCTCTGACTGATATCATAAAGGCAATAATGGTGAGAGGTAATTTTCGGGGGTGACCCATGATTGATAGATGTCCCGATATCGGCCACGTTACGAGGCTCCACTGTGCATCTGCAAGGCACAAACCTTATTTCCTTGTTCTCTAGCGTGCTTCAGCCAGGAAAACAGCCAACGAAATGAACTGCCCATGCCGAGAGAGCGTGCTAATCTATGAGTAGACGGAGAAGCCACACGACTGATAGGTAGAGAGGTGAAGTTCCCAAATAAGCGTCGAGCATGTGATGACGGGGCGTATGCACATGCCTTCCTCTCTTGCAGCCTTATCGGGGTCGTGACTGCCGCTGACTGGCCAAGGCTCCGCTTTGACAGGCGCTAACTCTTTTAGTCTGTCCGGCCGGATCCACCAATCCAAGGGGCGGTGGACACTGAAACCACAATTTCTCTCAACCAGGTTTTGTGGGAGCCAATATCAAAGAGAAGAAATAATAATTGAGATTTCTTGCTTACTTCCAGCCGGCCATCATTGGCGTGTGTTGTGGACTGACAGCAAATTCTAATTCAGTTAGCGATCATGGGGAAGATCTACTAGTACTGCCCATCACGTGACTGCAACTGTGCATAATATCGCGCGTGCCAAGCCCGGCCACGCCCTGGTACAATTTCGCATTCTCGTGAGTCAATGGCCTCATGGCGACGTGAGTCAATGGCCTCATGGCGACGTGAGTCAATGGCCTCATGGCAACGAGAGCCCATTTGTGGTGGTGCAGTAGCTACGAATTCAGAGTAAGTTGGCCAGACATCAGATATCCCGGTTGCTACACGTGTACTTGGACGAACCCATCCAGCCCCAATTTTACTGAGCTACCACAGTAGCAACTATTAGATCCTTCAAAATTTGCCCTTGTCGATCTGGAGCTGCCTAGAGGATTTTCTGACTCCTTTTCACACGGCAAATTTGCAGTACTTATACACCTGAGAATCGACGATTTCGCGTCGTCCATTACACGCGCTGAATTCGTGGTCTCTACTTCATGTTCCTCTGACGGGGAATTATCCTGTGATAAGACACGGAACAAATGCGTGGTTACACATGATGTCATTGGTTCAAGTGGTCCATAACTGCTAATTAGGTGCGACAGCACCGAGGGTCAGGCGTTGGCTGAAGTTCTAGGTAAATTCTAGGCTTTGTTAGATCAGGCTGAGTGTTCCCTTCGTTGGCCCATTCCTCTTACTGCCTGATCAGCTACAATTTTCGATGTTATATCCCTATCAATTCTGCCCTCTTCATCCTGTCATCCACGGCGACTGTTTCTTAGCCATAGTCTGGGGGCTGAAGCCTACTGGGGCAAATACCATGTCGAGTACAGGGGCAGCAGGTTCTGTGCAAATCATAGCAGCATGAAATACCGTGAGCAAGAGCCTGGAGGTTTCATATTAGCTGCAATACTGGAATACAGCGCAGAGCAACAGAATAGCTGACACAGCAGCACCAAGGCAGGAGTGTGTGTGCATCAACTTATTAGATGTTATCGCACACCCACAAAATCAAGAGCTGCCAGAGCCCAAAAAACTAACAGAACACTGTGTGCAGCCCCTGCCAAAGCCACCTGGGGCTATAAACTATATCAGCTGTTATGAGCTACACAACTATTGTCTTTATATATCATGAGAACATAGACAGGTGTTTTCTGGTGTCTGCACCTTCCTACTATGCTTGTTCTTGTGGCGTTGCCCCACAAAATCCGCCTCGCTCCTTCCTCTTTTGGAATTTTGAGCATCGTTGACTTGCCAAGATTGGACACAGGGGCAGTTCGCACCAGTCGCACCTTCTTGCTGACACTACTGGGTATAATACCGCCCAAAGGTTGTCTCGACACTGACAGCGACATGTCAAGGGGAGGATTGCCATGGAGAAACCTCACTCGTAGATGGCTCATAGTGGCTGTCGCCTTGCTTTTTCTAAGCCAACCCGCTCTTGCATCCCTGGGAGACAAACTCCCGGATTTTCGGGAATGTGTGCAGGTTAATAAGTTCCAAGTCTGTGGTCGTTTCAGTCTGCTGATGAGGCACGCAGGTGTGTGCCCGGGAGAATTGCCAGGATGATGGTCCGAGGCTGCGTGAGTTGAGGATGCAAGCCGCTTTCGCCCAATACTGATCAGACCAAGCACTCGGACTCCGACTCACACTATGGACATGTCCAGCAAATTGTGACTATGAGTGTCAGCATATCATCACGGATAAGAGGCTGGCACGCGATCCTCCTATGATCCAACCGGTGGTCCAGTTCCATGGCAAGTGGCCATTCTACCGGTTCCTCGGCATGCAAGAACCCTTCTCCGTGCTCTTCTCCTTTCTGAACCTCCTTGCCCATCGAAATGGCCTGGAGCGAGTCAGGCAGTCGATCCCGTCCACGTACTCGCTACGGCCCTTCTATCTGGCCCTTGGCTACTTTGGGCTGGCCAGCTGGCTATTCAGCATGATTTTCCACACCCGGGACTTCAGTATCACAGAGAAGCTCGACTACTTTGCCGCTGGAGCGAGCGTCTTGTATGGCCTATACCTGTCTGTCGTCCGGATATTCCGCCTCGACCGCCCTGCGCCTGCCATCCAGAGCATATTGCGAGCCTGGACAGTGTTATGCGTTTTGCTCTATGCCGCTCATGTGACGTACCTGACTGCTTGGAGCTGGGACTACACCTACAACATGGCAGCTAATGTCGCAGTTGGCACTGTCCAGAATCTGCTTTGGAGCTGGTACAGTGTCAAGCGTTATCGCAAGCTACACAAGCTCTGGGCAGCATGGCCGGGTATGATTGTGGCCTGGATCACTCTTGCTATGAGTTTAGAGCTGTTTGACTTTCCCCCTTTGGGCGGCATGATTGATGCCCACAGCCTGTGGCATTTGGCTACAGCTGCCCCCACAGCATGGTGGTACAGGTGAGCATTGGACATTCTGGTATGTCTTCGTTTGACTAAGTCTTTTACAGCTTCTTGATCAAGGATGCAGGGGAGGATCTGGGCAGCCAACGGCTGAAAGCGTGAATCGTGAAAGAGCAGCCGAAACTTAGGAGCCAACCTTGCGAAGAAACCAGATCAGACCATACATGTGATGTGGATAGTATCAACTTTGACCTAGATGCGAAAGAATCCTGGTATTGTAGGCATAGTAAGAATGCTGTGTAGTTGAGTCGATTTATAAGTGGGAAGTCAGGTGACTGAACCCCTCACCGCTTAATAAGCAGACAGACAGCTCAACCTTACGACTCTCCTCCTCGTGTCTCCAAACAGGACAAGGCAGTAGAGGGAAGAGTGAGACAGAGAGACAGAGGGTTCAAGGATGCCGTTCTCACTTCCCGAAGATGTCAGGTCTGCCATCCTGCGCTCAGTCGAGCCGTACCCAGTGCCTACAGGCAAAAAGTTCTCGTATGGCACCGCCGGTGTAAGTCGGCAGTTATGGGATTGCTTGAGTCTGCTGATGCTGTTATAGTTTCGAATGAAGGCGTAAGACTGCGTGAGCCCATGTTGCAACTCCCAACCTGACAGCTTTCTCATCAGCGATGCCGGCCTTGACCATGTTGTCTACACCGTCGGCTTGGTGGCCGCCGCCCGATCGATAAATAGAAACAAGACCATCGGCGTCATGATTACAGCGAGCCACAATCCGCCCGAAGACAATGGCGTGAAAATTGTAGATCCGCTGGTGAGTGAGCCCCCCGGTTGATGCCTGGACGGGATGCTTAAGCTGGGCGGCGACTTAGGGCGACATGCTCCAACAATCGTGGGAAGGCTATGCCACCACTCTTGCCAATGCCGATGGGCAGGACCTGGTGACGCAGTACGAAGGCCTGGCCAACGAGGAGATCTTTGACGACCAGGATCCTGCCCAGGGCAATAGAAAAGCCAAGGTGATCTTTGGCCGCGACACCCGGGCTTCTGGCCCGGCTCTTGTCAAGGCCTTGAAGGCGGCTTTGGATGCTCTGCAGGTGGAATACACAGACTTTGGCATTATCACTACGCCGCAGCTTCACTACCTCGTCAGATGCATCAACACGCAGGAGAATCCGACCAAATACTTTGGCGAGCCGAGCGAGACGGGGTATTTTGAGAAACTGGCAAATGCCTTCAAGAGGATCATGAAAGATCGCAGGCCGGTGCAAGGGCATGTGGTCGTTGATTGCGCCAATGGAGTTGGGGGGCCGAAGCTGCGCGAGTTGCTCAAGTACCTGCCCACGGCGCAGGAAGGGGGGATAGACATCAAGGTGGTCAACGACGACACTCTGAACCCAGACATCCTCAACCGCGACTGCGGTGCCGACTTTGTCAAAACCAAGCAGCGCGCGCCCAGGGGCTTCCAGGCACAGCCTCTGGAGCGATGCTGCAGCTTGGATGGCGATGCCGACCGGCTGGTGTACTACTACACCGACGCGTCCAACAACTTCAACCTCCTTGACGGCGACCGCATCGCCACGCTGGCCGCCACCTTCCTGGCCGATCTGCTGCAGGAGGCCAACCTGAGCGACAAGCTGAAGCTGGGCATCGTGCAGACGGCGTACGCCAACGGGGCATCGACCAACATGGTGGAGCAGGTGCTCAAAGTGCCGGTGACGTGCACGGCAACGGGGGTCAAACACCTGCACCACGCGGCGCTGCGGTACGACATTGGCATCTACTTCGAGGCCAACGGACACGGCACCGTGCTCTTCAGCGACCGGGCAATCGAGACGATCAAGAAGGCGAAGCTGACCAGCCCGCGGCAGAAGCACGCGCTCGACAGCCTGGGCGCGACCGTCGACCTGGTCAACCAGGCCGTCGGCGACGCCATCTCGGACATGCTCTTTGTCGAGGTCGTGCTGGCCTCGAAGCAGTGGACGGTGGAGAATTGGCGCAGCACGTACGAGGATCTGCCCAACCGCCTGGTGCGCGTCGAGGTGCCCGACCGCTCCGTCTTCACCACCACCGATGCCGAGCGCAGACTGGTGACCCCCAAGGGCATGCAGGACAAGATCGATGCCGCCGTCGCCATCTACCAGAACGGCCGCTCGTTTGTGCGCGCCTCGGGCACCGAAGACGCCGTGCGCGTCTATGCCGAAGCCCAGACAAAGACCGAGTGTGAGAGACTGGCGGCCGAGGTGGAGAAGCTGGTCAAGGACTTTGGTGCGTAGTCATCACTACACAAAAGGGGGAGGGGGGAAGACATAGCGAACGGCGCAAAGCAGAATAGTTGCCAAAAGTCATTTTCGTTTCCTCTGTTTCTCACATCAAGGAGCGCCTTAACGTCTTCATTCAGGAGAAAACGTACGCTTCCGAATCTATTTGATGAACCAAATAAGTGAACCCGCAAGGCTCTATCTGTAACAGCCCGCCTGTGTTGGAAAAACTAGTACTACTACTTCAACGCTGGCATCAAAACACGGCAGTGTATGCAAACGCACGCACACTGGTTGTTGAAGGTCCATCAGGCTGGATCCTCACTTCTCGCCGCCGCCTTGAGTCGCTCGCGCACCTGGCCCAGTTCCTGCAGACACTGGCGGTGCCTGTCACGGGCCGTCTCCCAGGCGATATGACAGACCTTGTCGTCTTCCAGCCAGTCCATATACGTGCCGTAGCCGGCTTTCTTGGTAGAACCGGGCTGGCCGCCCAGAGCCGCGTTGTTGTCAGAAATTTCATGGCCCGGTGGGCCGTCGAAAAGATTGGTGGCCCAGTCGTCTGCCAGCGCGGTGCGGACAAGGCGGTTGCGCGCGTGGAAATGGTCGATCATGCGCTCTTCGTACGCAGCCCAGTCTCGCAGATAGGTGTTGATGTTGGCGGTGTACTCTTGCCACGCCTGGCTGCCCGAGTACGCGCCGAGCGGTGGGTGGACTAGCTTTGGGGGGCGAGGGAGGTCAGCGACTTTCAGCCGGGCTTGAGCCGAGAAGTTCTTCTCAAGGTTGGGGAATGGGGCAGCACGCGATTCAAAGGGGAGATTGGATTTCAGGTCATTCGACAGTCCGTCAAGACCGCCGCCTTGGGCAGACAAAGGAGCGGCTGACTTCAAGTCGTCGAGGTTGATTTCACCATTCGTGCGCGGGTGTGCGTAGTCTTTTGGCGCAGGGTCGACGTCCATAGCATCTACAGAGCTAGCCGTTGGGCCGGCTGTTCGGCGCACTTCCTTTGGCCTTGAGCCGGCCCGTTGTTGCTTCGGAGGCGACAGGTTGCGTTCCTGTCGAAGCTTCTCTGCCCAGTCTTCGTGCTGGAACTTGGCAGGCATGAAGATGGCCTCCGTGCTAGGCCGTTCGGCAGAAGCAGCGCGTTTGCTGGGAGCATAAACAATGTTAGCGTGCGTAATGCGGACAGAATTGGGGACCATCCAGGAGGGGAGTCCATTGACGAGAAAGGCGCTCCGCGAAAGGGGTGGATGGGGACGTGGGAATCTCTTTCTCGGTGGGGGAGGTGAAAATGCACAATAGTCAGTGTACCTTTCTTGAGTCCTGGTCTCGTTGCGCGGCGGGTTGGCAGATGCTTGTCGAGGTGGAGGCTCTCTCGTCGGCGGGGGAGGATACTTGTACATCCCATTGTCTGCGGCCTCTTCGGCTCGGTGGGTGTATCCTGACGGAGGAAAGAAGGAATCTAGCCCGTCTGGCTTCTGAGGCTGACGAGACTTGGGCACCTGTTTGGGACGAGCATCAATATTCTGCGGATATCTTTCCTCGTCGCTCGATTCGCCTGATGAGGACGAGAACGACGCCCTCCTCAGGTCTGGAGATGCAGATCGATGGCGAGGAGGGGGCGACTGTGGCTTAGGAGCGTGGAAATATGCGCGAGGGGCGCGGCCAAAGGAACCTGATTCTTCATCATGACTGTGGTGAGTGTGTGAATGCGTGTGAGAGTGCGAGTGCGAGTGCGAGTGCGAGTGATGGACCGTGGCTGAGCGGGCCAGGGGGGAGCGAATGTCGGTTCTCTCGCCAAGGTTGGATGCATATCTGTTGGACTCTCGGTCATAAAACCCCTGCCGGTCTGCTCGGGGAGGATGTTCAGTAGAGCGAGAGTGTCGAAGAGGGTAGGCTGAAGTCCGAGCATGGCTGCCCGGTGGAGATGGCGGACGGACAGTCTCATAATATGGTTGATGTGAATTGCTGGTATGAGCTGAACGATCGCCCTTTACGGCGGAATAAGCCGATCGAGGCGCAGCTTTCTCGTCTGGATAATACGCCCTCCGAGCAGAGGTGGTGCGAGAGAGGCCGGGAAAGCCGGGATTGGCTCCATGGGGCGGATCAGGAGGTGTTGGTGTGGGCGTGGATGGCGGACGAGGCGCGGTCGGGTGCGGCCTGGACCTCGGAGGCATTGGGGGAGGGGGGACACCGCCGGGCATTCTCTGGAAGCCACGCTTCCCTTCGTTCCGCGCTGCCTCTTCAAATGCGGCGCGATCCCATCGCTGTGCGCCTCGAGCAAACGCGCCAAGCTTCTCAGCACCCGCGGAAGGAGGGGGAGCCTGACGGGGGCTGGGATATGCTTGTTGTGCAGTTGGCATGGGCGCCGTCCTCGGCTGAGACTGGGATTGACTGGAATGCGGTGGCCGCGTGTCGAACGAGGTTGTCTGGGCTCGAGCTGGTCTCCTGGAAGCGTAGCCATCATCTCTGCTATGTGCAGCTGGTTGGTTGGCTGCCGCTGCCGCTGCCCGCTGCGATTTCGCTCTTGCCGCATCGTACTTTGATCTTTTCGTGGAATCGGACAAAACCTCGTAGGCTTCTTGCAAGTCCTGAAACTTGGACACCACTTCAACTTCATGGCCGGGGTTGCGATCGGGGTGGTATTCTCTGGCTGCAAACGGTCAGTGCGCGCCTTCTCTAATAGAGAGATGCTTCCTACCTAGCTGCCGGAAATGCTTCTTGATCTCGTCTTCGTCGGCTGTAGGACTGACGCCGAGGTCGGCATAGTAGTTCCTTGTGGCATTGAATGTGCCCATCTTGATCGAGGGGACTCTGTAGACGACAGGAAAGGCTGGACTTCTGAGCGGCACTCTGTCTGCTTCGATTTATCTTGTACGACTGTCGAAGACAGACATGGCGTGAGGGATCTGTCTTGGGATTGTCTTGTCTTGGGATTGTCTTGTCTTGGGATCTCGTCTTTTGCAGTGCAGTCTCGGGGAAGCGAGTGGCCGACTCGGCAGCAGTGGAATGATTCCACTGCAGAGGTGTCAGGCTTGGAGCTCTCTCCATTCGCTGTCAAGTGTAAAGGTGTAGTTCGATTGGCTGCACGGCTGCAGGCGCGGCTGAGGCTAGAAGACGAACTGTTGGAGCAAGGCACACACAGTTGGAGCCTGCGTCTGGTGGCCTCAGCCCGTGGCAGTCTGTCCCCAGAAATTGGTGAGATCCAACAGGAGTGAATGAAGATTTGGTGGTGATGTGTTGGCTCCAAACAATGAGTTGACAGGCAACTTTTAGTGGCCGACTCGTCCAGATAGGGTTAAGGTACGGCGCTAAACTAGGCCTACATTTATGCTTATCGGCCCGCGTGGAGCCTGCGACGTCACTTTCTCCTCCTGTTGCTTCTGTCTCTGCCAGCGCCCAGTGTGTCTGCCTGGATCTTGTTAGGATGATCCATTTTCTCATTATATTCACTATCATTCTATACATGAATATATTATTGTTGTTGCTGATCTTGTTAAGTCTTGTTTGCCCTTGTGGGACAACAAAGTCAACATCCAGAGTTATGTGACTTGAGCTAAGCAGGGAATAGGCAGCCTAACTGATAACTCCCCCATGGCAGCCCTTCTGGTCACCCTGCTGAGATCATTCTGGGCTTGCAGTGTTGTACTAGAGTCATTTTGGTGCTGAGACATTGTTGTTAAAGAGGGCTCTAGCTACTTTACAGGTACAGGTGTTAGGGTGTGACAGCAGACAGACAGAGCTGGGTTGCAGAACAGTGTACTCTATGAACAGGAGGTGGTACGAAGAACCACAAGAGCTATGGACAGAAAAGCCAGATTATAATCTGGCGGACTTGGCAGACTTGGCAAAACAACAAACAAGCAAACAGAGCAAACAGACAGTTCAGGTCTATCCCTGCAACACAGGCAGGTCAGAGATAAGCAGGTTAACCCTGTTTTCCACGCCCGGTGTGGATAATCAACACTCATGGGTCCAGCCCTGTAACAACAGGTCTGAAGATAGGAAACTGACTACTTTATGTACATATACAGATCTGAGGATGCTGAACCCAATCAAAAAGGGCAGATTAGCACCAGCCACTGCATTGACAACACCCTTTTCACGCACACTCTTGCTTGTGCTGTCAGCAACAATCTGAGACACAGTGGCAGCAGCAGCAGTAGCAGTAGTAGCAGTAACAGTAGTAGTAGTAGTAGCAGTAGCTACAGCTTCTGGAACAGGAGCAGCATCAGCTTCAGGAGCAGGAGCAGGAATAGGAGTGGCAACAGGAGCAGCAGCAACTTCAGGGGAGGGATTACATGTACATGTACCCAGCGGGCCCATGGGTGGGGAGGGCTAACCTAGTGGGCCCATGGGTGGTGGGGGGGGCTTGCCCAGTGGGCCCACAGGAAGCCCAGGGCTCCCCAGGGCTCCCAGGGCTACCCCAAAAAAAATCATGACAGGCTGAGTCAAGTTGAACACTTATACACTACCATTGATCATGATCCTCAGAGCTTCATTGCCTTGCACTTAGAGGTTGTTGCTGTATCACTGCCATCATTGTCATGATCTGATTCTCCGCTGTATCATCGTTTGCAGCACCGATCTCAGCTCTTCGAGGAATCTGGTCACCTCCTTCTCCGTACCCACCGTGATCCTCAGGCATCCAGTGCAGCCATGCTCCTTCCCGCGAAACCGGACAACTACCCCGCGTTGCCCCGCCATTGTCTCATATACGGCAAGCGCGGTTGACGTGTCTGGTTTCCCCCTCGGACCATCCAGGATTTCCACCAGCAAGAAGTTTGCGTCGGTGCCGCCGATGGAACGTCCGACTCCAGGTATTGCAGGCATCTCCTTCAGCAGTCTATCACGTTGCTCGATGATCTTAGCCCTGTTCTGCCGCATCACCCCGAGATTGCTCTCCTCCAGCGCAGCATTGGCAATAGCACTAGTAGGGCTCGAGATGTTGTACGGGGCTTTGATGTTGTTTAACAGCTGGGCGACGGCAGCATCCGCAAAGGCTACTCCCAGCCGGATGCCGGCCAGGCCAAAGGCCTTGCTCAGCGTCTGCATTACCACCAGGTTTGGCCACTCGAGCGTCCACTCGGCCAGACTGGATCCCTCGGGCGAGAAGTCAATGTAGGCCTCATCGACAACGACAATGCCGTTCCACGTCGGGTGCTCTAGCACTTGCTGAACATCCCCTTTACCGATGAGACTGGCTGTGGGATTGCCAGGCGAGCAGATGTACACCAGCTTGATGTCAGCATCAGCCGAGAGCCTCTCGCAAATAAGCTGGGGCTGTAGCGCAAACCCGTTGTCGACATCCAGCGGCACTGGGACGATGGCAATGTCATTGGTATCTGCGCTGACCGCATACATGCCATACGTGGGCGGGCAGGTCAGAATCTTGTCTCGGCCGGGCACGCAGAAGCACCGCAGCAGAGCATCAATGGCCTCGTCTGAGCCGACTCCGCAGAAGAGGTTCTCTGGCCGCAGCTGCTTCTGTGTGTGAGTGTGTGTGTTCCTGAGCCGACAGAACTTCTGCTTCAGCTCGATCTGGTGCGGATCGGGGTATCGATTGAGGCCGAGGAAGTCGACCTGGGGGTCGCTGTCGAGGGCAGGGAGAGAGCCGTTGCCGTCGAGGGCAAGGCCAGGACCGTAGGCATTCTCGTTTGCATCTAGCAGCACGTTTCGTCCGTCGTCCTTGTAGTCACTGCGCCACGATCAATGCGCCGCACGATAGTCCAGCAAGTGATTTCTTACTCTCGAGCACACCTGTACGGCTTGAGCTTCAGGATATTTGGTCTCGCGCACGACTGCAGATTGAATGCCGAGCGTGCGCCCATGATGGAGATGTTGCCAAAGACTGTTCACGTTGGTGACTGCGGCAATGAATAACAGTCATATCTCAAGATCTGTAAGTCTTGGCACAGCTCTTTTTTTTTGGTAAGTTGATTACGTCCAAAGGAAGGCGCAAAGGTGCTACGTTACGCCCAAGGAAGGCGCTACGTCATAATTTCAAATTACTCTTAATCTCTTCTTCCCTTTAAATAACAACACAACACACACACGACAATAACAATACCAATACCACACCATGTCGACGTCGAAATCATCGTATTCCGAATCGCGAGCGTCCGACACCGATTTCCGGCGGACATGGGACAAGGCCGAGTACGCGGAGAAGGCCAAGAAGGAGCAAGAATCGCGGCGAGAAGAGGCCAAGGCGCGGTACGAGGCGAAGCTCGAGGGCAAGAAATGGCACAAGCCGGTGGACGTGTCGGCGCTGGAGGCGACGACGTCGCGGGGCGGGCGGGTGGATGTGTCGGCGATGGTGGGCAAGTCGACGCTGGTGCCTGCGGGGGCGGGCGTGGGGCGACGGGGCAGAGGCGCGGGCTTCTACTGCGAGGCCTGTGACCTGACGTACAAGGACAATGTGCAGTTTGTCGACCATCTCAACTCGAAGCAGCATCTGATCGCGACGGGCCAGAGCGGCGAGGTCAAGCGGGCGACGCTGGCCGAGGTGCGCGAGCGGATTGCGTGGCTGAAGGAGCGGAAGCGCCAGCAGCAGGACGACGAGAGGAAGCTGAGCGAGCTGGATATTCAGCAGCGGATCAGGCGCGCCGAGGAGGATATGGAGAGGGAGCGCGAGGAGAAGCGGAGGAAGCGGAATGAGAAGCGGAGGGCGCAGAAGGGCGGCGGCGGCGGCGGCGGCGGCGGCGAGCAGGATGTCTGGGAGGGGAGGTTGGGTATCATCAGATGAACAAGAGGACTGGGTGATACCTATGTACAACGCGCTCCTACGGCCATTCACCCTTGCGACTCCGGGATCTCTGGGCTATCGGCGTCCTCATCAACCTCGATATCATCTGCATTCCCGGCTTGGCCTTCGGCATCACCGTCACCCACTTCGTCATCGGCTTCCTCGCCATCCTCTCCATCTCCGTCTCCATCGCCGTCTCCGTCTCCGTCTCCGGCTTCAGCGCCGTCTCCAGGTTCGGCTTCATCCTCGGCATCCTCGTCGGCTTCATCATCAGCATCAGACTCATTCTCCTCAGCGTCGATTGCCTTTTGCAGCCCCGGGAAAAGAGGTCCCCGTTTGCGGCTTTGCTCATTGTCACTTGCATCCGTCTCGTTATCGACATCGGCATCAGGCCCCACGCTGTTTGTGCCATCTGCGCCTCGACCCTTATCGCCATCTTCAGCTGGCGGTTGAATGCTGGACGCTGGTGAGCTGACCGGTATTTCGATGACTGGGCGCTTGGACAGAACAGGTGTTTTGATGGGCTGAGGACGCACAAGCATGGCGTCGGCTTTGCGCTGAATCTCCCGCTTTGTGATGATCTTGACACGGCCAGCCTTCGGTTTCTCTGTCGATCCGCTAGGTGCCAGTGTTGGAGCTTGCTGCGGAAGGCCAATGAAGTGATGGTTGGATGTCGATATGCCCAGACCTCCCTGCCCATTTGGACCAGCCACATCGCCAGGTGGTATGGACTGCTGAAGGCCATTGACAGGCGCTTGGTCTTGTGACAGCAGGTTGATGAATGTGCCTTGCGGCTGCAGAGGACCTGACGGGCCTGCCTTGTCCTCCTTGGGCAGCTGGGAGGCATAGGTCTCGAACAGGGATGCGTATGAATCGCCGATCAGGTCATCAATGAAGCCAACCTTTGCCAGACTGTTGTTGAGCTTTTTGAGCTCGACACTGTCGCGCACGATCTCCAGCACCGTTGAATTGTTGTCGGGTTCCATTGCCCACTTCTCCAGTCCTTCTGAGATCCTGGTGAAATCTTCGTGTGGGACGTGATCAAAGACCGCTCTTTCCTTGCTCTCGGCGATATTGCCAACCCGTCGCAGCAAGGAGACATACATGGTCGTAAGCGTCTCCCAGATAGTGGTATGGCCAATGAAATCAGCCTGCTTTCGTCGTATCTTGCGCACCAGCTGGTCAAAGTTGGACCGGTCGTCGAGCTGGTCAAGCAGTTTGGCAAAGAAAAGCACGTATCTGCCGGTGTAGACGTAGTGGCGGCCTGGACGTTCACTGTCCGGTTTCCAGACATTGTAAGTCATGGTCTTGGTGAAGATCTGCTGCATCAGCTCGTGTTTGGCGCCCAGGGCGGCGGGCACATCTCGATGTTCATCGTAGATAACGTGGGCCCGTCTGGCAACAATTCGATGATGCCAGTTCGATTTGTCTGCTTGCCCAAGCTTTCTCAGGATGGCCAGGATGTATCCTTCCCAGTCTGGCTCCTCCTCATCCTTGATCAGCGCCACATTCTTCGAGTATGGAGAAGCTTGGAGCCAGTCGTACCCTTGCTGGGGACTGAGCGCCTTCCTCGTCACCAGCTTATGAAGGATGGATACAAGCTTGATATGAGGCTCCAGAACAGGGTCACTGCGGGCTTCCTTCCGGGGCGTTAGCTCAATGGCATGGATGATGACGGTCAGAATGTCAGACGTCGTCACCTTGTGCGGTGACTCTTCGTTTTCCGGGCTTTGGAACATCTTCCAAAGACATTTGGCCAGCGTGTACTCGCTCATCCACGGCCTAGGCTTGTCGGTCAACTTCTTCTTCAGAAGATGAGCAGCAAAGCTCCAGAGCTGGTAGCGGCCAATAGGTTGATGATAGCGTTGCTTTGAGGCCTCCAAATCCCACCAGCTGTTCCCTTGTCGCAGTTGCTTGTCGAATCTGATTCCCTCGGCTCGGAGTTCCTTGTCAGTTCTGAATGCCTCCATGCTGAGCGGCTCACGCGAGGAGGCGTATAATCGGACAGCAAACTCTCGATAGAGATCTTCAATCTTCTGAGCAGTGCCGACATTGTCCTCGGCGGATCGCATAGCCACAGCAATGGCCATGGTAAAGCAACGAATCGAGCTCCTTTCCAGAAGAGTAATGTGATCACGAGCGTCATTGAGCCGAGTCGAGTTCCAGATGAGGTCGTCTTCAATCCTGGCTTCGTATACCTGGGCAAGCCGGTACCAAGTCTCCCACTTTTCCATGTCATAGTGAAGGTCTTGTTGAAGGAAGTCGGACGCGCTTTCCAGGTCATCAGTCAGTGTTGGGTTAACACGTTTGACAGACCGATACTTGGCCAGCGTCATGTAGCCCAGGAGGAAGAACCAGCCAGTCTTGGCCTTGACAGAGGAATCATCGTTGACTGGCCGGCTTGGTAGATCGCCAATGCCCCTCATGGCCTTGTATAGCTCTTGGGGGAGGACCGGAGACCTCAGGTAGGCCAGGAGCAGCTTTTTGTTATGGGTCACCACCTTACTGGCCTTGGTCTGTCCAGCAGCAGCATGGACTCTATCGATTGTAGTCTTCAGATCCCCCTTGATAAGGTCCTTCATGTCCATACGCTTGGCAAAGGCCATGATGGTTGGAATAAGACTGACTGCTGTCTTCTTGTCCAGGCTCTCGTTCGGGCAGCCATGGTCAAAATCGCCCTGTGCCACCTTGAATTTCAGATCGTAGAGGTCATAGCAGACTTGGGCAATGTCGGCAGAGTAGTCGTTGGTTGTCTCGAGACTGTTCAGTTCTGTTTTGACCAGTTTCACAAACTGCTTGTTTGAGAAGCGGCAGTAATGGCGCTGGCCGAGGGCATGGTGCACGCAACATAGATAATCTGCCAAATCATTTGCGGCATCAGGGAACTCCTGGCTGAACTGACCGACGGCATCCTTCAGCAGGCAATAGAGGAGAGTCCACAGATGCACATTCATCTCGCGGAACCGATCCTTGCTCTTCTCCCAGAGCTTGGCTGAAGAGACTGAAGGGAACTGCAGTGAACTGACATTCCCAAAGCGCATATCGTCTTCATGCACCGCATACGCATGGGCGAGGCGCAGGAGGTTGAGAGTGGCGGAAATGGAGGAGAGAAGGTGGTCAGCATCGACAAAGTCGAAAGCCGTGTTGTCAGTCACGATCTTTGACAACACACGATTGACGATATCATCAGCATCCTTGAGCCATTTGAGCATTGTGATCTGCCGCGAAGGGTGATCGAGAAGAGCATGCCTGGGATTCAGTAGCTCATGGACGATGATCTCCAGTGAGCGCAGCAAACAAGACACCACGCGCGGGCTGTAGTTGACGTTGACATAGGCATTCTGAAGTCGGCGCCACAGGAAGAGCTTCAGGGAGGCGTCGCCCGAGTTCAAGAACTGGACGAGATTCTCCGCATCAGGCGTAAGGGTGTCGGCAGCGACGGTCCCATGAGAGGCCAGTTGGAGATCAAGCTCCAGGATGGGTTCGAGCTTCTCAATCACGGCGACTGAATTGTCATTGTCATTGTCGAAGACACTCATGAAGAAATCAAGCGTGCTTAGCCGCGAAATCTCCTGCTCGGCAGCAGCAGCGGAAAGCTGTGGCATGGCAGCATTGTTGGGAAGGGAGATTCGGCTGAGAGCAGGGTCGTCAACAAGGAGCTTCAGATCCTGCAAGCATCGAATGATGTGTGCTTGGTTGACATCCTCTCCCTTGCCAGCGTAGAGGGTCGATGCCCACAGAAACCGCAGCGTGAGGACTTTCGACGACGTTGCCTCGTCGAGAACTAGCGTGTACAGGCGCATGTAATCATCAGCAAGCCCAGCCCATCTCTCCAATCGATCAGCTTGCTTAACCCTTTCGTCTGGCTGTGCTTCACTGCTTGGATTCGTGATACGAACGAGCATGTCGAGGTGCAACTCGAAAATGGTTTCCACAAACTCAACCGCAGAATGGAAGTCTGGCTCTTCGATTCCAGGCTGCTCCTGTTCGCAGTAGTAGTGTGACCAGGCCAAGTAACTCTGGGTTAACGTGTTGAAGAGGTGCTCATCAAGGCTGGCAACGAGCTGGTCGACGGTCTGTTTGAGATCCTCAGTCCAGGCAATACGCATGTATTGTGATGGCTGTGCGTCGTCGGTGGTCGTCAGCACAGTCTGCAGCCATAAGAAGGCCGAATCGTACAAAGTCTTTGGCGGTCCCTTCAGGCTTGTCACAAAGTCAACAAAATCATCTTGTTCGCTCGCAGCTGACGAGACGGGATCAACATCTGCGAGCGGCTTCGTGTGCTGCATGAATAAAGCGAGGCCTGTAGACTTCTCAACAAAGTCCTGCTGCCCATGACCATTGAGGAGGGCGTGTGAGTGATCATCAGACCACGAGTGCAGAGCCTGGCCCAGGTCGGAATACAACAGGGCCTTGGGGGTAAGAGCCTGGGCTGAATCGCACTCGGGCACTGTCATGGACCTGATCTCGCTCACAGAATCAAAGCTATCAAGGCCAAGCCGGCCGAGGAAGGCGTTGAGCACCTTGAAGGCGTCGGCGTCGGCAGTCTGCAGCACTGTCCAGTTCCAGGATTGATGGGCCGTATTCTCAGGCACAGGCTCCTCCTCCGGTGCAGCAGTGTCGGCAATTGATTCTCGTGCCCGAAGCCGTTTGCTGCGTGCTCGTGATTCCGGCTCATCATTACCTGCGGCGTTGGATGACCGCTTGCGAGTGGGGAGAACTTCGGCCTGGCTGGGGCTGGGAGGAGGAGGAGCCTTGTCGCCAGGCTCGCTAGGCTTTGCTTCCTCTGCCTGGGGTGTCATGTCTTTAGCTGCCTTCTCTGGTTTCATCTCTGCTTCCTCCTTTACTAACTCTTGCATCACCCCAGCCTCATCAGCGTGCGGAATGGCATCAGTGTCCATCTCAGATGGCGACCGGTGTATATCATCGAGTAGCGGAGGAGAAACAATATGATGGGCAGAAATGGCACGCTCGCCATTTTGGTGGCCGAGGACAAGTGCCAGAATCTCCTGGCCCAGCGCGCCGATTGTTCTGGATTCGAGTTTGATGCGGCCCACGCTGAAGGAGCACACTTGTGAATTTCGGTCAAAGATATCGATGGGCTTCGTATGTTTGGGTAAAAAGGGATAGGGGTCGGCTGATTTGGCCAAAACGGCGAGAAGACTCTTCCTCGGCTTCAAGCTCCCACTGCGGGTTAAGGACAGGTCATCTCGTAGAAGGTGTAGGATCTTATCAAGCTCGCCGGCGCTGAAGGCTTCATCTAGGCCAGAGAGATCGATACTCTCCTCTGATCCATCGTCATCACCAGCCAGAGCGCTCTCGTAGCAAAAACGGGCGATTCGAT
Organism: Chaetothyriales sp. CBS 134920; assembly: GCA_003693665.1. Taxonomy (NCBI): domain Eukaryota; kingdom Fungi; phylum Ascomycota; class Eurotiomycetes; order Chaetothyriales; family Domatiomycetaceae; genus Domatiomyces; species Domatiomyces catenatus. The sequence continues at coordinate 185,017 of QQSL01000015.1, read as the reverse complement.
CAGATTGAAGGACCTCAGCAACACGAGCTGCTTTTTTCCAGAGGTCGATATCGGTATCATCGCGCTCGAGGGACTCGGCAAAGTCTTTCAAGGCCGATTGAGAGGCCTGCTCGTAGAAGTGGCGCTGCTGCCCAGGCTCGCCGACAGTCCCAGGTTTGTCAGAATGGGCCTTCTCCAGCAAGAACTCTCCCCTGTTTTTGTGCGACAGGTATATAATCTGGGGGATTGATGTTGCCGAGCTATCCGCCGCCGTGCTCGACAGGATAGCAACTGGCCCTGGTTCTCTGTAGGCCGCCCCAGGGAGGCCGTCGTCGTCCATTTGGTCATGGGCAAATTCAGAAACGGCTTCCGGGTATTTGAACACCTCCGACTGGAATAGTGATTCGTAGGCTTGGGCCGCTTCTTCATACGATGGCGGGCCTTGGGCATGGAGTTTCAACGCATTCTGGTAGATCCTAAAGGCGTCCTCCATTTGCATCTCCTTGGTGTTGTCAATCTCCTCCTCCGACTCGGAGTCGACATTGAGAGCCTTGAAGCCCGACATGGTGCCGAAGTGGTAATTCTGTCAATCCTGCTCGATTCGCCTTGAGTCGATGCCCTTGCGTGCTGACAACGACAGAACTCTCTGAGGGTCAACTGGCTGCTTAGTCGCCCTAGAGACGCGGTGTCGTACGCCAGTCGAGCCTTCCTTTGACCATCGAAGTACTACCAGCAGACTCCGAGCAAGAAGGCGGCCGACAGAAGCAAATTCGAGTAGCAGACACAGGCGAGTGAATGAATGGAGTTGCCAATATAAGAGGGAGGTGGCCAGTAACACTAGCGCGTTTTAGTGTGTTCTTAGCGTGCTTTTAGCACATCTAGCTCGGCGCTAGTTGAGGGTAGTTCCAGATTGGGCATCACTGTCGACACCAACGCAGGACAGGGACACCGCTCGCCAGCGTTCGTCCTCGTCTCAGTCTTGTTTTCTTTTTGTAAACAACGGGGTTGCCAAAGAAGATGGTCGTCCCCGCCGCCCCTGAGTGTGTGCACCTACCAGCCAAAGCCACAGGAGGCGGATGCAAGTGCGAGTGCTGACGAGTCATCTCCAGGATCATCGAGGACGACGACATTGGCCTTGCGGTCGATGCGAGAACGGACTCTCTTGCCGGCCTCCGAGAGCTCGGCCCACCGGACCTGGTGCACCTGACCAAGCAGAGCATCAAGGCGGGCGGCACTCAGAGCGGCGTCTACCACCACGTTACCGGCGTCGATGCCTCCTCGTCGGCCAGCCTGGCCGCCTACCTCAATACCCTGACCAACAATGCGGCGGACAAGACACACAAGGTGGTTGAGGGCGTCTACTGCTGCTACAATGCCTTCTCACACCTCGACATGCGTGTTGAGGTCAAGATCCCCGGTAGTGTGGAGAGCTACTGTGTGGATGAAAGGGGCGACCGACGGGTAGCAACCGACAGCCTGTGGCTGGAGACCTTTCTCTGCGGTGTCCTGCGCGCATATTACTACGCAGACGATGGCAGCGGTGAAACGATTAAAAAGATCATTGGCGTCCGTCGGTTCAACCCGATCCAGTCGACCGATACCGAGCATAGATTCCTCGACGCAGCTGAGAAGCTGTTTTTCAACGGCCGACAGCTGGGCTCGGAGCCAGAGGTGCAGGTGCCCAGCACGGTGTCCAACCTGCTGACTGCGGGCCTCCTCAAGTACGTCAATACGACAGGACGGTACACGTCGGCTATCAACCTGTTTGAGAAGCTGCGTGAACGCGACAGTGAGGTGTCGGCGCTGCTAGCCAAGGTCCTGCTTGACGGTGACGAGGAGGTCAAGGCAGTACGTCTGCTTCATGACACTCTCCAGGAGAACTCGATGGATCATTCAGCTCTCGACACACAAGCCAAGTTCCTGCTCGGCAAAGGCCGTACAGACTGGGCACTCGAGATTGCAAAGCGGTCGGTCACTGCTGCTCCCTCAGAGTTCAGCACGTGGGCAAGATTGGCCGAGGTGTACATTGCGCGGCAGGAATGGGATCTGGCCCTGCTCACGCTCAACTCGTGCCCAATGTTCTCCTACCAGGACAAAGACTCACCAAGGATGCCTGAGCCGTCTCGAGTGCTCCTTCCGCTGCTCCCCGAAAGCATGCTTGATGAGATTGATGAGGGCCAACCCAAGCAAGGGGAGCCGTATGACCAGGTGCATGTGTCTTTGAGGAAGCTACAGGCTGCCAGCTATCAGGGCACCTTTCTCAAGGCATACACCCTTCTGACCGAGATTGCCTCCAAGATTGGCTGGGACGCGCTTCTGCGTACGCGTAGCCAGGTGTTTGTGATGGAAGAAGAGTATCGATCAGAGCAGCAGCATGCATCGACGCCGAGGATAACCAGCAGCAAGAATGCCAGCACTATTGCGCTGTCGGGTACGCCAAACGGCGACGCAAAGGAGAATGGGGAGGATGGGTCTGAGCAGGACGACGAGACAGTTGCAGAAGAGGCTGCAAAGGCCCAAGTCAATGGCTCACCTGGCAATCCCGAGGTTGCGACCAACCAGGTCATGGACAAGCCTCTCCCAACCATCAAGGCTGAAGAAGTCACTGCGGGCTCAGAGCCTCCGCCAGTGCCCGCCAAAGACCCAGCGCACACAAGCTACTCGCAGTTCCAGAACAAGAGACTGTGTGAGCGCTGGTTGGACAACCTGTTCATGGTGCTGTACGAGGACCTTCGGATCTACACAATCTGGCGCACGGAGATGTCTCAGTACCGGCAACAGCAGATGCAGTACAAGAAGTCGGCAGCCGAGTGGGAGATCCTGGGCGATTTGGCCAGCCGTTTGCATCATGAGACAGAGGCGCTCGAGGCCTACCACCAGTGCTTGAACATCCGCTTCTCGCCCAAAGCGATGAAAGGGGTGCTCAAGAGTTTCGAGAAGAAGGGCGACACCCGCAACACGCTGTCGTGCCTGATCCGGCTGATTACCTGGCAGTACCGCTGGTATTCCGAGGTATGTCTGGCCTGAGTTGACTCTGCTGTGCGCAAACTGACATGACTAGTTTTCTCCCGACCTCCTCCTTTCGATCCGCAAACTGATTGAGAGCGAAGGAGCGCTCAAGATCCGATCCTATGTCCAAGCAACGTCCATACCGCAGCATGTCATGGACCTCACACACGAATACTGCCAGATTTGTTTCGCGTTTAAAAGCTCGGGGACGGACAGTTAGGCGTCTTTGCCATTTGTAAGCGATGTATTGGCGATTTGACGGCAATGTATTTGCCCATGTCGACGGATGAGACGGCATATTTGCCCATGTCGACGGATGAGACGGCATATTTGCCCATGTCGACGGATGAGACGGCCATGTATTTGCCCATGTCGACGGAGATGGGATGGTCCGTTCACGAATATGCACGAGGTTTAGATCAAAAGTTTGCCAACTAGACGAGCCCTGACGACGGTCTGGCCTGGCTGGTGCGACACAGCGTTTGGAGCGGAGGATGACTTCTCTATGTTGTCGTCGTCCAGATTCGAAATGCTGCCATAAGAATAAGCAATGGGCTCTTCAGCGTCGACGACAGAATGAACTCTCACTGATCCGCTGCCCTACGCATAAGCCATGGGCCCTTGAACAGACTCTGTGACTGTTAATCGACTGAACGTGGCCAATCATTACCCCTCTTGGCCTTGTCGTCGTCTTCGGTGCTGTGACTGTGGTACTTCGTCGCCGTGACATTTGTATCACCTGAGCTGTTGTCACTGTCACTGGCACTGTCATTGTCACTGTTTGTTCCTAGTTTTGTTTAATATTCTAGTCTTGATCCTCGTTCCTCCTCTCTCTCTCCCTCAACTCGACTACACTCTCACCAATATGTCGGCCCAGAAACGAATCACAAAGGCATGATAATAATAATAATAATAACGATGAAGAAGACATCTTATCACTAGTATTCTAACTCGGTCCCAGGAGCTCGCCGAGCTGCAAAAGTCCCCCCCGGCCGGCATCACCGTCGACCTCGCCGACGAAGCCAACCTGTTCCAATGGAAGATCACCATGCAAGGCCCTTCTGACTCGCCCTATGCTGTATGTATCGTCCTTGATCATCATCATCATCATCACCAGCATCTCTCCTCTCTAACACCCAATCTTCTTCGTCTTTCAGGCCGGCACCTTCTACATCAACCTGTCCCTGCCATCAACCTACCCGTTCAAGCCACCGACGGTGACATTCACGACGAAAATCTACCACCCCAACATCAGCAACGACAGCCCGCCCAACAGCGGCCAGATGTGTCTGGGCCTGCTCAAGGACAGCGAGTGGAAGCCCAGCACCAAGATGGCCAATGTGCTGGAGTTTGTGAGGAACTTGTTAAGAGGTATTTTCTTCTTCTTCTTTTTCTTTTCTATCATCCTCTTTCCATGTCTTTTTTTCAGTAACAAAAGGTGGTGTTCTAGAACCAAACCCCGACGACGCGGTCGAGGCCAAGATCGCAGACCAGTACCGCCAGGACCGCGTCGGGTATGAGAAGGAGGCGAGGGAGTGGACGAAGCGGTTTGCCATGGGCAAATAGGCGGTGGAGAGAAAGCAGAAGAAAGAGAGAGAGAGAGAGAGAGATGCTCTGCAGAAGGCTATCACTACTGCTACTACCACTACTACCACTACTCCTGAAGCCAGCCAGGAATAGTCTCTTTTCTCGCATGAGGTCGACGGCTGGGCCATGAGGTGAGAAAGACACATCCAGCCCAACAACACAGCGGCTTGGCTTCTATGCTCCAAATGACAGAGCCTCTTAGCACAGTTGAGCGAAGAGCCCACTGTGAAGCACAGCAGGGCATGTCAAGTCGGACGGTCTCCAATGCATTCTAAACTTTTATTCCTTTCCCGTCCTCGTCGTTATACATCCGTGATATACTCAAGGGGGCTGATTACTGGCCCGTAGTTCGAGATGTTCCACACCGTCTTGATCTCCGCCTAGTCAGCATCCATTGAATCGGCGTCAGATGAAGATCCAACTTGATCAACAGCATCGTCGCCTTCCAGATCGCGTTCGAGCTCTTGCTCGATTTCATCGCTGTCCCATTCACTTTCTTCTTCCTCCCCTTCTTCATTCTCATCGTCCTTGCCATTAGATTTCCCCTTCTTGGCCTCCTTTTCTTTGCGTTTCCGCTCAATGTTAGCCCGCTGGACTGCTCTCCTCTCTTCCTTCTCCTTGCGCCGTTGGTCCCACTTGGCCTCAATTTCGGCCTCTTCATCCTTTGTCTTCTTCACAAACTCATTCCAGAGCACTTTGCCTTCGCAAATCCCTTCTTCGATTTTGATCAGCCGCAGCTGCATGCGTGGGCCCAGTTCAGACAGCTTGACCGTGCGTTTGGACACATCAACCTCGGGTTGAGAGGATGAGGCGCCTGCGCCGGCGCCTTCATTCCCTGCAGCTTTGTCCTTCTCAGCTGCCGCCTTTTTCTTCTTGTTGATCACATCATGGGTAGATGTCTGGAGGACTTCAACCTCTGCATCCGTGTCAACCTCGGTTTCCGACGCAGACATGTATCCTGCCGAGTTTGGGTCGAGCAGGTAGTCAGCAGCGTCTTCGAGACGTCCAAGGTGTGGCAATGGCCCGCTTTTCCGCTCATGGGCGCGCTGAGAGGCTGGATCAAAGCGCCGGACTCTCTTCGAGGCTCCAGCCGGTCGCGTTGTAATGGCATATTGACGGAGCGAGAGGATATAGGCCGCATTCTCCTGCTCCTGCAGCTTTGTCTCTCGGTTCAGCAACAGGACACGGCGGATCGAGGACAGAGGAGTCGAGTGTGGGGAGATGGCCGGGAACATGGACTGGAAGACAGTTGTAGTCAAAGACTCCAGCTGCTTCCGGATAGGGTCCTGCGTCTGTCCTTCTGGCACCGGGGTCGTCAGGTTGTTCATCACTAGCAATGGCGCAGTTAGATGGTCTTGTGAGCCGATATGCGAGTGTTTCTGCGACTTGGACACGTCCTTTGCCAGCGTGTACTTCTCCACCCGGAAGGTAAGTGTTGGGCCGCGGGGAGTAAGTGCGATGCGCAGGTGCGTGTTGCCGCTGTCGGAGCGGGAGAAGAGGAAGAGATGGGTGACGCCGAGCGGCCCGGCCATTGCGATGTAGTCCTTGAGCTTGTTGGCTTTGCGTTCTTTCAGTCTGCTCGCCGTGTCTGGCTCCATCAACCGACGGAAGTCCTGTGCCAGTTGGCTGCAGTTTGCTCCCACAGCGCCGGCACCGAGTCGGATGACCATCGACTTGGGCGGACGACCACCCGCACCAGCCCTGCCGTTGTCATCCTTCGGTACGTGAGTGCGCCTCTTCTTGCGTGGACGCGCCATTGTCGCTGCGTTGTGAACAGTCGAAGTTTTTTGATAGAAAAATACATGCCTTAAGTCCGCTCTTGCGGAGATTATCCAACATGGTTTAGTGCCGGATATGATGATGCCGAAGCTAAACTGAATAGAGCTAGGGCGTAAATTACATAAGGTTCTGATCTCATCTGGTATGAAAAGTCAAGAGAATGTGCGATGAATATCGACCGAATGGCAACGCAGATGATTATCCAGCAGCAGGTAAGTGATCTCGCTACTGCGGCAATGGAGACGACGACAAGCCGCTTCAGCGATAATATCCGTGCAAGATACTCCGCCTCAGCCGACGATCCGAGGCATAAAAGGTTTGACTTGATCTAACAACACAACAATGTTACATTTTTCTTCCACAAACAGTGGGGATCAACGCTGTTGTGCAGGGCCGAACCTGGTTAGATACGGGAAGTCATTTTGGCTTATTAAAAGACCAATGCATCCACAAGCGAGCAGGTCAGCAGCTTCTAAGTTGTAAGCTCTCTTTCCTCTGGAGATTGACAGACCCGTGGCACGATGTCTCTGTCAGCTCTCGATGGCTCTCTCAAAGCAAACGAGGGTGGCTCTCTCAAAGCAATCGAGGATGGCTCCTCTCCATATGATCATGGCCTGCAGGAATCAGGCCTAGAGCAGTCAGGCGAGAAAGAAGCTGTGGAGTTCGAAGAGGATGTGGAAATGTCCCCTGAGGAGTACAGGCACATCTTGCGCAAGCTGGACCTGGCCATCATTCCTTACTGTTCACTGCTCTATCTCCTCAGCTTCCTCGACCGGGTCAACGTCAGTCAAGCTGCTGTGGCTGGGATGAGGGCAGACTTGGGCATCACAAAGGGCAACGCATATGCCATTGCTTTGTCCGTCTTCTTCATTGGCTACATCGTTGTTGAAGTGCCCTCAAATTTGATTCTCAAAGCAGTCAAGCCGCACCGCTGGATTCCCATCATCATGGTTGCCTGGGCTGTCATCATGACTCTGATGGGTCTGGTCCAGAGCGGAGGTGGCCTTCAGGCGGCCAGATTCTTCCTCGGCATCGCTGAGGGCGGTCTCTTCCCTGGAATCAACTTTATGTTGACCTGCTGGTATGCGCGTCGCCAGCAGAGCCTGCGCGTTGGTATTTTCTTTTCCGGTGCCACCCTTGCCGGTGCCTTTGGTGGTGTTCTGGCTTATGGGCTCAAATACATCCCTTTTCCGTCATGGAAGTCGTTTGGCGATCTTCCCAATCAGAAGAATTCGCCAACTCCTGGTGGCTGGCGTTGGATGTAAGTGTGGCCCAAGGGCTCCTCCTCTTCTTCTCCTGCTCTTGACTAACACTCCGTGTGGATTCATCCTCGAGGGTCTGATCACCCTCTTCTGCGCCATCCCAGGCTGGTGGATTCTGGTGGACTTTCCTACGGATGAGAACAAAATCCTAAGTCGGTCTCAAACGAAGAAATGGAATCATTTTCTTGCTAAAAGCCAGGGTGTGACAAACGCAAACGTGCCCTTTTCCTGGGACCAGGTTGGTCGAGCCTTTGCCGACTATCGCACTTATCTCTATGCGATCATGTATCTCGCCATTGGCGAGCCTCTATACTCGCTTGCTTTGTTCACCCCAACCATCATCGCCGACCTGAATTTCTCGGGCGCGTCTGCCAATCTCCTCTCCGTGCCGCCCTACGTCCTCGGCTTCCTGACCACGGTTGCTACTGCGCTGATTGCCGATCGCCTGGTCATCAAGGGGCCCTTGATTCTGTTCTGGTCCTGCTTTGTGATTGCTGGCTACAGCATTCTCATCTCAGATGTCGCGGTCGGGGTCAAGTATTTTGCCATCTTCCTCACCGTTGCCGGCATCTCGCCCTGTGTCATCCTGGCCATCAGCTACGTCGGCACAAACTTTGGGCCCCTCTACGTCCGGGCCACAGTCATGGGCTTTTTCTTCACCATCGGCAACTCGGCCGGCCTTATCAGCAGCAACATCTACCCGTCGACTGAGGGCCCCCGCTTCATCAAGGGCCATGCCATCAACTTGGCCTTTGCCTGCCTGATCTTTGTCTTGGCTTCGCTGCTTATGTTTATCAACTGGCGAAGCAACAAGAAGCGAGACGCCATTTCGCCCGTGCACATTGACGGCCGAGACATCGATCTGGGCAAGTTGACCACGGACGAAGAGAAGAAGCGATGGGGATACGAGGGCATGAGCAACGAGGAGCTCCTTCGCCTTGGTGATCGCCACAACGCTTTCAGATATGTCATCTGATCTCTTCTTTTTTTTTCTTTTTTTCTTGTTGCCTGCCTACTCCTTTTTGCTGCTGCTGACAAGTGCCCCCCACATTAGCACCACCCAAAGACATTAAAAAGTCAATAAAAATTAATCTTTTTTCTCTTCATAACTTGTGATCAATTTGGGGAATACTTGCGAGCCTCGTATTATTATTATTGTTATTATTATTATTGTGCGCGCTAGTCGGTTCTCTTTGCATATTTGGCCTAGCGCCATATAAATTTCCACATCGACCCTGTCTGATCTGTCGTGGACAGTGACAGTGGACACGAGAGCACCCACCGCACAGCACGCCCTCAGATCTAAAGCCAGTAGGGGCAGGCGGCGCGCTTCCCCCAAAAAGACTTGACAGTAGTAGTATTTATGATTTTGATTGTCAAGGGGCCGGACATCCGGTATGCAAAAAGTCTGTTTCATATTTCGAATCAAAGCTTAGAATTGCGTGGTAATATTTTCTTCAGCGTTGATTTGTTTGACTTGTCGTTATCTGAAGTTAACTTGGCACGTGTAAACTTGTCTCGAGGCTTTCTTTAAATCTACGATTCAAATACCTAACTAACGCGGGGTAAGGAGTCACATGACCGAGACCTTCTCGTTAGTTAAAGGTATGCAATTGCACTGGGATACCCATGATTGAATCCAGCCAGAGATGACAAGCCCATGCCCCTAGCCACATCTGAGATAGTGCTAATGCAGTGAGCAAACCAAGCAAACAGCCCAGAGGACCTTGTTGGCGACCGCTCTAATAATATCGAAGGAGAGGCCTTGGTACTTGTTCGATGCTCGTCGGATCTGTTCTTTCATTCCAGAGTGATTGAAGTTGGGTTACATATTCCGAAACAACACGTGCTATTTTCCGTGGAGATCCCCACTCTTACCCCATGTTACGCTAGCTACCCCGCATTTCTTGGATTAATCTTACTCGTCGGTCCTTTTGCATGCCAGGCATGGGACCTGGCTAAAATGTACGGCTCGTTGGCTGCCGCAAAGCATATCGCGAGTACCGATTCCTGGTCCATAATCTTGCTGCTTTACCATACTTCAGCAAAGCAACTGGTATGCATAGGATGACAAACATGACAGATGCCGTCAGAATATGCAAATTTTGGATTCCCATGCCGTTTATCCACGGCGTGATGGTGAACAGGACAACGACGCTGAAAAGGTTCCGGCTGAAGACGATCCCGACCAGGGAATCACCGACGATATCCTGGTAGCAATCGGTGCAGTATGCCAACGAGATGTCTGCAGCGACGGAGAAGCCAACGCCCCAGACGCCGTAGCCGACGGCGAGCAGGGGCCAGGCAACGCCTTTGGCAAGGCCGATACCGAACATGAGGATGCCAGCTGGGAGGAGGATAATCGAGGGGAGGGCAAGCCACAGGCGCATCTCAGGTTCAAAGACACCGCCATTACGCTTGGCTAGGCGCAGAATCGACGCATCGTTGAGATAGCCAACGAAGAAGCCAATAATGCAACCAATAAATGGGGGTATATTCATGAGACCGATGCCAACAGCTGAAAAGTTGTAGGGTGGGATAATCATGTATGTGGCCTGAACAGATGTCATGATGGCAAAGGTGGCAAGAGTGCCGCCATAGGTGAGGGCTGTGTACGACACAGCGGGAAAAGTGAAGAGCACGATGATGGGCTGGTAAAAGTGATGCATGATCTTTCCTGGAGTTGGTGTCCAAAGTGCCATGCGTTCTCGGTACGACTTCAATCGAATATCACTGTTAATGAGAGAATGTTGCCGTGCAACCTCGTGCGGTTCGTCATGTTTTGGATTGTCAGAGACGGCTTGGGCCGAGTTCCGGCGAAAGACTGCAACAGTCTCGTTGGTGATGTCTTCCGAGTGGCTGGTCTCGGTGTGGCCCTCGAGTGCTGGCACGTATTTCGTTTCCTCATAGAAGAAGATAACTGCGACGAGGTTGATGCCGATGAATATGACACACCTGTCAAGGTCAGAGAGTTGCGTGGGCAAGGGGAAACAGGTAAACTGACCACCACCAGATCCATCTCCAGCCTTGATCGACAACGACGAAGCCAGATGCAACAGGCCCGAGAAATGCTCCGGCCATGGTGAAGAGTAGATAGAAAGCATTCATGGTGGCATGATGGTGCACAAAGAAGACATCGGCAATGGTGATCTGGACGATCGTCTCGGAAATTGCGCCGCCAACGCCAGACAAGATGTTGGCACCAACGAGGTTACCCTGATTGTGCACCTCTGCCTGCCAAACACAAGACAAGAGCTGGGTCAGGACGCTGATGATATATAGCGGTCGGCGACCGTACTTGTGGACGAAGGGAATGAAGAAGATACAGCCGAAACCGAGGCCAGCATAATTGACGGCAGCGGCAGCATTGAGGCCGTCAATAGAGAGTCCGAGCTCTTCAATCATGGGGCCCCAGGCGGTGAATCCGATGTCGAGCGCAACGAAGGTCCAAAGGACGTAGTAAGAAACAAGGCCATAATTGACGACCTTGCGACGCCACGACCAATTCAGAGGATCATTCGGGTCGTTCGTCGGCTTCGGCTGGCGGATGATGGCGAAGCCAGAGGGCTGAGCTTCCGATATAGCCACAGTTCCAGGAGCCCAGACGTAGCCCAAGTCCTCTCGGTCGGCCATGATGAACCGATTTGGAAGAGGAAATGACGGGCGCGGCGAGGCCGTTTAGAGGGGCTAGGATATATATGCAAGTCAGTGTATATGTACAACTGTGGGCCGCCATGGCAGGGTGTCAACGGAGAAAAGCGACAGACCAAACAGGGCATCGACTAATTGGCACTGGCGGCGATAAGAAATCTCAATGGGTGGAGGAGGAGACTGGAGAAGCTGGCCAGGCCTTCGGATGGGGGCGCCTCGTGGTCTTTGACCAGCCATCATCTGATATCGATAGGGGCTGCGTTTTAGTTTCCGATCATTATACCAGTGGGTGGGTGGTGGGAGCTTAAAATGCGTTAGGAAGAAACAACAGGCACCTCCTTTCTCAAATGGGCTGTTGCAGCCAAAGGAGGGGCGATGATTGTAGAGGACTGGATGTGGGCATGAGACTGATTTAGGGGGCTCAAGTGTATATCCTGTAGACACCATCAGCGTGAAGATCAACATCAGCATCAACGTGAACGTGAACGTCAACGCCAGCATCATCATCATCATCATCGGGGTCGGTATCAGCATCAAGGGCTTGGTCGGGTAGTAATAGAGGACACATTTTTTTCTGGGCGGCTCTTGCCTGATAAGCCCATCGAGCACTTGCCGTGCAAATGAGATGTGTGACTGCAGTTACTATACTTAATTATTAATGGCAATGGCGATGGGCAGAGCGACAGCAATGGGCAATGACGCGGGGGTCCGGTGGCGCACACGACACTGTGGCGCAGGGTTGGCACTAGGTAACCGTGACAACTGACAACTTCGAAGAGGGCATTTCGAGCAGTCCGAACGACAGCAACGTGCCACTGCTCCTGCTGCACCACTGACACCTGCTACTGCTACTGCTCCTGCCGTGTACCACCCCCAGCCTCGAGCAGTGAGCGCAGCCACAAACCCACGGGGCTGGGCGCGGCCGCAATGGCGACCTCACCAACGCCCGTGGAGGACCAGGGCCGCCTGCTCGAGGAGGCCTTGGGCGTTGTGCGGCAGCAGTCGCAGCAGATGCGGCGATGCCTCGAGACGCCCGGCAAGTTGATGGACGCGCTCAAGTGCGGGTGCGTTGATGTACACTCCAATCCCAGCGATCGGGTGCCTGTGCTGACTGACGACGCCCAACAGCTCCACGCTCGTATCCGAACTTCGCACGCCGACCCTGGGCCCCAAGCAGTACTACGAGCTCTACATGGCCGTCTTCGATGCGCTCCGCCACCTGTCTGACTACCTGCGCGACTCGCACCCGGTCAACCACCTGGCCGATCTGTACGAGCTGGTGCAGTATGCCGGCAACATCATCCCGCGCCTCTATCTCATGATCACCGTCGGCACTGTCTACATGGGCGTTGAGGATGCCCCGGTCAAGGAAATCATGAAGGACATGATGGAAATGAGCAGAGGCGTCCAGCACCCCATCCGCGGCCTCTTCCTGCGATACTATCTACTCGGACAGGCGCGCGACTATCTGCCGACCGGCACCGACGACGGCCCACAGGGAAGTGCGCAGGACTCGATCAACTTCATCCTCACCAACTTTGTCGAGATGAACAAGCTGTGGGTGCGGTGGCAGCATCAGGGGCACTCGCGCGAGCGCGAACAGCGCACGCAGGAACGACGCGAGCTCGAGCTGCTCATCGGCAGCAATCTGGTCAGGCTGAGCCAGCTGGTCGACGTCGACACATACCGGTCGGTCATTATCGGCCCTCTGCTCGAGCAGGTCGTCCAGTGCCGAGACGTGTTGGCACAGGAGTACCTGCTCGAGGTTATTACTAAGGTCTTCCCGGATGACTATCATCTGCACACACTTGACCAGGTCCTGTCTGCCGTGGCCCGGCTGAATCCGTTTGTCGACCTTAAGAAGATTGTCATCGGCCTGATGGACCGGCTCTCGACCTATGCTCAGCGCGAGACTGAAGAGAAGGGACCGGCCGACAAGGAGAAGGCGGAGGAGGAAGCGATTGTCCGCCTGCTGGACAAGACCAAGCTCGAATCGACCGAGTCCGAGTCCTCAGCCGCGGCCACAGCCGCGGCCCCGGAGTCAGGCGATGGCGATGGGCAGACGAACGGTGACAAGGAAGAGCGGTTTTCCACGGCGGAGACTGTCAATGGCGACGCCACCAAGGGCATTGGAGATGTCAAGCTGTTCGAGGTCTTCTACGACCAGGTTATCAATATTGTCAAGGCGAAAAACCTGCCGGTACAGGACACGATGGCCTTGCTCACCTCGCTCGTCAACCTGGCCCTGAACATCTACCCAGACCGGCTTGAGTATGTGGACCGAGTGCTTGAATACGCCAACGAGAAGACATCGGAATACGTAGACTCGGCCGACCTGCACTCGGCTGCGACCCAATCCAACATGCTCAATCTTCTCACATCCCCCATCCGCGCATACGCCTCCCTCTTCACCGCCCTCAAGCTTCCTCATTTCCTCCCCCTCTACCACTCACAAACCTACACCACACGCAGAGCGGTGGCTGGCCAAGTGGCCAAGACCATTCTCAAGAACCGCATCAAAATCACCAGCCCTGAGCATCTCGACGCAGTCCTGTCACTGCTCAAGGTGATCATCAAGGAGGGCGCGCCACAGACAACTGGCTACCAGCTGGCCAGCCGGCAGAGAGGGGGCGAGTCAGACGAGACGATCGAAGAACAGGGCTGGTTGGCCAGGATAGTGCATCTCATTCAAGGCCCGGACAATGAGACGCAGTTCAAGCTGCTGCAACAGACTCGCAAGGCCTTTGAACTCGGCAACGAGCGGATACGATTCACGACGCCGGCGCTTGTAACTGCTTCGCTCAAACTTGCACGCACACTCAAGGCCCGCGAGCATTTCGAGGACAACTGGTCCACGCAGTCGTCGTCGGTGTACCGATTCATTCACCAAATCCTCTCACAACTCTACACACGTGTGCAGCCAGGGGCAGTAGAGCTGTGTCTGCGGCTATTCGTGGCCTCTGGGCAGGTTGCCGACCAGGCCGGCTTCGAGGAGCTTGCGTATGAATTCTTTGCCCAGGCCTTCACCATCTACGAAGACAGCATAAGTGATTCACGAGCGCAGTTCCAGGCCGTCTGCATCATTGCCGGTGCCCTGCAGACCACGCGGGGGTTCGGTAAGGAGAACTACGACACACTCATTACCAAGGCGGCGCTCCATGGCAGCAAGCTGCTGAAGAAGCCCGATCAGTGCCGCGCCGTCTACTTGGCCAGTCACCTGTGGTGGGCAATTGAGATTCCAGGCAAGGAAGAAGACGCTGCGACGGTAAGGAAGGCCTGTTGTTGTGTGCCTGCTGCCCCCCCTTTTATTCCTCTGGCTGACCTGACCCCCGACCAGTTCTACCGCGATGGCAAGCGTGTGCTCGAATGTCTTCAACGTGCTCTCCGCGTGGCCGACGCCTGCATGGATACGGCCGTGTCGGTCGAGTTGTTTGTCGAGATTCTCAACCGATATGTATACTATTTTGAACAGCAGAACGAGACAGTAAGTGTCTGCCCCCCCCCCCCCCCCCCCCCCCCCCCCCCCTGAGTTGATGATTCCTACTGACAACACGACTCTCCAGGTGACGACAAAGTACCTGAACGGCCTGATCGAGCTGATCCATTCCAACCTGTCAACCAGCAGCAACCCCGACGGCGGCGCCAGTTCGCAGCAAAGCCTAGAAAACCCCAAGCGTCATTTCTATCGCACCCTCGACTACATCAAAAGCAGAGAGTATGAAGGAGTAGTGACTGAGGCGAGGCAGTAGAATAAAGACTTGTTTTACTTTGGCTATGTTTCTTCCTCTTATAATTAACAGACTACATTCTCAACTATCTTCCTTTGTACAGTGAGAGAGAGAGAGAGAGAGAGAGAGGAGAAGATGTGGATATTGAGGTTGAGTATTATACTCCTGACAGAGGTACATACATACCTTGCCATAGTGGAAAAACTGCCCATGATGGACTCAATGGTATAGATTCCCTTTGCTCATGAATTATGTGAGTGATTGGTGTATCAAGGTAGTCGCCCAGGCAGACTAGATCTTGTGTCTGACAGCTCGAAGGTATGATTATAATAGAGACAGGATGATTAGTATTATTCATGATACAATGGATACCGGAAGGCGTTTCGTACATAGAAGTGCTGTCCAGTTCTGTCCAGCCCTGTCCAGTTCTGTTCAGTTCTGTTCAGTTCTGTTCGGTTCTGTTCGGTTCTTACGGCCTTGGCCTCTTGCGCGAAGACTGTAGCAGTGGCCTCGCTACGATGCTGTCCTCAACTGGATCACAAGACTGTTGTTTGCCGTGGCCATTGACCATCCCGTCACAGTCGGCCTTGAAAAAAAGCGAATCCGCCGACCCCTTGCGCTGGTGCGAGGCCTCTGGCAGAGGAGATGGTTTCTGACTCGGTGTTTGGAACGAGCTCACCAGAACTTTTCGCTCAGATTCTTGAACATCTCGGATGAGCTTCTGTTCAGACCGCAGGCCTTCAATGTCCGCCCTGTTCTCATCATGATACTTCTTGACCTTCTCATCCAGCACTTCGTAATTCGCCTTGAGAAGATTTTGCTCCGATCTCAAGCTTTGGATGCTGTCCCTGATGTCGTCGCGATACTGGCGCACCCTCTCTTCAAGCACATCGTAATACTGGCGTTTCATTCGAGTCTCAAAGTCTAGCCGGCTCATCTCATCTGCGGATGAACGACCATCGTTATCTCCCACCTTGCCACTTATCGTGTCCAGCGCTTCCTTTTGCGCACTGTGCTGCGCTTCCAGGCCCTCTATCCGCCTTCTGAGGCTGTATTGTTCAGCCTGGAGCGTCTCCGGGAACTGATTAATATAGTGGGCCATGCGCTTCGCAAGTTGTTCCGACGACAGGTTATTATAGCGAACCGTCAGCACCTTGATCGAGTGTTCCACTGCCAATACTTGTTTGGTCAGATTTTGCTCCATCGTATGCACGAATGAATCGAGTTGTTGGAATTTCTGCGACGCTTCCTTGATGTGTCTTTGTTGTAGTTGGATCACGCTGTCGACCTGTACCTGTATTTGCGCTAAATGAGAGTTGTTTGTGCTCACTGCGCTTCGTAGCTCTGTCTCTAGTTCGGTGGCAAGATAATCAGGGTCCTTGGTTTGGTTTTGCTTGATACTGGCCACGTTGTCTTTCAGCAGAGATTGACTGGCCTCACATATCACAATCTTATCTTCAACCGCCTGGAGTGAGCTTGACGTCTTGCTTTCGTGTTCTTGCAACTTTTCGCTAGTCTTGGACGAGGCTTCAGTGACAGCATTGAGTTTTTCAAGATCTGCGGCTCGATCCTGCTGGTAACGGTCCACGTAGGCAAGGAACATGGGTGACTTTGTTAGAGGATCACATGGTTTCTGTATCTCTTGCCGCAACGACACGATCTCGCGTTTCAGCTCCGCCATCTCCGTGTCAAGTCGGCTTATTTGGCGCTTCAAGTCCGACTCGCGGTGAGCCAAGTCATCAATCTGCTTGACGAACCGATCCCCGCTGGAGAGAGAGTCCAATCGAATAGACAGCGCCTTCACCTGACTGCGCAACGAGTCGATCTCTGGTGAATGCGCGTCTCGCAAAGAGCTTATCTTTTCCATCACTTGGGCACGGTTAGACACTGCGCTTGTTTCAAAAGCCGCGACACGAGACTCAATAGAAGCCAAACGCTCATCGACTCGTGCTGAGCCGTTCGTATGCATCGACTCGATCGAGGCCAAACGCTCATCGACCCCTGCTGAGCCGTTCGCATGCATCGACTCGAGCCTGTCGAGTCGCTCAATCCAGTCGGAGTCCTGCTCACTAGATTTGCCTGTCTGAGCGGAATGGTCTCGAATACAACTCAGGACAGTGGTGGCCAATCCCTGGGCCGCTGAGTCGCGAGATTTGGACACAGAGGCCAGTTGCACTGAGCTATTGTTGTAATCCTGTTCCGTCGTCTCTTTCCTTGTCTCTATCTGGCGAAGGACCGGAGGCTTGTTTCTGACTTTTTCTAGAAGTTGGTCGTACTCCTGCGCCGCGCGATCCGCTTCCACTTTGGCCTGAGAGTTCCGCGCTCTGGCCACCTCGGTTGCAATGCCGGTCTCGATAAAAGTAATCAAGAGCTGGGCGAGCAGTTCAACCGGAGATCTGTCATGTCCCTCATTCTCGTCCACCATTTCATTGTCCTTCTCGGCCGCGGGGTCGGGTGCAGGGGAAACCGCTAGGGAGTCTGGGGCACTATTGGCCATGGGCGGAGAGAGCAGTGTGGTTGAAGACAAGCGAGGGCCGGAGGAAGATGGCCGTGTGGAGGGCGTCTCCGCTCGCGTCTGTTTCCTCGGGTCCGTCGCTCTTTCCACGGGTCTTGTAGTGAGGTAGTCAAGTTTCTGTCTGGGTGAAGAAGGAGCACTGCTTAAGCCGGACTCGGGTGCGTTCGAATGTGATACCTGCAAGGCCCGGTGTGTGTTGCGAGGCTCTAGTGACGAGTGACGCTGTTCCCGCACTCTCTCTTCTTGTGTAGGAATGGGGGGGCGGTGGTGAAGCGCATTGTGGCGTCCATGTACTGCGAGTGACGCGGCGGCGAACGGCGGCTGAGACTGGCGCTCTCTGCGGGAGAGGGAATTGCCATTATTGGCAGCCATGGCGGAGGGGCCTGTCTCGTATTCCTATGGTACTTTGTTGACCAGTCCACCGCACCCGTCCACGACTGGAGGCACATCAAACCACTCAACCGAGTTAAACCGAATTAGGTGTGTCAGTGCCTGATTCGGGGTTAGCCGGATATAAGACAGTGCCACAGCACGTGTAGTACTCAGATATATACTGTGCCCTTCTTGAGATTGACCGTGTAGACAGACTACAAGTATAATATACACATGTATACCAGGAACAACTTCTATAGGCTTGCCCCAATACAGCGGCATGGAGGCCTGAAACCCTGTCAGCAATGAGACGCTTGTCAGCCAGCCGTAATCCTGTATTGCAACGAGGAATCGCCTGATTGTCTGTATAACATACGAATATACGCCTCAGAGCTTGCTCATCTTGAAGCCTTGAGCCTGCCGTGTTGGCCTTAGAGAACCAGGTTTGTTATTTGTCACAAGATCACTCCTTTTGATCCCAACCAGGGTCCTAACATTAGACTATGCTCTAGTTTGGCACAGATAAATTAAAGAACCTCGAGCATGGGGCATTCAGAAGCTAGATCTAGCAGTTCCATGTCTTATTCGTGTAGCTGTGTCTAGGGAGGGGGTCTGCCATCAGACATACCCTTAACCCATTATTATTGCTGAGAGTCATCTGTCTGAGTCAAGTGGGTTAGCTTGAAGTGGCCAGTTCAGGGATATTAGCCTCACTGTCTTGAGGTGGCAGACTTTTGTTATGGGGAGCGATTGTGGTATGTCTGTCTCTAGAGAAAGCCCCTCATGAGGTGCAGTCACACGGAAAGGGAGAAGTGGGAAAAGAGGAATTAGAGTCAGTTAACTAAAGTTTTAGTGGAAGTTAAAATCGCGACCAGAGCCCTGACTATACCTAATGCAAATTAGTGCCAGGGCACTTTCTGCCTACAACATTCCAGTGGTAAGTTACAACCAAAAGTTCCAGTGTAATCAGCCCTCTATCTCTGTTCTCAATTCCAGGTTGGGTGCTGAGAGATTCCAAGCAAAGATGTCGGCAGTAAGGTGGCCCCTTCAGCGCTAGGCTGGTTGCCAACTGACACAACAGACAGCCCATTACAACGGTCTCGGAGAGCAGAGAGGTCAGAGGCCTCAACCTCATCGCGGCGCACTCACACATCCGAGGCCTTGGTTATGACCTTGCCACCCTCGAGCCAAAGCCATCGTCGCAGGGACTGATCGGCCAAGAAAAGGCTCGCAAAGCCGCGGCGGTCATCCTACAGATGGTCAAGGATGGCAAGATCGCAGGCAGAGCAGTTCTTGTGGCTGGCCCGCCCAGTACGGGCAAGACAGCGATTGCCATGGGTATGGCTCAGTCCCTAGGCCCCGATGTTCCCTTCACAATGCTGGCCGCGTCCGAAATCTTCTCGCTTGAGATGTCCAAGACCGAGGCGCTCACCCAGGCATTCCGCAAGTCTATCGGCGTGCGCATCAAAGAGGAGAGCGAGATCATCGAAGGAGAGGTTGTGGAAATACAGATCGACCGCAGTGTCTCTGGTGGTACCAAACAGGGCAAGCTGACCATCAAGACGACCGACATGGAAACTGTCTATGACATGGGCACCAAGATGATTGACTCGATGACAAAAGAGAAGGTGATGGCTGGTGATGTGATTTCCATCGACAAGTCCTCTGGCAAAATCACCCGTCTGGGCCGGTCATATACCCGATCACGCGACTATGATGCCATGGGCGCAGACACCAAGTTCGTCCAGTGTCCAGAGGGCGAGCTGCAGGTGCGGAAAGAAGTCGTCCACACCGTCAGCCTTCATGAAATCGACGTGATCAATTCGCGTACTCAAGGCTTCCTGGCCCTCTTTTCCGGCGACACGGGAGAGATCCGGAGCGAGGTGCGGGACCAGATCAACACAAAGGTGGGCGAATGGAGGGAGGAAGGCAAGGCCGAGATCATCCCTGGAGTTCTATTCATCGACGAGGTCCACATGCTGGACATTGAATGCTTTTCATACATCAACAGGGCGCTTGAAGCCGAGCTGGCCCCCATAGTCATAATGGCAAGCAACAGAGGCAACAGCCGGATACGAGGCACGACATATCGATCGCCTCATGGCCTACCCCTGGACTTCCTCGACCGTGTCGTCATCATCACCACCCAGCCTTATTCGCGAGAGGAAGTCTCTCAGATCATAGCCATTCGCGCGCAGGAGGAAGAGGTCGATCTCTCAGCCGACGCCTTGGCGCTGCTCACCAAGATTGGCCAGGAAGCTGGGATCAGATATGCCAGTAACATCATCACCATGTCTACGCTGCTAAGTCAAAAGCGAAAGGCCAAGGAAGTCAGTATCGGCGATGTCCAGCGTAGCTATCTGCTCTTCTATGATCCTGCTCGGTCGGAGAAGTTTGTGTCAGAGGCTGAGCGGCAATTTATCAGCGATGAAGGCGTGGTCAGCTTCACTGCAAATGGTGCCGGCGGTACAAATGGCGATGCAATGGACATTGCGTGATATTGGCTTCCAGTGAAACACAGATTCTTGACTCCCCACCACAGCCCTTGGTTGTGAGCAGGGCTTTTTCGAGTCTTCACAGTCAATGCGGCCCAAACATGCGACGCCTACACTTGGGCGACTCCCTCTTCTCGGCCGAGCTGAGTCCAGGCCTAGACCCACACCTTATGGCCAGGTCACGATAGAGGGTGGAGGCACGGCCTAGGCTAATGCCAGCTTAGCGGGCGACAGGCCAGGCGCTGAGCAAGTCATCAGCATTGTATCTCGGCGGCAGTTGAGCTGGGGAAACACATCAGGGTAGATGCAGAAGTAGAGCGCGTCGAAAAGAAGGCTGCGAGCCATAGGACTCCCTTTTCGGGGTTCATAGGACTCCCTTTCGGTGTTCATAGGACTCCCTTTTCGGGGTCCATAGGACCTGCCTTGGGGTATGTGGCAGCTGTGGTTGTATTAATGATAATACACAAAAAGATTCAACTGATATCCTTCAAACCGATGAGGCTTGGCACACACAGGCAGTAATTGTCAAGGCAGTGTGTAGTTGCCCAATTAGCAGTATCTATAATTTTTGTCATAGCCTATTGAAGCTTAATCCATACACGGCATTCGCACCTGCCTGCTTGTGCAATGAGGCTGCCATTGCTGGTGCAAGAATGAGGAAGTTACCAGCAGTGCCAATCTGCTGGTGCCCCTGTCACTCTTCCTTGCCATCTCTCTCCTCTCATCCAGTCTCAGGCTGATGGCGCTGAGAGTTTCAATTGATCATCATGACAGAGGTGCTCAATCGCCTGGAGCCTCTGAAGACTGTGCACGAGACGCGGTCGAGCGAGGAGTTTGGTAGGCGAGACAGGATTCATCGCTCTGCTTGGTCACTGACGCTCGGTTCACAGTCGAGGCATTTGTTGTCGAGATACCAGCAAAGCTGGCCGGCAAGGCCCTCGGGTAGGCTGCTGCTTGAGGACCACCAGCCTGCATAGATCTGTTGTGCCTAACACTGGTGTAGCATTGTCAAACCAATCCTCCCCAACGACCGGTCTCTGTCATTCGCCCACCTGCGTCGGGTCTGTACACTCGCTCATCTCCCAACCGATTTGGCTTGGCGGCGAGACTACGATAGCAATGGTCTAACGACTGTTTTCCTGCTTGTCCCTAATGGTCCAGTGCCGTGGAACAAGATCTGCCAGACTCTTGCAAGTCACATCACAGAGCCTGGACTACCGCGGTGCTTTAACGCGGTTGTTCCCCGCTATGCTCCCTTGAGCGCGGAACAGGCCCTTGTATGGACAGAACGATACTGGCCGACCACATATAACCCGTCATCACAGCTGCTTCAGGATGCGCCGCCTCTCAACCAGCTCCGACGGGTTCAGACAGAGCTGGACAACATCAAATGCGTCGAGTACATGCAGATTGCCCGTATTGCAGCGATGGAAGCCAGATGCCGGGGCCACGGTCGAGCTGTTGGAGCTGTGGTAGTGAACCCAAAGACACAACAAATTGTTGCAGTTGCTGGAGATGCACGATGGTGGACCGATGGTCCGACCAGACCATTCAACCAGGCCATGACAGGCGAAGGCAGGCCAGAACACCACGCGCTCATGCGAGTGGTGGCGATGGTGGCAAACAAAGAACTGCGACGTCGACTGGCAGCAGGCTCTCACACCCGATTTGCGGCAACCTGCCAACCGAGCCCAGCAGGACAGCCGCTGACAGACATTGAGGCTGTATATGCAGAGGATACAGAAGAGTTTGTTTCGCCCCTCTCGCCAGCGTCGCCAGCATCGCCAGGGCTCCGGGAAAGTTGGTCAGAGAATGTGGGCGACACTCTTGCTGCAAGCCTCGAGGCTGCCATGGCACTGGGTAACAAGCCACCAAGCCGACAAGAGGGCTATTTGTGCAGTGGCCTCGACCTGTATCTGACTCATGAGCCTTGTGTGTGCTGTGGCATGGCCATGATCCACTCGCGATTCCGGGCATGTGTGTTTGAAAAGCCATTGGCTGGCAGTGGCGGACTGACAGCTCGCGACCACGTCCACAGTCTTGGATATGGACTGTTCTGGCGGCGAGAATTGAACTGGTAGGTTGCGTGCGACTGATTGAACTACTGTTGGCTGACCAGGAGCAGGCGTGTCATTACTTTCAAGCACCGAGACGAGCGGGATCGCAGTCAGCAAACAAAAGGACTAGAGACTTTTCATGCTTAGAAGGATATTGAAAAGTTAGCAGTGTATCAAGTTTTGGAGGTATCAAACTGGCAGGACGCCAGTCCAGGAGGCCTCGCTGGAATGGCCAGCTTGGCGAAAGAGGACGGCGTTGCCGAAATAGCCAGCATCGTTCCAGGCTCGCATGGTATCAATGTCGAAAGGACCATTGATAGTATTGTCGCCATCGCGCGCATCAGTCCACTTGTACTCCCACATCCTGCCCTCTTCTGTTTCGTCTTGGCTTGGCTCGTCTGTCCAGGGCGCGTCGGCTTCTCGATTATACTGCCTGATCAACAATTCTCTTTCGGCATCATAGATCTCGGCCTGGCCGCGGGTCATGAGCAGATCTGCCGCGGCCGTGATGGTTTCCACAGCCTTGCGCCGCTTCAGTTCGGCCGGGTCTGCTTGACTATCTGCCGCATTATGTTGTTTATGTTGCTGCAGCTGATTATTCTTCTGCTTGGTCTGCCACTTGGTCTTCTTGTCCTTGTGTTTCCCCTTGGCCAGCCGGGCCAGGGCTTCAAGAATGGTCTCACTCTTGTGCAGCAGAGGGATCAAGGAGCTGAGCACCTCGGGCGTGGACTTTGCATCATCCTCCAGCCTCCTCTTGCGGCGATCTTGCTCGCGCCTGGCCTCTGCCTCCTTGGCGGCTCTGATCGCCTTCTTGCTGATGCCTTCCATCCACACGTCATGTTGGGCATCTGGGTCGATCGCTTTCCTGATGTAGTTTCCTTGCTCATCAAAGCCACCGTCTTGCTGCTCCTGCCGCATATTGAAGGCATCGAGCCTGGGGGCATGCGTCTTCTTGCCTCCTGCGCCCAGCTCCTTGTCGAGGTCGCCAGTGCTCGCACGCACAGCGTCGTCGACCTCACTGTCAGAGCTGGAGTCCTCATCGTGGTCCGCCCTTCCGGTCCCATTGATATATGCGTGGAAGTCGGCCTGCACATGGCCACCACTCTTGCTCTTTTGTTCTTGGCCCTCAATCTCATCGTTGTCCAACAGCCGCCCGGCCTTCTTCTTCTTCCTTCGCTCCGCTTCAGAGTCGCCGCCATCCCCCTCGCCAGCTGCGTCTTCTGCAAAATCGGCAAACATATCATCAGCCTCTCCATCCTGCTGCCGCTTCGTTGCCGCCTTCTGCTTTCTTGCCTTGTTGGCAGCGCGCGCATCAAAGTTGTCATTGTCCGAGTCTGAGTCGTAGCCCTCGAGTTTGACAGCGTTGCGGCGCACTTGCGGCTGACGCACGCCAATCACATCCGCTTCCAGCACCGCGTCATCTTCGAGTTCATCCGCGGCCAGAGCAGAGGGGTTGCGGGGGTCGAAGCGCGGCTTCTTGTTGCGCTTTTGGGCGGGGCTGGTGTCCATGAAGGGCTCCAAGGGACGTTTAGGCACTCTGGGGTTGGCAGAGGGCAAGGACATGATATGCAGGCTTCAAGTCCTCATGCGCCGGGTGGTATCACCAACTCTGTCCGGGGGAAGGTGCGCCGCACAGGCTTGGCCATGGAGTAAAAAGATGCAGGCGCCAGGCGCGGGCCAATGGCGGAGTTAAGCCTTGCCTGGTTTGGTAGATCTATCGCCTACGTCATAGGGCTAGAAACAAGGCGACGAGGCAATGTGTGCCTAGTGTTACTTGTTACTTCATGGCAACCGCCTCTAGTAAATTACCTTGCAGCCTCTCACCACACCGCTGTTGCCGCCCTCATAAGCGGATCTCCTCTCGTCATCCTGTTTCTCTGTGAAAAGCCAGCTCCTCTGCCTGCGCCCTCGTCGCGCGGTTCTGTCAGCAGTCGCCGCCATGGTGAGTGTGACAGCACAGCATCGTCGTTGGCCTCTCCCACTGACCGCACGCCCAGGCTTACTACGCCATGGGCGACAGCTACGGCTACATGCGCGGGCCCCCCGTCGGCTTCTCCAACCGCCGCTTCGACGAGTACTACCGCTGCTATCCCGTTGTGATGATGAATGGTCCCGACCGCGCCAACGTCAACTACGGCGGCAAGGTGTTTCTGCCGCCCTCGGCGCTGGAGAAGCTGACGAGGTTGCACATTACATACCCTATGATCTTCGAATTGATCAATGGCCAGGCCGACAAGAGAACGCATGCGGGAGTGTTGGAGTTTATTGCTGAAGAGGGCAGAATATATCTGCCACAGTGGGTGCGTATCGACGGCGAGATCGGGCATTATTAGCAAAGCGCTGTATGTGTGCTGATGATGAATCAGTTAATGCGCACCCTCGACCTTGAACCCGGCGATCTGCTCCAGATCAAGTCGACCGATCTCCCGCCTGGCGACTACATCAAACTGAAGCCGCAATCGGCCGACTTCCTCGACATTTCCGACCCGCGCGCGGTGCTTGAGAATGCCTTCCGTGGCTTCTCGTGCCTGACCAAGGGCGACATCTTCTCCTTCTCCTACAACGACCAGATCTACGACATTGCAGTGATCGAGGTCAAGCCAGACAATGACACACATGGCATTGTGACCATGGAGACGGATCTCAAAGTCGACTTTGACACACCGGTAGGATATAAAGAGCCTGAGAGAAAGAGCGGCACAAGCACGCCAGCCAGCGGCATCGGTCGCGGTCAGGTGCAAACGCAGGGCACGATGGCGCAGGCAATCAACTACGCAAGCATAGCACCGTCAGCAATTGAAGCGGCCAAGGGTGCGAACGCAGTCTCCTCACATTTCCTCAGCCGTGGACAGACTCTGAAACGAGGGTCGAAAACGCCGACGCCCAAGCCATCGACGCCAGTAGCAGGCAAGTCAACAAACCAGGATCAGCCGGCGCGGCCTGCGCGCACCAATGGACCCCAGCCACTGCGGTTGCCGCCCGGTAAGCTGTTCTTTGGCTATGAGGTGAAGCCGCTGAAGCAGAAGGGGGCGGATGGTGAGGCCATTGGCGGCGACGAGTTGAAGCCCAGGTTCCAGGGAACAGGCCAGACGCTGAGGAATAAGAAGAAGGGAGCGAGTGCGAGTGAGAGTGGGGTGAGTAGTGATGCGGAGAAGACGAAGGGGAGGAAATGAGCAGAGTCGTCGCATTTTCCTTGCATTTCTTGCATAGCGTCCGGCGTCTGGAGGGACATCAGGGCAAGGCCAAGCAGTTGATTGATCGGCTACGCGCCGTCAGAGAGGACGTCTTATAGGAATCACTTCAGTCGGCATAAGAAGCATTTCAGTCGGCATAAGAAGCATTTCAGTCGGCATAAGAAGCATTTCAGTCGGCATAAGAAGCGCTTCAGTCAGCATAAGAAGCACCTCAGTCAGCATCTTTAGAACGCATTTCAGTCAGCATCTCGAAGAAGCACTTCAGTCTTGAGGACGCATTTCTTTGCATTTCTTTGCATTTCTCCGCACGCATTTCTTCGCATTTCTTCGCATTTCTTCATTTCTTCATTTCTTCCGGATATGTCCACCCCAAAGTGCCTATGGTGAATGACGCAATATTATTAATAACATACGCATTCAATCTGACAATCTGACATTATATCAGTCGAAGAGGACGAGAGACAGAAGAGGGGGAGTAAAGACAAGACAAGACAAGAAGACAAGAAGACAAGAAGACAAGAAGACAAGAAGACAAGAAGACAAGAAGACAAGAAGACAAGAAGACAAGAAGACAAGAAGACAAGAAGACAAGAAGACAAGACAAGCCATGGCTGGCCACAACGTCCTCCTCTTGGGCGGACATGGCAAGATTGCGCTGAAGCTGACGCCTCTCCTGCTGGCCAAGTCGTGGAGCGTGACGTCTGTGGTGCGCAATGCTGACCACAAGCAAGAGATCCTCGACACCGGCAAGGGCCAGCCAGGCCAGCTGGAGGTGCTGGTCGACTCACTCGACGACGTGGCCACCGAGGCCGATGCCAAGCGGGTGCTGGACAGGGTCAAGCCCAGCATTGTTGTCTGGAGTGCAGGTAAGTGTCGAATATATGAGGCTCTTCTTCCTCGCCATTCTTTCGCCATTCTTCCTCGCGGCTAGCAAGAGACCGCTGGCCAGTCCACATATGTCAGGTGGCTAGCAAGACTGTTGGCCAGTCCACATATGTCAGGTGGCTAGCAAGACTGTTGGCCAGTCCAGCCCAGTCGGTGAATACCAAGATGGCTAACACATTGTTTGCAGGCGCCGGCGGCAAAGGCGGCCCGGAGCGAACAAAAGCAGTCGACGAGGTCGCGGCCAAAGCCTACATCTCCGCGTCGGTGCACGACCCGAACGTGAAGAAGTTCCTGATCGTCAGCTGGGTTGCCTCGCGACGGGCCACCCCCCCGTGGTGGACCCAGGCCGACGTGGACGCGGCCAAGCAGGTCACGACCGAGATCCTGCCGCACTACTACAAGGCCAAGCTCGAGGCCGACGAGCACCTGGTCGCGCTCTCGCACAAGCGCCGCCTGACCGACCCGGCCTTCCAGGCCATCAATGTCCGCCCCGGTACGTTGACAGACGAGCCCGCGGGCAAAGTCCTGCTCGGCCGTACACCGGCCCGGGGCAAGACGAGCAGGGCGACGGTGGCTGCGCTTGCTACTGCGCTGCTGGCCAGGGATGATACCCATGGCTGGTATGATGTCTTGGACGGCGACGATGATATTGACCAGGCCATCGACGCCCTCGTCAAGGAGAACTTTGACAGCGCCGGTGGCGAGGACCTCGACCGAATCTATGCCCGGGTATGAACGAGGGTCTACAAGAGCAATTATATAACGTTTTACACTGAATATGATGCCATAACAGCCTGTACTGTGATGGCAGCAAGGCGCCCTCTTCAGCAGCCAGAGCAACTGCAGCTCAGAATAACCACAGACGTTCTTAGACCAATCAAAGTTGACGATGCCGGATTAGTAAGTCCCTGCGCAGTGTGTCTCTCTCCGCCACCGCACCAGACCTTCGACGCGATTCTTTTTTCCAGAAATCCAGAAATGTCCTTCTCCCCCCAATCGACCCATTAATTATTCTTCCGGCAGTCATCCCCCCTTCGCGCTCGTCTTGCCATCTCTCGTTGTACTTTTGTCATTAGCAACCATGCAGCGTGCTTTCTCCTCCAGCCTGCGCTCCTCCCTTTCCTCCACCTCCCCATACTCCAAATCCGCCGGCCGAAGTATACAGCAGATCCGCCTGGCCCACAAGGAGCTGAAGTTCGGAGTCGAGGGTCGAGCACAGCTCCTCAAAGGTGTTGATACATTGGCCAAGGCTGTCTCGACCACGCTCGGACCCAAAGGCCGCAATGTCTTGATCGAGTCGAGCTATGGCTCTCCCAAGATCACAAAGGGTGAGTCTTCAACCTTGGGGTGGCATACTTGTTTATCAGTTCCATCATCTAATCAGCTCGACAGATGGTGTCACTGTGGCCAAGAGCATCACCCTGCAGGACAAGTTCGAGAACCTGGGAGCTCGACTGATCCAGGACGTGGCCTCCAAGACGAACGAGACGGCTGGCGATGGCACCACCACTGCCACCGTGCTGGCCTCGGCCATCTTCTCCGAGACGGTCAAGAACGTGGCCGCTGGCTGCAACCCGATGGACCTGCGCAGAGGCACACAGGCCGCAGTTGATGCGGTGGTCGATTTCCTGCAGAAGAACAAGAAGGACATCACCACCTCAGCTGAGATTGCTCAGGTTGCCACCATCTCGGCCAACGGAGACACCCACGTTGGTGATCTGATCTCCAGTGCGATGGAGAAGGTCGGCAAGGAGGGCGTCATCACGGTCAAGGAAGGCAAGACCATCGATGACGAGCTCGAGGTGACTGAGGGCATGCGCTTCGACCGCGGCTTTGTCTCTCCCTACTTCATCACCGATGCCAAGTCGCAGAAGATCGAGTTCGAGAAGCCGCTGATTCTGCTGTCGGAGAAGAAGATTTCGGCTGTGCAAGACGTCATCCCGGCGCTCGAGGCCTCGACCCAGCTGCGCCGCCCGCTGGTCATCATTGCTGAGGACATCGATGGTGAGGCCCTGGCTGTGTGCATCCTGAACAAGCTGCGAGGCCAGCTCCAGGTTGCCGCCGTCAAGGCCCCCGGCTTCGGCGACAACAGGAAGAACATCCTGGGTGACATCGGCATTCTCACCAACGCCACAGTCTTCACTGACGAGCTTGAGGTCAAGCTGGAAAAGGCCACACCCGACATGCTTGGCTCCACCGGCAGCATCGTCATCACAAAGGAGGACACCATCATCCTGAATGGTGAGGGCAGCAAGGATGCCATTGCTCAGCGCTGCGAGCAGATCCGGGGTGTTATGGCCGATCCTACAACATGTGCGTATATTCTCTCTCCTCTCATCCAGCTGACCCTAACTTTGTCACAGCCGAATATGAGAAGGAGAAGCTGCAGGAGCGTCTCGCCAAGCTCTCCGGTGGTGTGGCCGTCATCAAGGTCGGCGGCTCTTCCGAGGTCGAAGTCGGTGAGAAGAAGGACCGTGTGGTCGATGCGCTGAATGCGACTCGTGCTGCCGTGGAGGAGGGTATCCTGCCCGGAGGTGAGTGTTGATTCCATCAGCCTTGTGTGCTCCCCTGTTCTGACCCGTGACCCAGGTGGTACTGCCCTCGTCAAGGCTGCTGTGTCGTCGCTCAACGATGTCAAGACGACCAACTTTGACCAAGGCCTTGGTGTCAGCATTGTCAAGAACGCCATCCAGCGACCAGCCCGCCGTATCGTTGAGAACGCCGGCCTTGAGGGCAGCGTTGTCATTGGCAAGCTCATGGATGAGCACGCCAAGGACTTCAACATTGGCTATGACTCGGCCAATGCGCAGTACGTCGACATGCTCAAGGCCGGTATTGTCGATCCCCTCAAGGTGGTGCGCACTGCCTTGGTAGATGCTTCTGGTGTGGCCTCCCTGCTTGGCACCACCGAGGTGGCCATCGTCGATGCTCCCGAAGAGAAGGCTCCGGCACCACCGATGGGTGGAATGGGTGGAATGGGCGGCGGCAGTAAGTTTGATTCCATATTCAGTCCATCCAGATGGTTGCTAACGCGAGAACTCGCAGTGTTTTAAATCACCCGACAGGGGCAGGGATGCCATGAAGACGCGCGCACACCACCTACTTGATCCAACGACTCCGCAGCTGTAAAGCCCCCTCTCTCGCCATGCACCATCGCTCATCCTCCTCTACTTACTGTCGGAGCTATCTCTGCGGGGAACTGGAAAGGCGGAACATTGTACAACCATCTCCACTCAATTCCCATTCGCGACTTGTCGGTCTGTCAGTCTGTTTGTCCTTTTTTTAATCTTTGTTGGTCTGCCGATTTGGAAGCCAAGGAAAGTGCTGTCTGTGTGTAAAATGCAGCGAAAACAAAAGTTTTTGTCGAGGAGTCGTTCGATGGTGGGGATGAATGGGGGAGGGGGGTGCATGGAACAGAAAGAAGGTGGAGATAGCGATATAGAGCAGCTGTGTGTACTCTACTGTACTATGCCATGTACCATACACACCATCACTCCGTCCACTTCATAATGATCTCTACAACAGCTCCTAGGAGATTAATAAAGCTGTAATATTAATAGCCCAACACAGACACAACGATTAATAGTCCAACAGACACAACTATTAACAGCCCAACAGACACAACTTGGTACAAAAGTATATGAGAGCCGGTTTTTAGGAGGCAAGTGAGCATGGATTGTATTCATGTACAAGAGAGAAAATTGCAGCTCTCTTGCTCCCCTGTCTTCCGCCAAGACTCAACATACATATCAAAGGCCTGTTTTGGTTTCACATCTACACTCGCGGCAAGTGTCATTTGGCCCCTACTTCTCGAGCTCGGCCAGAATCTTCTCGCCCTTGGCCCGGGCACTCTCAAAGTCGCCCACCATGTAGAAGGCACCCTCGGGCAGGTCATCACCCTCGCCGTTGATGATCTTCTGGAACGACGAGATCGTGTCCTTGAGGTCCACAAGCTTGCCCTCAATACCGGTGAAAACCTGGGCCACAGTGAAGGGCTGCGACAGGAAACGCTGCAGCTTACGGGCACGCTCGACCGTCAGCTTGTCGGCCTCGGACAATTCGTCCATACCCAAAATGGCAATGATATCCTGCAGCGACTTGTACTCTTGCAGCATCTGCTGGACTCGCGACGCAGTGTCGTAGTGCTCCTGGCCCACGACACGGGGGTCAAGCATACGGGACTTGGAATCGAGCGGGTCGACGGCAGGGTAGATACCCAACTCAGAGATACCACGCGACAGCACAGTGGTGGCGTCCAAGTGGGCAAAGGTGGTAGCCGGGGCAGGATCAGTCAAATCGTCAGCGGGCACGTACACGGCCTGCACTGAGGTGATGGAGCCCTTCTGCGTGGTGGTGATACGTTCCTGCATGAGACCCATGTCGACGGCCAAGGTGGGTTGGTAACCGACGGCAGAGGGAATACGACCAAGCAGAGCGGACACTTCGGAACCGGCCTGAGTGAAGCGGAAGATGTTGTCGATGAAGAGAAGCACTGGCAACCAAGTCAGTCTACCGGGGCGATGCACAAGGTGGGAGAGCGGGAGTCTAGCTTACCATCCTGGCCTTCTTCGTCACGGAAGTATTCGGCAACAGTCAGACCAGTCAAGGCGACACGAGCACGAGCCCCCGGGGGCTCGTTCATCTGGCCGAAGACCAGGGCGACCTTGGACTCGCCATCAAGCTGAATGACCGAGGTCTCCTGCATTTCGTGGTACAGATCGTTACCCTCACGGGTACGCTCACCGACACCAGTGAAGACAGAGTAACCACCGTGGGCCTTTGCGATGTTGTTCTAGTTCATTTGTTAGCTGTAGGCCCAAAGCGAGCAAGCAAGCAAGAGGGTTAAGCAAAGCATCTTCTTACAATCAACTCCTGGATGAACACAGTCTTGCCGACGCCGGCACCGCCGAACAAGCCAATCTTTCCACCACGAGCATAGGGAGCGAGCAGATCGACGACCTTGATGCCAGTCACAAGCACCTCAGCGGTCGTTGACTGCTCAACGAACTCTGGAGCTTCGGCGTGGATGGGGGCAAGCTTCGAGGCCTTGATCGGGCCTCGCTCGTCGATCGGATCACCGGTGACGTTCATGATGCGGCCGAGAGTGCCAGGGCCGACAGGAATACGGATGGGAAAGCCAGTATCAACAGCCTTGTGGCCACGAACAAGACCCTCGGTACCTGGCACACGTGGGTTAGCACTAGACTTGGCGAGCGCTCTTTTTTCAGCGGCGATGGAGAGCAAGAACATACCGTCCATGGCAATGGTTCGCACGACGTTCTCACCCAAATGTTGCTGGAGCAAGGGTCAGCATGCTGTTGATGGAGAAGATGGCTGATGGGGATAACATACAGCAACCTCCAGGACGAGCTTGTTGCCGCCATTGTCGGTCTCGAGCGCGTTCAGGATCGGGGGCAGCTCGTCGCTGTCGAACTTGACTGTGAGGACGGGGTCAGCATGCATTCTCATCTACAGGGAGCATCTGCAAGCTCAGGCCAGCCGAGCCGAAGCTCCAGGGGGAGCGAGGGAGAGGAATGAAAGGAGAAGAGATGGGGTCGTACCGTCAACAACGGCACCGATGACCTGATGGATCTTGCCCTCCTTGGCCGATTCCGTGCTTGCCCATCTCCGCTGAAGGTTGGCAGTGACGGCTGGGCCAGCCTTCTTGGAAAGGGAGGGAACGGAGGATCGAGCAAATGATGGTCGGGCAGACTTGCCCAAGGCGCGGGCGAAGCCGCTGTAGAGGCGTCAGCAAGGTTCGATATGGTCTGAGGGAGAGCACAGAGCTCCAACAGGGGTCTTCTTACGTCTTGAGCATGTTTGCAGCTGGTTTGCGGGTGTTGAGTGGAGAGAAGAGGTGGGTGGTTGTGTGTGAGCAGGAGCTTGAAGCGAACTTGACATTGAACTTCGCAGAAGAATCCGCCAAGCTCTGGCACGTGATGCGCCGCAAATCGCTGAGCAATTTGTTCCGAATCCCGGCCACATCAACTGCGTGTGGACTGGACAGCTGGCTGCTGGCTATGTATAGGCTGTATTGTACTAGATGATCCCAGTGATCACAGGTCACAGGTCACAGGTCACAGGTCACAGGTCACCGGTATCATAGGGAGGTGTGATATTGTTACACAGCGCCAAAAGGCTCAACACTGGTGGAATCTCTGCCCATACCCATCGTCCTGTTGATAAGGGCACAGGCGACAACATCGCACATTGCAGATATGCATGTGGCACAACTTTAATAGCTATTGAATGCCACTGATATATACAATTGAGAAAAGGCACAACTTTGCCAGCCTGTGGATGCAGCTTGTATATTCACAAAAGAAGCACAGCTTTGGCAGCCTGGGATTGCAACTTGTATCTTCACAAAAGAAGCACAACTTTACCAGCATTGAATGAATGCCATTGATATATTCACAGCTGACGCCTTGGCCATCTGTCCACACATACAAAATGCTACTCATCATCGTCGAATGTGATACCCCGTTCCTTGGCAGACTTGCTCCGTACAAAGCCGGGACCCGAGTAACCTTCGCTGGAGATACCATGGATGGGGTTGACCTTCTCAGACTATTACAACAGTCAGCGACCGTATGGGATGCAACAGCCAATGCGGCTGCGAAAAGGATGTAACAGACCTTGAGGTATTCGTTCGTTGCTTCCTGCCATTCCTTTGTCATCGACTTGGGCGCTGGTCCGGCAAACGAGCGGACTGTGAAGAAGATGCCGAGAGCGATGCCAAGGCCAATGCTCGAGTACAGAAGCACCTTTGTCCACTCCCCAGGCGGGTCTTCCGCACGAGGGCCATGAGGTCCAAAGGCGATCCACCATGCTGTTTGTCGTTAGCATGCATCGGGAGAGCGGGTAGAGGGGGAGGTGTAAGAGAGGGAGATGTGTAAGAGAGAGGAGGGGAGGAAGATGCGTAAGGGGGAGGAAGAGAGGAAGAGGCGTAAGAGAGAGAGGCAGGAGAAAACGTACCAGCTTTCTTCTCTTGTAGTGTCAGCTCGTGCCAGTCAACCTTCATTCTATCTCTCAGCTGCATCCACAGCTCTGCCTGCTCCTGTGGCGGCAAGCCCTCCCATCGCTTTTCAATACCGGCTAGGGTTGGGTTCGAGATGGCGTGGGCGGACCGAGATTGTGACTGGCTGGTCACGGGTGGAGCTTGGTGCGAGGCAGCAAAGGTGGGCGCAAGTCGCTGGGCAGTGGTTTGGTAGCATCGGATCGAATTCGACAACTGGCGGGCAGAGATCCGCGAGCTGGCGGTGCAGCTACGAGCCGCACGAGGAAGGGAGTGGAGAAGCATGGTGGAGGGTGGGCAGAAGGAGGCTCTAAAGCATCAAACGAGGCGAGCCCGAGGAGCAAGCTCGAGTCTGGAGCTTCGAACCCGAGTTGCAGGCGAGGGAAATGGTCACAAAGGCACGCGGTGGTGGTCGGCGACGGCAGAGAGAAGAGGAATAATGTCGCAGTCGAGAGCAAGAGCTGCCACGGTCATTTCTTGGCAGGGATTTCTTTCAAATGACAAGGCTCCACTTTTGCCGATCAGACCACTTGTTTGCAACTGATTACGCTATTCCTCCCTAGCAAACTTAATTCGCCAACTTACTCTACGATATGCTGCATACAAGGCAGGAGCGCGCAGACAAGAAGAGAAGGTGCAAAACGCGCAGACAGGAAGACAAGGTGCAAAGCGCGAAAATGCGTCGTTATAAGCTACTCTATCCACTCAAAGCCGCAAGGCATTGGGACTGATTCACACGCCTCGCCATCGCTATCATTGCACGCCTGGTGGACCACACGGGCGGTCGCAGTCTCACGGGCCCTGTTTCGCACCAGTCGCCGAATGTTGCGAGCCATGTTGATCAAATCTCCCTTGTCCTTCTTCGTCTCGGCCTGTGCAGCTGGACCCGGCGACCCAGCCGTGTTTTTACACTGTACTCTTGCCCTTGCTGGCCTCTTTGAGGAGATCCGCCCATTCGAGCTCACCAGGGTCGTTGGCCTGTAGGGTTATGGCAATCCCGTTGAGGGCATTCTTCAGTGTTTCGCGTGAACTGGCGTACACCATTCGGGACTGCTCTGGTTAGAATGCGCTTGGCGGTGGTGATAAATCAGCGCAGGCCATACCTTGACTGCAGTGTTGTCCTGGTTGATGTATGTGATGAATGCAATCTTGGACCTGCACCGCTGTCAATCTCATGCTCACATCTGCCAGCCTTGTCAACCAACCTCTTGCCCTCGCCGCCGTCCAGCTCGAACTCGACATCGTAGATGGCATACGACGGACGGTCCTTGCCGGCCTTGTCTTTCTTTCCAATGAGCTTCTCGCGGAAGACATCATAGTCTGCCTCGGTACCGGTCTCATCAACCACGATTTCAGTCTGGTTGTCGGAGATCTTGTAGATGATGTACTTTAGGCCGCCTTTACTGCCGCCCAGCTTGAGCTCGTTGAATGCAGAGACACATTCTGGATTGACGGAGAGCCTGGATCACCGTCAGGTCTCTAGATCATCGGGTGGTCAGATCGACTTTGTGATGGGATCGTGCGCACGCGCCCGCACACTCTTACCCAGAAACAGGCTGCACCAAAAGATATTAGCGATCGTCCAACAGCTGAGACAGAAACCTTCCTACCATGATGACGACTTAATGAAGACTTGATGCAGAGGAGCCGACGGTCGCTAAAGCCGCGGTCAGATTCGAAGAAAAGATCTGCTGGCACCAACGAGGGGTTTCCAATGCTGTTGAGTTGTTGAAGAGGGGCAAAACAAACGAAGAGTCGAGATTGACCAAGGCAGACAGACGTACGGGGCAGGCCAATGGCGGGAGAGAGCAAAGGAGGCAGCGCAGATTGGAAGAAAGATGGCTCAACCGGCAATTGGAAGAAGCGTACAGTGGAAGGCCTACCAGTTTGTAGTTGGGAGAGATGTGTGGTGGGTTGATTGCCTAGTTGGTCGCAAGCGCAGTCGGAGAGACCAAGGCGGGCAGTGCGGGGGCTAATAGAGCCAAGCCAAGTCAATCTCGTTCCTGCCACCGCAAGACATAATAACTTTGGGTAGTTGCCTCTCTAAGCAAATGGCAGTTACGACTGTGACTGTGAGGAGCTGCTGTCTTTGGGCGACCGTTGGCTGTCGAACATTGTACATCGTGTCTGGACCAAATTGCTGAGAATAATCAGGTATCAAATGCAGATTGATGAGAATAATAAGATGGGCATAAATTGATGAGAATAATCAGATGGGCATAAATTGATGAGAATAATCAGATGGGCATAAATTGATGAGAATAATCAGATGGACATGAAGAGCAGAAGTTATCAAATGTAAATTGATAATAATCAGATGGACATGAAGAGCAGAAGCTATCAAATGTAAATTGATAATAATCAGATGGACATGAAAGAGCAGATGTTATCAAATGTAAGTAATCAGATGGACATGAAAGATCAGAAGTTACCAAATGCAGCGGAATACGCAGATAGTTTACACCCAGCCAAAATCCGTGCCAACGCTCACAGCTGGTCACAGTCGACGCCGCGGTGTCCGCCTCCTCCAGCTCTGTATTAGCGAGTAGAGGAGGCCAGCCCCCAACAAGGTGCGATACAGTAAAAAGATGCGGATTGCGACGTTGAGGCGGTCATAGTAGCCATTCATCAAACGTGCGACCGCATGCCCTGGCTCGGCTGCCTTGTGTAGTCCATTTATCCCTGCTGTGTCGTTCTCAGCAATCCTGGTCGGTTGCTCGTTTACAGCAACAGCCTGAGAGACCGCATCGACTGCCGTATTGCTTGCTCTTCGTCTCCGGCTGGGCCAGGGTACGCCTTTCGGCCAGGTGCCCGAGCTGAGGTCGCCAGCATTATTTTTGCGAAGTCGGCGAGTCAGAAGCCAGACAAGGAAACGGAGGTCGGGCACAGTGAAGGTTGGATACCGCCACAAGGCCACCGCGTTGTAGGGCGGCAACATGTCGAGCAAGTCTGCTAGCACACCAAGCGTCAGTCCCCAAAGCAGGATGGGCTGCTGGAAGGAGAGCGACTGCGAAGAGTCGGGCAGCCCATACGGCAGCTGCGCCCAGCCAGACACGCGCTCGGGCCTTTGGTTGCTGTCGGGCACGAAGCCAGGAATGCGAGAGGCATAGATGCTCTCGGCGGGCACCAGCGAGATGGCTGAGAAGCTCATCTTGCCCATGGTCAGGCGCAGCAAGACACGTAAGAGCGGACCCGCCCACTTGGCCATCCGGCTAGAGGTGTCGACATATTCCAGGGTGCGGAGAGCGGGCGACAACAGGGCACGGATAGGGACCCAATGGACGCTGGCCACTTCGGTCGGCTGCGGCTGCAGCGAGGGAGGATTGCGGCTGGTGAGCAGGAAGATGAATGGACACAGCACCATCAGGGCCACACTGCCCTGGGTGGTGGCCACGATGCGCTCAGGCAGGTTGCCTATCCTGATACAGTCCGGCGTGTCCAACTCGAGGCCGATCTCCTCGCGTGTCTCGCGCACGGCTGCGGCGGCGTCGTCGGCATCTTCTGGGTCTAGCTTGCCACCGGGGAGGGCAGTGTGGCCTGACCAGCGGTCACCTGCTCTGCCCGCTCTCTTGATGAACACAATCTCAGGGTCGCCCTGCTGGACCCACTCCCTGGAGAAGAAGTCGTCGATTGATGTGGCTGGCCCGTCCGGCCCGTCAACCGAGACGGTAGATGCACCCGGGGGCTGCAGGGGCTTGAAGGGCGGTCGCACGCGGATGACCACCGCTACGCTCGCTCTCCTCTCACACCCAGGCGGATTTGGCACGTGGGGGCATGCAGCCTGGCTTATTTGGACGAGCACGGCGTGCAGGGCCTGGACCAGTGCCCTAGAGTCAACCGCCATCCTTGGGCGACCTACACAGATCAGTCTTCCTGATGCTTAGCCGTGCGAGAGGCGGCGGGATGGAGGAAGAGAAGGGCAGCGGCCTGGTATGTTGCGAGTTGTTGCACTGCATCACACAGTAGCAGTCGATGATCTACAGTAATACAGTACTTTAACAGATCAACCAACCGGTTTTTAGTGGTTTGGACGCCAGAGGCGACGATGGTAATAGGGCAGGGGAGGATGGTGAACTGACTGGGCCATCCATGCTATTATTCTTTTTTCCCGCTGGTGGAAAGAAGACCGGTGTCGCGCTAATCCAAGTCTTGGTGTCTTGGTGTCTTGGCGTCTTGGCGTCTTGGACGCGTCCTTGCATTACGTGGACATACATGTACAGTCATGATTACATAACGCACAGGTAAGACAAGAACTGGCTTTAAGTTACGTTGGCAGAGTTTGAGGGCTTTGGACCTTATTAGAAGGCGGTAGTCTACCTGTGCTTTCTGACAGCCTGCCTTCTCCGGTCAGCAACCCGTTCCCGACTGCCCACTGCCACCACCGCCACCATGGAGATTGTGGCCAAGTCCCCTTGGAGTGACTGGTGCTCGATCAGAGGCTGTTACTTCAGTACTAGAATGCCAACCCTCAGACAGTAGCATAGAGCATGCACAGTGTAGAGCAGTGCACAGTGTTGTGGGATGGGGTGGGAAAAAGACAACAGCAGTGCACAGTGATGGGGTAGAAAAAGAGGACTGCGTCAACGATCAGGCTGGCAATTCCCTGCGGCGTCAGACTCGTCACACCACAGCAATCTGGACTTCAGGCAGGTGCCCCGCTACAAGGGCACGTTGACAACAACAACGCCCAATTCGCTGAGGGGCGTATCCACCGTGAAGCTTGTCTTCAGCGCTAACTGATTGCGGCAGTAACGCTCGTAGATCAAGACGACAGTATCAGCTTGCTCACAACTGGCAGCACACAAGCAACAGCTCTTCTCCCTCCATCGCGACCACGTCCACATCGAGCCCAATCCAAGCCATCACCAGCCCTGCGTAACTCTACTCGAGCCTCGAGCCTGCCGCGATGAGGTTTGGCAAGACCCTTGCCAACTCAATCTACCCACCATGGAAAGACAAGTACATCGAATATGAAAAACTGAAGAAATTGCTGCGCGAGGAAGAGACTTCTCCGCAGGGCCGTGGCGGTGCAGATGGCTCGTGGACTGAGAAGGACGAAGAGACGTTTGTGCACGAGCTCATCAACGTCCAGCTGGACAAGGTCCACAACCACCAGGTAGACACGGCCAATGAGCTCCGCGACCGCACGTCGGCGGCCGAGACCAAGCTGCAGAAGACGGTCGGCCCTGTGGGCGAGCAGGAAGAGGAGAAGAAGAAGATTGCGTCCGAGACTCTGAAGGAGCTTGATGCCATCTCAACCGAGATCAACGAGCTGAGGAAGTTCAGCCGGGTCAACTACACCGGCTTCCTCAAGGCGGCCAAGAAGCATGACCGTCGCCGTGGCCACCGCTTCCGCGTGCGGCCCATGCTGCAGGTGCGCCTCAGCCAGACGCCCTTCAACTCGGAGGACTACGGCCCTCTGCTGTTCCGGCTGTCCAGCATGTACACGCGCGCCCGCCAGATCCTCGAGGGCGAGAGCGAAGGCCGCCAGGAGTCGACTGTGGGCGTGAAGCCCAAGGATACATACAAGGCCTTCCGCTTCTGGGTCCATGTCGACAACATCATCGAAGTCAAGACGTACATCCTTCGTCGACTGCCCGTCCTTCTGTACAACAAGCAGTCGCAGAAGATTGTAGACTCATCGGAACAGGACCCCTCGATCACGTCCATCTACTTTGACAGCCCGTCCTTCCAGCTGTACCAGAAGCAGGTTGACGGTGTCGAGGAAGCGCCCTCGCTGCGTCTGCAGTGGAGCGGCCAGCTGTCTGACCAGCCTGAAATAGTGCTGGAGAAGAAGGTCGTGAGTGAGGCAGCTGGCAGCCGCGAAATCCGCGTGCAGTTGAAGCAAAAGTACATCATCCCCTTCCTCAAGGGCGAGTACAAGCTGGAGAAGCAGGTCAAGAAGCTCGAAGATCGTGTCGGGGCCGATTCGGAGCAGGTCAAGACGCTGAAGAGCACGATTGAGGAGATCCAGGAGTTTGTCAAGGACAAGGATCTCGAGCCCGTTCTTCGAGCGGTGTACACGCGCACGGCCTTCCAGATTCCTGGAGACGACCGCATCCGCATCTCGCTCGACGTTGATCTGGCCCTGATCCGAGAGGATGCACTGGACCCTGATCGCCCGTGCCGTGATCCAAAAGATTGGCATCGCGAGGACATCGACAAGAACAGGATGGAGTATCCGTTCACCAGCATCAAGACTGGCGAGATCTCTCGCTTCGAGCACGCCGTCCTTGAGATCAAGGTCAAGGACACCAAGTACACACGCAACAACGCCTGGCTGGCCGACCTGATGAGCTCGCACCTGGTGACGGAAGCGCCCAAGTTCTCCAAGTTTGTGCACGGTGTGGCTGAGTTGTTTGAAGACTACGTCAACAGCTTTCCCTTCTGGCTCAGCGAGCTGGAGACCGACATCCGGCGAGACCCCCAGACGGCGTTTGAGGACGAGCAGGACCGCCAGGCCCGGCTTGCGGCCGACGAACTGGCAGTGGGTAGCTACATGCCAAACTCGAAGATATCAGCCTCGGTCGACAAGACCCGCATCGGCTCTCCGCGCACCCACCAGGCGTCCGGGTCCAGACGGTCGGTCGTGCTGTCCTCCTCCCAGCTGCCTGCTGCCACAGCCAGCAAAGCGAGGGACTCGGCCGAGAATGGCGCAGCAAGCGAGGGAACGGGAACGGGAACAACAACGCAAGTGCAGCCCGCCGGGTTCCGATCCTTCCTCTCCTTCTCCAACTCTCGATATGCGCAGCGGCACCGCCAGGCGCGTGGATGGGAGGATGCGCCCGTGCCGCCGGGCGTGGAGGTGCCCAAGTACTGGATCAAGGACCAGGGCAAGCTCAACGTCGAGGCCAAGGTCTGGCTGGCCAACCAGCGCACGTTTGTCAAGTGGCAGCACATTGCCGTGCTGCTGGCCACCCTCTCGCTCGGCCTGTTCAACGCCGCTGGCGCCAACAACTGGATCGCCCGCACCCTCGCCGTCGTCTACACCGGCTTCTCCATCTTTGCCCTCCTCTGGGGCTGGGGTGTCTATCTGTGGCGCACCAAGCTGATCAAGGAGCGCAGTGGCAAGGACTTTGACAATGTCATTGGCCCTGTCATCGTCAGCATTGGCCTTGCCGCTGCTCTCGTGGTCAACTTTGGCCTCAAGTATCAGGCTTTTCTTGATCAGATCGACGTGTAGGGGTGGGTGGGAGTCAAAGAGCAGAACCAGAATGGCGGCTTGTGCACTGTTTACATCTTATTACAGTTTGGTTAGTCGATAGCATAGTGTATGTAGGTTAGCTACCTGTAAACCAAAATGTCACTTGTAAAAGGGTTGTGTTACATTTGGGTATATATAAGTTTAACTACTCGCTTGAACCGTCACCTGGACTCTCCATCCTGTTCCAAGAGCCCTCCTTTTTCCACCGGTGCTGGGACCTTGTATTAGCCTTCTCATCACTGCTGTTGTATCCTCGGCTCGCCGTTGCACCTCCCCGTTCGCCATCATTCGAGTCATTGGCTGAATAACGACTCTTGATAGTATATCTAATCTCGCCATTGCGCATCACAATGGCCTTGCCTATTTCATATTCCTCTGTATTGCCACTCCCATCGCCAACAGCGATCGTCCTGGAATTTCTGTATCCAGCAGTACTGGTGGAGAATCCTTGGAGCTTGTGGCTGACTTGGGACAAGGTCAAGCCCAGGCGGACGCTGAGCCTCTTGGCAACCGGCTTCAAGGCCGGGGCACTGGCAACACAGATTGCCATCCACATTTCGATCTGGGTTTGGATCCACATGTCCCACAGTGTCCAGGTGAAGTCATAGGTGACGGTGAGGAGACGGAAGAGGTAGATAATCCGGACGATGCCAGTGACGACCACCAGCCAGCCGAGACTGAAGAGCAGATAGAGAGCGCGCTTTTGCGCAGTGGGGAGGTCGAGGCGTGAGATCTGGACCATGGGGAGAAGGGTAGTATAGACATCGCCGATGGATGAGAATATCGCCGTCAGAGGCTCCAGGATGCGCTCTCCTTTGCATTTCTGGTGGTATTCATCGCCTAATCTTGGGTCAAATTCTAACCAGAAGGCCGAGATCGGACGGCAGATCAAGCATGAGGCCAGGACAATGCCGATGAGATAGAGGATATTGTAGACAATGCCGACCCAGGCAGCGATCAAGAAGCCTTTGGAGAAGGAGACGGAGAGCCGGCGGTAGAAGAGCAAGATGGAGATCTTGATCAACGACAAGGACAGCGTCATGCAGATCAACGAGGCCCAGATATTGATGCGGTGCCCAACAAAGGTAGAGCGCGGGATGTCCCAGACATGGTGGTCGCTCTTCCACTTGATGCTGCCAATCGCATTCAGGACGGAGAGGCTAACAGCAAAGCCAGCGGCGAGGACGATGAGAGCATCGTCAATGCCAAGGGCCCTGGTTATGAAAGCACGCGAGTAAAGCCGTATAGAGACAATGATTAATCCGAGAGAGGCCATGAGAACGCAGACAATGACCAGGCCAGGGCCATGTGTTTGCGGGTTGACATAGTTGGGCGTCGGCCAGCTGTTGATCACAGAGGCCGGAGCTAGATAGAAGGTGTTAGACCGCGTACAGAGAAAGACACAGCATTCAAAAGGCAATGGAGGCAATGCTGCAAACTTGCGTTTCCTTACGGTCAAACACGTCCACCATCTTGACTTTGACAGTGTCTTTGATGGGCCGGTGGAGAGCAAAAAAGACTGTTCAGTTCAGGCAGTAGTAGTACCCCGAGAGCGGACGGCGGTGCCAGACATGCCGACTGATATAACAACCCACGACTGGGGGAGACGAGGGGAAATGATATATTCATAACGCTTGACTTGTACCAGGGTATGAAACCAAGTTGTGCAAGCGACAGTGCCAGTGTGAATTTACTATACCTGATCCAGCTCCATTGCACATGGAGTCGGAAGGAGAAGCCATCTTGATCGGATCCTGGTTCCTTTCTCTTTCGGCCATCGAGCTGTCCTAGCAGCACTCAATCCAGTCTTTTGGAAGTGGGGGGAGGCACTTTTCGACTCGGAGAAGGACATCTACCAGTCATGATTATTGTGTAGCTGTGCATTAGCGGCCAATTACCCACAGCCAGCCGCCTGGGTCGGAAGGGGGGTGGGTGGGTAGGAAGAGGGAGTTCGTTCGGGTTTTTTCTTCTTAATAATCCTTCCAGAGCCAGAGAACGGGACGAGTTTGTCGAGAATGGAGCAACATCTGCCGAGAAAGCCCATCCACTCTGATCCCACTCTCGGTCTCCTTGTCCTGGTGGTGGCCCGAGGTTAGCTCCCAGGCATGTTAGGGGTGGAAGAAGCCAGACCTGATCGTTTCTCTTTCCTTCTGTGTCTTCTTCAGACGATGAGGCACAGGACGAGCATCGGTAGTTCGTGTAGTTCGTGCTAATGCCAGACCCCAGACTATCCAACCCCTGACAGCTGCGCTACTGTACCTGGTTGTAGCCGTCTCAGTCAATCAGCAGTCAGCACTTGCCGTGTTTAACAAGGTTCACCTAAGCAGGTCAAACTTTAAAATGATAATACGAGAGAAGGAGCCACTTTGCGCAATTGCCAATTGCCAATTGCCCCTTCCCGGCCCCGGGCTAAAAAGCCGCGTCAGATGTCAAAAAGAAAAAGAAAAATTCACGATTTTCCGGGGCAAGAGCAGCAATAGGGGAGGAAGGTGCGAAAGGTGCGCACAAAGCACCCTCCGGACAATAATAATTAAGCAAACACCCATCAGACATATACTTCGGATCTCTGAGAGCTGCTGGATTGCTGTCCAAGTTCTTGGCTATCATTAATACTTCTTGAGAAGTATGCAATAAATATGAGACATGTAGGCGGGGTTGGGGGTAAAGGCTAATGACTACAGTACAGGTTGTATCTCCTTCCTGTCCAGACCCCCGGCCTTCCCGTTGTGCTAATTAAAACAAGCAATACCCTGGTAGGAAGATCAACCGTT
The DNA here is from genome assembly GCA_003693665.1 of Chaetothyriales sp. CBS 134920. NCBI lineage: Eukaryota > Fungi > Ascomycota > Eurotiomycetes > Chaetothyriales > Domatiomycetaceae > Domatiomyces > Domatiomyces catenatus. The sequence goes on along the minus strand of QQSL01000015.1, from coordinate 141,511 downwards.
GTGATTGTTCACGAACGTCGACCTTCTGGTCATGATCCACATTTGATCGAGACCCCCCCTGGCGGGACGTGCCCCTCCCCTTGAACCAGGGTCTATCCAACAGACTACCATAGTTGGAGCCTGGGCACTCACCCCTGTTCGACCGTTGAGTGCTGCTGGGGGATGTCCAGATATCACTGATCACGTGAGCGAATCCCCTGTTGTGATTCAAGCTCGGCTAAAGGTGCAGTTTCTGAGGCAGCTGCAGCTTCGCTTGGGATTTAATAGACCCTTTAGCTACATCAAGCCACTGGGCTGTCTACCTGTTGCATGCCCTCTCTCTCTCTCCATGGTCCCTTGCATCTTCGTGTCAGGCCGTGTCCTGCATCAGAATAGACGGGGTCGATTACGCGGACTTTGAATGGGGATATTGAAGGGAAATATCCCACTTGGGTTAGCTCCCCTACGAGTAGTCTCGGTGAGCCGATCAAAGGAGGAAAATCGGTTGATCGGATGATCGCGTTGACCCTAAGAAGTTGACTGCGGATAACGAACTGGAATTTGTGATTACCTGCTGGGGTAGGTATAGTCTATATACACAGAGAGTATAGTGTAATCGACAGGAAGTAGGTTTAAAGTTCACACAAGCAGGCAAGAGGCAAGTACAACCTGAGGGGTTGTTGTTGGCTATATATAATAAAAAACCTCCTGTCAAAATTGGAACCTTTTGTTTTAATTTTTTTTCTTTCTTTTAGAATTTCGAGCAGAACCTGGATTTTTGGCAATGCAGAGTTCTCATAGAGTTAGACTGGGAAGCTTGGAAGACCAGGGGGGATAAAGATGAGGCAAGGTGAAAGAAAGAAGGGGAAGGCGGATGGTGGAGTTCACAAGGGGGAAGATGGGGTCGGAGCTTTTATGACGTACGGGCATAACTAATCAGTTTGGACCTCCCACTATCAGCTGTTTAACGTAATTTACTCACTTATCGGCCTTTTAGCTAACGTTTCAAAAGTTACTCGTTTGAGCAAAACATGATGCTCCTCTGATCCACTGGCGGCTTTTCAAGCATGGTCGATTGCGACATATGAACTGCAGGCCAATGTGCAAAGTCCCTCGACCGTCGCCGCCGTCACTGTCACGCCCGGCGCGGGGCTGCTGTGGCTGTGGTGGTGGTGGCTGGAGATGCCGACCTGCTCCTTCTATTCCCCCCCACATCATACAGACGAGACAGCTGGCGCGCGTTCGGCCTACCCTGTCTGGGCCTGAGCATGAGCTATGGGTGACCTCTACACCGGTGGCGTCATCGCCGTCGCCGTCGCCGTCGCCTTCGCTGACACCCCAAGATGGTGGCCGTGACCACCGACCGCCAGACGAGCGGAAAATCAAGCTGGGCAAGAGTACGTGCAATGCAATGCAATACAATGCAATGCCATATGCAGTGAGCATTTCTTTTATAGCATGAGATTGATGGTTGTGGTTGATTATATATTACTCTTGACAGGGAGAACATGTTTCTAACATGGCAGGTCAACCATAGCCCTGCGCACGCTCTCACCACTACTGCCGACCATACTCCAGCCGAGCACGCCGCTACCACCCGAGATCGTATCACCCTCCGTGAGGCTGTACCTCTTCCCCTCCACGCACCCGCACCTCCCGACCGTCAGCGGGCGGGTCGCGTACCGGGCCGCGCTGTGGACGGCACCGGTGGCCTGGGGCAGCGTGCCTCTGGTGGGCAATGTCAGGCTACATATCTTGTCGGAGAAGATGGTCCGGACCGGCTGGGCGGGCAATGGCGGGTCAGAAGATGACGATGGCGATGGCGATGGCGGCAGCTGTGAAGAGAAGCTGGTGGTCAAGTTCCGGACGGAGAAACGGCAACAACAGCACCAGCACCAGCATGGCCAGCCCGCCATCTTCACACCGTCTGCCATGCCGCCTGAATACTCGAGCACTAACAACCGCAATCTCAGTCGGCTGCTGGGCGGTGACAAGCCAATGCTGACCCTGAATCCAAGCGAGGAGTTCACCGGGCTCTTCATCTTCACCTTTGACGGCCACGGTCGGATTGCGACGCACACGATCGAGCATGCCGAGCAGGGCGGCGGGTTCGACCGCGCAAGTCGTGTTGTCGCCCTGACTGACTGGCTGCTGGGCAAGGCACGCGCGCGCAAGGACTGTGAAGCCGACGAATTACTGCCGGGCCTGGTGCCTGGCTTTGCCACAGCGGCCACAACAACAGAGACGCCAACATCAGCGTCTGGCAGGATCAACACCAAGGACGAGTAGAAGGTGTGGGTGACAACCAGACGAATAAATGGTGTGGGTGATAACCACACACCTGTACTCCACTCAGCCACTTTGTTCACTTGCTTCATCTGTAGACCCAGATTGGCATCTCTCTGCTCTGTTTGGGGGGCAAAAAAGCAAGACTACGGAGGCAAGATCTGCTCTCTCTGGCAACTTGCCACTCTTCTGTATTGGGCCATGGATCCTTCGTGCTTGTGCACTACCACTCATGTAAAAATCAGATTCGACTCGGACTCCATCAATCTAACATGGGCATGTATAACTCCTATTCTCAACCCTTTTTATAACTAATCATGACACGCTGCAATCGAAGGCAATTGTCATTATTCCAAGCCGCTTTATTGGCTCAGGGTCTCCTCCTTGGCCAGGACCTGCGTTGACTATGTTAGCAGGGCGCCATTGAAGCAGATTGTAGCAAAGACTCACCAGAGCTGTGCGTGTAGGAAGATAGACCTGAGTAAAGTTCTTGCGACCATTCCACTCCAGATCGGTGGTGAAGTAGCGTGTCTCATGCGCGATACGCCCAAGGCCGCCGACGTCCTTAGCATCCGTGTCCAGCACGATCCGGTACACGCCCTTGTCCTCGACTCCAACGCGGTAGTCGACATAGGACTTGGTCGGGTGGAAGTTGAATATCCACAGCAAGCCGGCCCGCTCGAAAACAATCACTTTGTCGACCTCGTTCTTCAGCGAAATGTAGGCCTCGGGCGCATGCAGCCAGCCGTACTTGTCCTCCGCGATCTGCATCTGGCGGTCAAACTCATTGAGGAACTTGTACCGCAACAGATTGTCCTCGGTCAGGTTGAATTGCCGGCGCGCATACCAGAAACTGTTGCTGTTGCCTTCGCGAGGAAAGTCCAGCCACTCTGGATGGCCAAACTCGTTGCCTTCAAAGTTGAGATAGCCCTCGCCGCCGAGGCCGTGCGTGATGAGACGGATCAGCTTATGCAGGCCCATGGCACGCTCAATCACCGGTGTGAACGGCGTTAGCGTCGACATGTGTGTGTAGATCTCGGCGTCGGCGAGCCACATCATGAGCGTTTTGTCGCCAACAAGGGCCTGGTCGTGCGACTCGGCGTACGCAATCGTCTTTTCGCCGTGACGGCGGTTGGTGAGGGTGAAGGCAATGTTGCCCATGTCCCAATCGTCGTCCTTCTGTTCCTTGAGCAGCTTGATGAACATGTCGGGCACCGCCATAGCCAACCGGTAGTCGAAGCCCAGGCCGCCCAGAGATACGCTGACACAGAGGCCAGGCATGCCGGACACGTCCTCGGCAATGGTGATGACGTTGGGGTAAAGCGAGTGCAGCATCACGTTTGCCACCATCAGGTACACCACGCCGTCCTCGTCCACCGAAGGCCCAAAGTACTCGTGATAACCGCCAGAGAAACCGGTGCCAATGCCGTGGTGAGTGTAGAGCATTGAGGTGACGCCGTCGAAGCGGAAGCCGTCGAAGCGATACTCCTCCATCCAGAAGCGCAGATTGGACAGCAGGAAGCGCATGACTTCATGGTTGCCGTAGTTGAAGAGGCGCGAGTCCCATAGCTCATGGCGACCCTTGGCACCCTCGTGGAAGTAGAGGTGATCACTACCGTCAAACAGGTTCAGCCCATCAAGGGTATTTTTGCTGGCGTGGGAGTGGACAACATCGAGCAGAACGGTGATGCCCAGCCCATGGGCGGTGTCAATCAGCTCCTTGAGCTCGTCCGGCGTGCCATAACGCGACGAAGCGGCAAAGAAGTTGTTGATCTGGTAGCCGAAGCTGGCGTAGTAGGCGTGCTCCATGATGGCCATAAGCTGGATGACGTTGTAGCCAAGGTGGTGGATGCGAGGCAGCATGTTTTTGGTGAACTCCTTGTACGTCGCCACCCGCGTCTCGGGCGAGGAGATGCCGACATGGGCCTCGTAGATACGCACGCTTGCTGGCTTCGGCGGCCGGGCATTCTTGAACACATATTTTTCGCTCTTGGGCGGGTTCCAGAACACGGCGTCGTAGGCCGGAGACACACTGAGGTCCTGTGTCACACGTGTGATCCAGGCCGGCAGACGCTCAATGCGTTCGCCGCCGGGGATGACCATGGAAATCTTGACCTTGCTGTTGTGCTCTATGGCCGGCACCCCGTCCTTGGCCGGCAGAGTGGCTGACCAGACGCCAAAGTCACTCCGGCTCAATGGTGTGGCACTGCGGTCCCAGCCATTGAAGTCGCCGACCAGACTGGCCTCTTGAGCATTGGGCGCCCATTCCGAGTAGGTGATGTCACCATTGTCTGCCACCACGAAGCCGTAGCGTTCGTATCCGCGAGAAAACTTGTCCAGGCCGCCCTCAAGCTCGTTGATGTCTTTGATCCATTTCTGGGCTTTGGCATATCGGGAGCGGAGCGGCGCCTTAAAGGGCTCAAGGGTAGGGTCGAGCTGGACGATGCCTAGGTGATGGTTAGGCTGATTATGTCTATGGGGTCAGAGAGGCGGACCTGTGCCGTCGGCCGGCGGAGAATCAGAAGCGTTGGACGCGGCTTGGTGCACAGCGTCGGAGGCCATGGCGGCGACGAGGGCAGCAGCAGCAAGACAAGGATAGAACAAGAGAGCAAGAACAGCAAGAGAAGGATCGAACAAGAGAACAAGCACAGCAACACAGCAACACAGCAGGACGGCAATTCGACACTGCTGCAGGTGACAGTATTTAACTGATCAGATTTTTGTCACTCGACGTGTCTGTCATCGATCTGATGCATAAAATCGCACCGAACATTGCCCCGCGTGGGCTGCGTGGGGGGGCGCAACTGCCTGTTTGAGGTGACCAGGCTCTTGCTGTTTGACGTACCATTGCTCCCCCAATAATAATGCAAATGTCCCGAGCATTGCCCCGCGTTGGGAAGCTCGTATGGCTCAATGGCAACTGCCTCGTTTCATTCTAATGAAAATGGGTCCGAACATTGCCCCGCGCGGCCATGGAGAAGGGCTTGGCAACGCAATAACCGAGCTGAGCGACTTTCAACGGCCCAACAGAAGGCAATTTGCATCATTGGGACGAGTTGGGAGTTGGGGTAGCGGAGGGGTAGACCTCTGCAGATAAGGCTGGATGATGACTGATGAGCAAATGAAGATGATGGGTGATGATGGGTGATGATTGATGATGATTGATGATCAAATGACGATGATTGATGATCAAATGACGATGATTGATGATCAAATGACGATGATTGATGATCAAATGACGATGATTGATGTGAATCGGGAAGACTGCTCGGAGTAGATATCCGGGGCGGGGACGGACGACGGACCTCCACTGTTGAGTCACATCAGAGGATACACCCCGTCCAACGTCAGCTCTTCCACCATCTGCGGCCGCTCTACGCTCCGCCTTCAGGGTCCGCCTGTCCTGGCAATGACTTCCCACCGCCCCGTCGCCGCCTTCCTGTGCCCCGCCCTCTCCTGCCCCCGCATTCCCGCCTCCTCCGGGCGGCTGCGGAAGGCCTATCTCGCCCTCTCCCCTCCAGTGCGGTCCATGTCGCACTTTAGCCGCACCAGCAGAATTCGAATTCGGCACAACAGGGCTTCGGTTTCCAGCTGTGTCGTGCTGCCGTCGCGGTCTCTCTCACTGGCCGCAACAGCTCCAGTCCGCTCCACGTCGCAGTTCCGCCGCTCGGACTTTGCCAACCAGCCCTTCACTGGCTCCTATGAACCCGGCCTGCCCACGAGCGGCCCGCTAGGCGGTGCCACCCAGCGCCTAGCACGCGACCTGACGCCTCGCAGCCTCAAGCAACACCTGGACCAGTTCGTGGTCGGCCAGGAACGAGCCAAGAAGATCCTCAGCGTGGCGGTGTACAACCACTATCAGCGCATCAACGAGTTGCAGCGGCGACAGGATGAGGAGGAGGAGCTGCTGGCGCAGAAAGATCGCCGCGACCGCCATCCTGTCGAGCAGGAGTTCCCCGGCCAGCAGCTGACTATCCGCATGGGCGGACTGCCAACAGGGCACATGCGCACCAACCCACCGCCGCCGCCGCCACTGGTCGACACCACGCCGTTGACTATTGAAAAGTCCAACATTCTGCTGCTCGGCCCTAGCGGCGTTGGCAAGACACTCATGGCCAAGACCCTGGCTCGCGTACTCTCTGTGCCCTTCTCGATGTCCGACTGCACACCGCTGACCCAGGCCGGCTACATTGGTGAGGACGCCGAGGTGTGCGTGCACCGGCTGTTAGCAGCAGCCAACTACGATGTTGAGGCGGCAGAGCGCGGAATCATCTGCCTGGACGAGATCGACAAGATTGCCACGGCCAAGGTCAGCCACGGCAAGGACGTGTCGGGCGAGGGCGTCCAACAGGCCTTGCTGAAGATCATCGAGGGGACCACGGTGCAGATCCAGGCCAAGCCAGAGCGTAACGCCCCGCGCGCCGGTGGCCAGTCAGCCTCGTACCCGGCCAACAGCCCGCTTGGGTCGGGCGGCAGCCAGCCGGCCAAGGGCGAGGTCTACAACGTGCGCACAGACAACATCCTGTTCATCTGCAGCGGTGCCTTTGTCGGCCTTCAGAAGCACATCATGGATCGCTTGGCCAAGTCCAGCATCGGCTTTGGCGCCCGCGTCTCCAAGTCGGCCAGTCGGCTGCAGGCTGCGTCCAGGGACCAGAAGTCGACGGCTGCCAACCCGATTCCCATCCTTCCCGGCTCCGAAGAGGAGGCCCTGTACAAGAAGCACCTGCCATTCTTTACCCCCGCTCCACCACCCGAGCAGCTGTCGCCCGACGGCAGCCCTGTGGAACCCAATTACTTCAACCCGCTCGACCTCCTGACTCCCGCCGACCTCCAGTCGTACGGCTTCATCCCCGAGCTGATTGGCCGTATCCCAGTCACGGCGGCGGTGGCGCCGCTGACCCATTCCCTTCTTCTCCGAATCCTGACCGAGCCGCGGTCCTCGCTCCTGGCTCAGTACATTGGCCTGTTGGCGCTCTCAGGCATCGAACTGCGCTTCACCACGCCCGCCCTGCACGTGGTTGCCGCAAACGCCTTGGCCATGGGCACCGGCGCCCGCGCGCTGCGCACCGAGATGGAGACCATTCTCGCCGATGCCATGTACGAAGCTCCTGGGAGCAGCGTGCGCTATGCGCTGGTGACGGAAAAAGTAGCCAAGCGCCAGGAGGGCGTGCTCTATTTTGGCCGTGGACAGGTCGGCGCCTTCCACACCATGATTGCCGACGAGGAAGGCACATGGGAGGCCTCGCGCAGAGCAAAGAGCAGATCATCGACCGAGGAGGAGCCGGCGTCCAGCTTCGAACGCTGGCGGACCAAGACCACCATCGCATCAGCAGGCAGTGGCGGTTGATGTTGATGGCTATGCCTTGGCTGAGTTCTGCTTTGCCTTTGCTGAGTGATGGCTATGCCTTTGCCGAGTTCTGCTTTATGGAAAATCTGATGCTGCGTGACGAGCGATGATGGAATGGCATGATTCAAGGTGTTTTGGTGTTAATTCTCTCTTTTTTTTCCTTTTATGGCGGCTGGCTGATATATACGGCGGGCAATCAATCGACAATATCAAGTCTATGCTCGTATTTACTGTTGCTGTCCTGCTGTCCTGCCCTGCTGTCCTGTCCAGTTAGTTGTCGTTTCACACGCACTGCTAGACCAAAACTACAACTTGGCCTTCTCTTCGCCGTCCTCAACCACCCTGACCAGGGCTCGGCCGTTGCTCAGGACAACCTTGCCATTGACCTTGGTGGCGAAGCGAATCTCCTCGAAGCCCTCGCTGTCCTTTTGTCCCGTGCGCCAAATCTCGACATCCAGGCGCTGGCCCGGCTTGACGGGGGCGGCAAAGCGGGCCTGGAACTCCTTGATGTTCTCTGGGCGGCTGCCGCCGAGGGCGCGCAGGATGGAATGCGCGCTGCTGTTCCACGAGTACAGGCCGTGCAGGATGACGCCGCCAAAGCCCATTGCCTTGCCCGGCTTGGGGTCGATGTGCAGCGGGTTGTAATCGCCATTGAGTCTATATTTTTATTGTTATTATTATTAACAACCATTTTTCTTCTTTGTTTTCCTCGTAAACGTACCGATACAACAGGGGCGTCTCCTCAGACAGCTGGACGCTGACGACCCTATCCGGGGCCTTGCCGGCGGGCGGGGCAAAGCTGGGTGTGGCCGGGCCCTTGGGGCCGCCCCAGCCGCCCTGGCCGACGAAGAAGGCGGAGCCGGCGACGCGGGTATAAGGGTGGTCCGGGTCGTCGCGGTCCACGATCAGGGTTTCCTGGTCGACGACGGTGCCGGCCTTGCCCTTGTCGTAGACGCCCAGCACCTTGGTGCGCGCCTCAAAGTGGCGTCCGGCCGACGAGGTCGGCAGCGGGCGCAGGAACTGGATCAGTCGCTGGCCGTCGAGCACGCGCTTGGGGTCGAGCTTGGGCACGCCGGGGATGGGCACGGCTGACTGGGCGGCGTAGAAGTCGATGACATCCTGGCTTGTTTTCTTGAATGCTGCATTGTATAGATAGAATATCAGTCACTGTTTTCCTTCTTAGCCACAACGACAGAGAGAGGCCTTACGCAGGATGATCGAGTAGGTCGGGAAGACGGCAAAGTTTGGGTCATTTTCCTGTGTGATGAAGAGCCTGGTTCAGTCGGCTGTTATACAATACACCCGCCAGCCAGCCAGCCAGCGATTCACAAACATACATAGGTAAAGTGCGGCTCGTCCGCTTTGCTGCCAATGCTGACGGCGAACAAAAGGACATCGCGCGTCAGCCACGAGACTTCGTAGCGAGGATACTCGAATCCGACTCCGGGTCCAGACATGTTGGCTTTTTGTTATGTTTGGCAGCGTTGACGGTAAGGTAGTGAGTGGCCCAGCACGACTCTCACTCCTCTTTTTATGTATATTTGGCACTCACTATCACGCATCCCAGGCTAACAATGAACAATCGGTACGCAATTGGGTGGTGCGACGTTAATTTGCGGGGAAGTTCCTTCTTCGGCTCCTTCCCTCTCACGGCAAACAGTCTGTGCCGAGGTTGGAGTAAGCCGATTACATAATCCACAAACGCGTATTCGGATATTATCTCCGTCAAGTCTACCGGATATTATCTCCGTCGAGTCTACCACGAACCACGATACACGGTACCAGCAGCACAGCTTGCAAGGATTGATTTCGAAGGATTCGCCCGAATCATGATAAGCTAAAAAGGTCGTCGACTCGATAATGTGGGGTATCTTTCGTGAAATCGAGGCGCGTCCAGAGATATTAACATCGCTTGTACGTCTTGTCTTGATCGACACCCGCTTCCATCAGATCCGGCTTGACTCGCTTTCGTTACTGTGTCAATTCATTACTTTCTAGCCACCCTCTTCTGCTCTCTCCAATCGGCGGCGCTGCTGCAAGCGGTCAATGCCGGCAAAAAACGGGGGAAACGACAGCTTGACACGCTCATCCACGCCAGGATGAGGGCATGAAGCTGCTCTCGATGGTGAAAACGGCACCGGCTAACCACTTAACTGGGGGGCAGAACTCGCTGTCGCCACCGCCAACAAGAGAAGAAAAAACAGGAGAACGCCGACCGCTGTGCGTGCCCATATGCAACCCGTCATGAAGAGCAAAATGCTGTCAACATCTAACACCTGTGCAGCCATGTCAGCAGCCATCCTGGTCCAAGACGGTGTCTCACTTACATCTTGTATTCGCACGACCCTGATGCATACCGATTCAGGTCATTCGTATCCAGCTCGTAGTCGATCTTGATGTCAAGGTCGCGCCTGTTCTTGTCGTTCGGCTTGTTGGATAAGTAGCCTCGCACACTCTCGCCCTCCTGGACCGTGAGCATGTCGCGCAGATAGAAGACCGTCTGTTTCCAGTGGGTGTACTTGGCATGTGGTCCCGTCGAAAATCGGATGTTCTTGTGGCAGGCGGTGAAGTCAATGTCGAACCATGCAATCAGCGCATGGATGAAATCGTCGCGCCTACACTTCAGCTCGAACCGCTCGGAGAAGGCCAGGTCTGATGTCTTGACAGTGTTGAGGTCGATCACAAACACCTCGCAGGGATCTGTGACCACGGCCTTCAGCTCGACCGTGTCCACGAGCGGCTCGGCCAGAGCAGTTGCCTTCATGGGCGAGAAATCGAATCCGTACACATTGTCCCAGAAGCCGATCTTGTCGTCCTTGTATTCACCATCCTCGATCCCGGCCATGTAGATTGTCGCCCGGTCAGGGAAGATCTTGCCGTCTTTCCTCAGATATCGATCTCTAGCGTAGAGCACTGTGTCAAGCATCGACTCGTACAGCAGGAAGTACCCCATCCACTCGGAGATGATAATGTCGACCTTGCCGTCTGGAATCACATGCGCAGGCAGCTCCACCTCTTCCATCTTGCCCTGCAGAAGCGTGATTTTCGATGATAGCCCGTTGGTCTCGACGATCAGCTTGGCCTTGTTGATGATGGAGGACATATCAACACCAATAACGTGCTTTGCGCCTGCTCGTGCTGCGAACCTACCACCAAGTTAGTTGGTTGCCTTAGTTAGGCCTGATAATGATCTCTTACATGCTGAGAATGCCTGTGCCACAGCCCACATCCAGGACCACCTTGTCTTTGAACAAATGCTTGTTCTGGTAGATTGCATCTCTGTAGGACCGTGTGCGCACTTCATCCTTCAACATTTCCTCATGGATGCCGTGATGGTCATAACTGGTAAAGTAGCGCACTTCTGAGTGCTCCATTCCCGCCATTCGCTCCTCCGTGGTCATGTTGGCCATCTCAGCAACAGTGGGTTTAGCCCCGTTCATCCTGCTGACCAGCCTAGTCCTGAAGAATTTGACTCTGTTTGATGTTGGTGATCAAGAGGACTGACTGACCAGTGGCTGGGAAGCAAGTGGAATCTCCAGGAGGGAGAAGAATGAATCCAGCCTGTGTTGGCAAGACTGGGGAGTCAGAGTAGATTTCAAATCACTTGCAGTATCAAATAGTGGCCGTGTGTTCTGGTTCTTCAATCTTCAATAGCAAGATATTTATTTTTTAGTTTGTTTCGTAGCAAAAAAGCCAAGACCCACCTGCAGAGTTAATCGCACTAACCCTTAACTGAACAATGAGCATGCTTGTCCTACCACAGTATGCTAAAAACTATGTCTAGTGTCTGGTGAAGAGGAAGATGGGAACAGGAAATGTTGAATCTTATGGTCTAGATATAACAATGACTATCACTGTCCGATCGCACAAAGGCCTAATCGACTGTTTCATTCCTCGATCGAAAAAAAAACCAAAAAATCGAGCACTGGGGATTTGAACCCCTTACACTGAATGGACGAACGGGGATTTGAACCCCGGACCTTTCACAACCGATAGGCACTGTATAGACAATGCAAAGCGAAAATCATACCCCTAGACCATTCGCCCCAAGAGCGCCAGAGAACACGTTCTCTGTGATGATTCATGCTCGAATTATGATGGACTTTGCAGTGGTTAGAATATAAATTTATCCTGAAATAGCTGCCCCACTTTAGCTCACACCAAAGTGTTTCATCCCCTCTTCTATTTCTCTGAATCATAGATATGTCAATCAAGGAGATGTTTTGGTCTGATTTGTAACCTACAATGTTACTGTTACCAGTGGGTTGTCACACCTTTCTGTCATACCTTCCTCCTGTTGTGCCTTCTTTGGTGCCATTCATATTTGCCCATATTCCCGTGTCTGCGCCTTGTATTGGGTATTATAATTGATCTTAGCACACACATTACATGCAATATTTGGCTGACAAAAACATATGTTGATTTGGACCTGACTGACTAGCCACACCATGGGTAAGAAAAATCATGTCGTCGCCATCGAGGCGGTGGGAGAATCGAACGATCAGGAAGATGGGTCGAGCGATCATTGGCTTCCATTCGCCCAGACTGCCTCGAACCTGGAGCAACTGCAGGGTTTGTGTCAGAGCGAGGAGCAGCTAAGCAAGGCAGGCTATGTCCGGCAACAGCTTTCAACCGAACAACTGAAAGCCAAACTCAGATGCACCCGTTGCACAGGTACACAGGCTCTTTGATCCCACGACTAGAAGAATCTGACCAGGTGCTACAGCTCGAATCAACTATCGTCCACATCGATCTGGCAGAGGGCGAGATTCTGGGAGCAGAAAGGCTCGAGAAGGCCGAGGGCAAGGCGGAGACGCAACACCCGAACTCGAGCAGCCAGGAACAGAGGAAAAGGACGAGACAGCAGGGAAAGAAAAGGAGGAAGAGCAGCCAAAGATGATCTGCTACTATCACCCCAGACCGTTCTTCGGACAGGTAATGTGATGGCATTGAAGCAGCTGCCCCAATACTGACAATGCCCCCAGTTCTGTCAGAGATGCTCCAAAAAAGGCGCCCAACGCGGTTGCATAGGCTCTACCGTTCATGAATATGGCGATGCTAACGACCGAACCCATCGAGCCTTTTGGCAGTTCCATCAGACTCCTGACTCGACTACGGGCAATACCAAAGCTGCCTCGTTGGGTAAAATGAATCACAGACTTGCTGTGGCCATCGACTGTGAGATGGGCACATCGACAACCGGAGAACCCGCGTTGATTCGGTTGTCGGCGATCGACGTGTTCAGCAAAGAGACGTTGGTAGACAAGATTGTCCTGCCCGAAGTCAAGATGCTGCACCTCAATACCAGGTTCTCTGGTGTCAGTTGGCAGGATATTCGACGAGCCGAAGCCAGTGGTAACTACTTGCGAGGTACAGAGGCGGCAAGAAAGGCCCTGTTCAGATTGATCGGTCCGGACACGATCGTTGTGGTTCATGGCGGCACCGCGGACTTCAATGTATTGCGTTGGATCCATCCACGCGTCATTGACACATTCCTCTTGCACCAACAGCAGCGTAAGGCCGCTCAGGAGGCGGCGGATGCGGCACAACTGGCGTCGGATATGGTAGAAGCCGAGCTGTTTAACATGACAGTCTTGGAAGTTCAACAAAAGCGAGAGGCTCAAGCCGAAGCCGAGAAGCTGGCATCTGCCGAGAGACTTGGGGAGGCATCTCTGGAGAAGCCGGCGGGGAAACGCGAGCCTGGAAGTCTGTCGCTCAAGGCGTTGGTGAAAGAGCACGCAGGCATCAATATCCAGATGGGCAATGGCCACGACAGCGTGGAGGATGCCTTTGGCTGCCGGGAACTGGCCATCCGGTTTCTGCTGAATGATAAGAGGGGGCAGGGTCAGGACATGACAGAGTCAGCAGAGTCAGCAGAGTCAACCTCGATGTTGTGATCCAAACATGGACATGGAGTTCTATCTACGTCTTGGACGGTATTGTCCTAACGATTGGGCTGAGCATGTCTACACAGTAGGAAGTTATCCATTGCCAACACGGAAGTTATGCCGAGTCTCCTCCTGTTCATCCTGTGATTTTGTCGGCAAGCATACAATGTGATCCATATGCAAGCGGCCTCACACAGAGGCGGCGAGTGTTGGCAAGCAGCCCGCTCCTGAGACTGTCCCGCGGTCAAGTCGGACATGCGCGGTAAGAAGTGACAATATAATGATACGATCCCCCGTCTTGGAGATGAATACGAACAGACCATTGACATTGACATCGTCTAGAACAACAACAGCAGCAGCAGCAGCAGCAGCAAGCTACTACATCCCCCCAACCATCTCCCGCGTCGCAATCCCAGGCCACGACCTCCTCATGCAGCGCTTGACCAGTGTCAGGACTATCAAGGAGGATTTGGGGACTTTGAAGTAGAGTATCCTTCGAATGAGGTTTGATATGGAAAATGTTTATTTATTTATTCCATAAAATTGCACGAATCAGAAATTGCATTTGCTTCATTTATCAATGACTCAAAAATACTTTGCATAACATATTCATCTTGATTGATTGATTGTTACTTGCAGCGCCTCGCTGCTGCACATTGGAATCAGAGTCAATCAGAGTCATCATGCCCATTACACACGCCCCCTCTGGCCGGAAATCCTTCCTCACAACCGCAAACCCGTTCGAAAAGAAATTCGGCTACCATCGTGCCGTGCGCCGGGGTCCCTTCATTTACGTCTCTGGTACCACAGCCATCAATCCCGAGTCCGGCCAGCTCGAGGCAAGGGGCGATGCATACAACCAGGCCCTCTCTGCCATGTCCCGATCTCTAGAAGCAGTTGAGAAGCTGGGCGGGAAATCCAGCGATGTGGTGCGAGTCAGGATGTTTGTCAGTGTATGTCTCGACGGCATCTGGTCAAGCCTGCTGCTGACGACCTGATAGAACTTTGACGACACCGGCGCCGTTGGGGAGGCATTTCGTGCATGCTTTGCCAGTTCAGGTCAAAATGGCGAAGCTGGCGAGCTGGGTGCAGCGGCAACAATGATCGTGGTCAAAGACGGCTTTGTCGACGTCGATATGCTAGTCGAGGTTGAGGTCGACGCCGTAGTCTGGGAGCCGTTTGTCGCCCGCGACGGCTCGGCGTGATCGCCATGCTAAATGGTCTGAATCCCGTGTCCTCACAGCATGGACGTACTGAAATAGCAGTTGCTCCTTCACAGCGTGGACGTACTGAAATAGTAGTTGCTCCTTCACAGCATGGACGTACTGAAATAGCAGTTGCTCCTTCACAGCGTGGACGTACTGAAATAGTAGTTGCTCCACAGATAGTCATAGTCCTCTACTGCACCTCCCACCAGATCCAACAGAGGCTTACCCTTCAACAGGTCAGCCACTCCGCCCACATACTTCTTTGTGATGTTCTCATAAAAGGCACCGCGCATGGCCCACCACGCCAGATTCCATCCTCTCTTCTTCGATTCCTCCTTCTCCAGCACAGTCGTGCCGGCGAAGCGTGGGGACGAAGCGTGGGAGATGAGGTCCCGCTTGTAAAGTTGCCGCGAAAAGTACTCGAGACCGAGACCAATCAGCCAAGGCGACCAGTTCTTCTTCCACTTGGACCCCTCGTAGCCATAAGTTCGGGCGAGACGCTGCATCAGAATGGCGTAAATCAGAGGGCGGAGGATGTAGATGACCTCGGCCGCTCGGCCTTGCATGGTGGTCAGTCGATGCAGAAGTTGTTGGGCGGGCTTGACGTCGTCGGCAGTCAAAACATGCGCCAACAGATAGGACGACACCGTTTCCGGCGAGGGTAGCGTTGGCAGCGTCATGCCTGTGCGAGGCATGTTAAATGGCTCAGCCGGGTTGGCAGTGGGTATTTTCTCTGACTCTGACAGCGGAGGAGTCGGAACGCCGCCGTCACCAAACACGCCTTTGCTGTCAAACTCATCGGCTTCGCTAGCCATCCGCAGCTCCTCGTCAGAAAACTCTTCGGTCTCATCCGATTCAACCACCTGCGGCGCAAAGTCCTCGCGCAGCGGCAGGGGCGGAGAACTAAGAGGCCGCCAGCCGGTCAGCTGCAACAGGACTAGGCGGCAGATCGCCTTCAGCGCTTCCAGGAAGACGACAGCACGCCATCGCAATTTTTCGCCTCCTCTGCGCTTGGCCGCTATCTCCCATAGGAGCTGAGTATATTCGGTGACCCGGAGCAGGGTAGCCACCTGGGTGTAGAGCGACGAGGCATTCGCCCAGAAGGATGTGTATTTTGCATGCAGGGTCGGCTTCGGAAGCTGCGCCTTGAGTTCGCGGCGGAGGACCGACGGCGACGAGGTAAGAAAGGATGCGCGCTTCAGAAGCAGGGAATCGTGGTAGATGGACAGAAGAGCGACAAAGGTGTAGAGCGACTCCGAGGCCAATTCGCTGTCATGAAGACGCGAGCCCGGCAGAAGGTATGTCAGGGACCGCACAGAGCTCTCGACTGTGGAGACTGCCGAGGCATTCAAGGTGATGTAGTCCGAGTATCGTGAGGGCAGTCTGAGCAGGGCGCTGGCCAGGGCCGAGGAGGCCGACGACAAGGACGTTGGCGTCGCCTGCTGCTGCTGCTGCTTTGTCGACGTCGGCATGGCCGCAATTCAGGTGCCGAAACACGGCCAAGCGCTCTGATGCCTGGCAAGACAGGTCCTAAGATGAGTTTGATGATGGAGCTGATGGTGATGACCACCGTGGTGGTGACACTGTGATTAACAACAATCTGCAGCCTACTCTGATTGGCTGGGGCCGTGTAACCTCGGCTTGCGCAGAGTTCGTCACTTGACTGCAATGGTAGGAAGTCAACCAATGTCTTCTCTGGTTATTACTGGCAATCAAACCTCTTGCAGGGTCAGACTCAATGGTATCTTTGGAGTCAGTAGTTTGTTGGGCATTTAGGAAGGAACAGTGTGGTTAATAGAGGAAGGTGCAAGGGTAGTAGGATTGTCACGTGATCACCCCTGGGCAGAGTGAAGATATTAATAGTAGAACACAGGTTTGTCTGGAAAATAGCAAGATTCTTCGTCAGCAGCAGTCTAGTAAGAACATCAACAGCAGTCTAGTAAGAAGACTAACAACAGCCTAGTAAGAACGTCAACAACACAAGTAAGAACATCAACAACACATCTCTACAATGGCACACTCTCGGCCAAAGCGCAATCCTAAGCCAGTCAGCCGGGCTCTCCCACCCCCATCCACACCAACAACGACAACAACAAGGGGAGGAGGAAGAGGA
The DNA here is from genome assembly GCA_003693665.1 of Chaetothyriales sp. CBS 134920. Classification (NCBI taxonomy): domain Eukaryota; kingdom Fungi; phylum Ascomycota; class Eurotiomycetes; order Chaetothyriales; family Domatiomycetaceae; genus Domatiomyces; species Domatiomyces catenatus. Next base: position 124,690 of record QQSL01000015.1, on the reverse strand, counting down.
GGGGCATGGACAGCCTCGCGCATCCTCACATCCAAATCGGCTGTAGCATACAAGCCAACAGAGTCCTTTCTGGCCCTTTTCCTTGTATTCTCGACGGGTTGGGACACGGCATACTCGGAACAGGAGAAGGTTTCACTGATAGCCTCCTTGCCAACTAAATACCGAGTATACGAACGGGATCCAGAGACTGACAAGCTCCGGTGCCCAATTGACCCAGATGCGCTTTTCGAACGCCCACATCTGAAACAGTCTATTTGCAAGCTTCGCACTGAGCTCCAAGAAGGCTACCACGAAATTACTTGGCTGAATAGAGCACGTAAGGCCAGCGAACTGCGAGCGCAGGGAGCCTTTGACGCCTACCTGAGCCAACATGCGCAAGAAGTGTTTGGACCAGGAGCCTCCGCGGAGAAAAGTGCCCAGGGATCAGCACCAAGCACCATCGGGATCGACAGTAGCGATGGGGAATGGATAGCGACGTCTTCCGGAAAGAAGAGATCTAAATAATCTGGGGTGGCGCCGATGAAGCGAGCGAGCGTTACGAACTAGGGGCAATGCACGAGTGCTGTAGGTGCAGCTTGCTAACGGGTTAGTCCATCAATCCACAGTGCTGTAGGTGCAGCTTGCTAACTGTTAGTCCATCAGTCCGTGATGCCGGTGATGATGATGATGATGAGCAACAGCAATATCGACGGACCAGGACCAGTGGGTGGTGATGTAATGCTGTTAAAAACGGGCGAGACTAACGAGCTCGGGCTACTGTGGTAGTCAACGGCATTTACTCCTCCTACAAGTCCATGGCCTCCGATTTGCCTGTGTATAAGGTTAGGGTTCGAAGAGATCATCAAGCCGGGCTCCACATCACCAGCCTGTGCTGGCCCAGTTCAGAAATCGATCTCGGCACAGATGCAGGGTCTGATCATAGCACTCGTACAACAGCACAGGCCCAGGATATTAACTTGATCTCCCGTAATTTGTGCAAAACAGAATAAAATAAAATGCATAAGCCGGGTGGTTGGCTGACGATGTGGCGTCATCAGGCTGGGCCATGGTGGCCATGGTGGCCTGGCTGGCCATACAGTAATTGAAACGGAAAAGGAGCTGATCCAGGGTCAGATCTTGTAACCTGAAACCGAGAGCTCACTGGGTCGGCAATCTCAAGCTAGCTGAGTCTGCTTCGTCCGTCTGCTCCGTCTTGGCCACCAGTTCCTGACCTGAGTGGCCAAGATAGTCGCCCTGGATGGCTGGGGCTGCTGTGCTGGAAATGACGAGTCTTGCACTGGCTAGCTGGCCACAAGACAGCGGCAGACTGCAATGTGATCTGTCGGCTGCCGTCAAATAACACTGGCTGAGCAATGAAATGACCCTTTTTTCTTATTTAGAAAAAAAACGCCTTCTCCGGAAGTTATGAGGCGTGGCAATGCGGGGATCCCTAAAATATGCCGAAGACTGTGCGCGGGGTGCGTCGTGCCACACACACACCCACGCCCACAGGCACAAGACAGGTTGGAAGGGGTTGTCTGTATACAACCCCAGATAGCAGATAAGTGATAAGTAGCCCTAGTAGGGGATTCCAGTGGGTAGTTGTATACTGTGGTACATGTTCATCGGTTGCGTGCTCGGGTTTGCTACATGTATACCCTCTCGCTAATCGGGGGCCATCCATGCTGCTGTCAGGGTAGTACACACGTGTGGGCAGGGCATCATGACAACAGGCTCCAGGGCTCCAGGGCTCCCGCTCCAAGGCTCCAAGGCACCAAGGCACCAGTCATCGCCCAAGGGTTGAGACTAGAATGTTCCTCGGCTACGTTGGCAATGTTGACGACGATCGTGTTCTGTAATGGAGGGACAGGATGGGCAAAGGAGAACATGTCATCCTGTCATCTGCCTACGTCCGTACCTGCCGGCGGCCATGGATATGATGGGGACGGGAAGCTGCAAGGGGTCTTTGGCGCCCCACGTGGCCAGGGTTGCCTAGCTAGCGAGTACGAATTGGCAGGGCTCAGGTCAGGTGGCGCTAGTGGCAAGTGGCGCTATAGTCAGCAGGGGAGGGGGACAGTCGGATTTCGGGAGGCGACCGAGCACTCCACAGCGCGCGTCTCTTCCAGAAGGTTTCCTGCTAACTTAGGCTGTCAGATTTGATCAGGAACCACGCTAGATAACGGGCAATTACCGTACCCAGTCAGGCCCGTGGCAACTCCCCTCTGTGGCTCGGCGAATGGGAGTTTGAGGAAGGTGCCAGCAACATGGGCCGGAATTCAAAGTGTAAATTTGACTCGACTCTTCCCAGTGCATGCTATTGGTGGGAAGGACCTGAGCAGGAAAAGGGCAGACAGGCACGGGCGATCTATGATCGACACCGACGAGCACAGCGGCGCCGCACAATGGAGCGGTCACCGCTCCTGCTCGACGTAGCACTGGAGAGTGGGAGCGAGCAAGTAATTTGGCAGGACCGAGGGGCAAGGATTGCCGGGGATTGCCAGGTTGGCCAGGGTTGGCAGCGACGGCCACGCACGACGAGCCATGGGCCATGGCGCGCAGCGCGCGTAGTCGAGGTGACAGGCATCATCACCAGCATCAGCATTAGTAGCATGTTCGTCGTATTGCAGCCAGGCTGGCAAACGGCTGCTTCGCCTCCGTTTGCCGCGGCGAGGCGGTGAGGGTGTTGCCACGTGAGGCGCCGCACGGAGATAAGAACGGCCGGGGAGACCTGGCTGTCTGAAAAGGGAAAGACACGAGGCTGCAACTTTATTCAGCTTGTTCCGAGCAAGGGAGAGCGGATGCGGTTAGTGTCAAGACAATCCCATCTAGATCCACTGGGCAATTGGCAATTGGCAACTGGCAATGACAAGGGCCAAGGGAATTGACAGCATTGGCCACCTCCCGAATTCGACATGGTGGCATCCTGACCTCGACCAAAACTCTATTCGTCGCTGCTGCTTACACAACTGTGTGTGAAATTTATTACTTGCAACACGAACAGAGGAAGGAGCTCTATTGTGCCTTCCGCGCGCTATCATGGAGACGTCAGCTCACACTCGGGTCGTGTGCTCGGACGTAGCGGAAGCCGGTGATCAGTGGTGCTGCTGTGCTGGTGCTGGTGATAGTGGTGATGGTGCTGCCGCCGTTGCCGCCGGTGCTGGACGTGGTGCTTGTGCCGGTGCTGTGCCTGTAGAGAATGGTAGAGTTGAAGCGAGAGAGAATCATTTGCTCGGTACCCCAGTCCAGCCAGCGAGCGAACGGCAGGCGCATGTTTCCTACTTCCTCGTGCTTGCTGCCTGCTGCCTGCTGCTTCCTCGCGCTTCCTTCCTTTGCTCCTTCCCTCTCTCTTTTTTTTTTAAACCCTGTGCAGCTACGCACGTTGTTTGGGGGATTTTTGACGCCATTAGCGTTGTGACGACTGCAAACTCTAAACGGGCCGACGGGAAAGTGCACCGGCTTTTCTTGTTTTGCCTCCAAGTGCTATCTGGCCTCACCTCTAATCCGTTTGATCGACTGATTAGGCTCATTCTCCGGCAAGACACCAGACAAGCATCCCCCCTCTTCTTCCCCCCTAGCTGTCGCCCGTATGAGTATGCTTGGACGGCACATGATGATCAGCACCCCATCGTCCTAGTCTCAAAGTAGACGCTTTCTCGCTAGACGCTATGTTTCTAAATGCCGTTCTCTGACCAAGACAAACTGGTAATTCTGGGATGTTTCATGCATCTCACTTTGGAATGGCTGCCATCAGCCGCCTAGTAGTAGACTGATCTCGCAAGGGTCGCTTTCTGCGGCCCAATGCAGGTAAACTTTGACCGCCATTACAGAAGCGGTCATCCACGGCCGCATAGCCTTGTTCACAGCCAAAGCCATAAAATACCCCAGATGCCCTCCGCTAATACTTTACCCTCGCCTGCTCCCCCCAGACCTTCATACCTTGTAGTCGGCTTGAGACAGTCATAATCCCTTGACTGCAATCCTGCCTCGCTCTTGCCAGCCACGCTCTTGCCAGCTACGCTCTTGCCAACTACGCTCTTGCCAACTACGCTCTTGAGCATCCTCCCCCACATCACCCTCAACACCACAAGCAAACAGGTGCTGTTGTTCGCTTCCTCAGCGAGCAACACCCCATCCAACCGTCAAACTGGCTCAAATACTTGGCTGTATGCCAGTGCCGCATCCCACCCCGTACAGATACCCGCTCACCCCCCCGCCCTCTCTGCCTCCCATCCAGCCCAAGACGATCCAGACAACCACCGTGGATATCTCTCTGCTGCTCCAGGCCAAGGATAGCAGCTGTCAGGACCACACCAGCAGCGCCCAGGCCAATGCTACCGCAAACTCGTCTCCACGCTCTTCCATCTCGCCCGTCTCTGTCGCTCGGTCCAACCGGTCCAGTGTTGCACCATCTGCCAACTATCCCACTCTGAGCACTGGCCAGTCCGTTCCTGCCAAGCGATCTGCCTCTGCCGCCGACCTTGTTGGCCAGTACCCTGCCAAGAAGCAGTCCAAGTGGTCGTCAGAGGAAGATGCGCGCATCATCCAACTGCGGGGAGATGGCATGAAGTGGGAGGACATCAGCAGACACCTTCCTGGCCGAAGCGCCATCAGCTGCCGCCTGCACTACCAGAACTACCTCGAGCGAAGGAGCGAGTGGGATGAGGACCGTAAGAATAAGCTTGCAAAGTTGTATGAGCGGTAAGTCCTGTGAAACGTTGTACGAGATCTGATCTCGTCCTCCTGCTTTGTCCCTTTGTGTAGCCTGCAGCCTTAGTCTGGAGAACATTTCACTGACATTGGTCTTCCTCTAGCTTCAAAGCCGATATGTGGTCTCGCATAGCCGAGGAAATGGCAATGCCCTGGCGCGCTGCTGAAGCCATGCATTGGCAGATGGGCGAGACCGAGATGGCCAGACGGGCCGGTGTCTCACTCTTCACTCTGGTCAACACCAATTCCAACAACAGCAACGGCAACAATAGCAGCAGCAACAACAATAACAACAGCAACAACAGCAACAATGCTCAGCGACAGGGCTCCTATCGGGATTCTGTGCCTGCCTCCCAAACTGGCCGCACCTCTAGCCGTGGATCAACACCCAGATCTGCGGAACCAACACCACCACCCCCCTCGCTACCCAGCTTGCCCTCGTTGGCCGAGTTGACAGCAGGGCTGCCCGCGTTCTCACATGCAGCAGCCACCACGCCTTCCACCAGCACTTCTGCGTATCAGCCTACAGTTCCGGTGACAGGGTTCCATGACATTCCTGCCCGGCGCTCGCTGCCACCGCCAACACAGCGGCAACGGCATGGTTTGGATGACCATGACAGCCTCTCACAGTCACTCCACCAAAGCTACTATCACGATAGACGGCAGTATCCATGACTGGTCAACGGATTCATTTTGGATGAATGTCCAAGAAGAAAGCCATGACTACAATTGGAAGGTGTAAGCGTTCAAGCGTGAGCGTGTGGGTATTGCTTTTTGGCGAGTTGCACGGCCGATAATTTGCTTCCGGCCGTTCTGTCACTCTTGACAAGCGGTGGTTATCTGGAGCAATCCGAGATTTCTTCGCTATTTCGTGTTGGTGAAGAATTTTTTTCTACTATTACAACCATTGGCCAGCTTGGATCTACTATCTATCGAGGAGATTATGACCGAGATGAAAAGAGACAAAAGTATACAGTGTGTATTATCGATGGCAGGGAGGGTTTGTCTGCAGCATTGCACAGCATGGGACACAGCATCACAGCACATGACAGCACAGCCCAGCAGCAGACAACAGACAGCAGACAACAGACAACAGTTTTGACGAGTTGAGTGGATGGACGGGCATGTCGCGCGGCGGGGTGCAATGGAGATGGGCGCACGTTCTCCACGGCACTGCCATCTCAGTCAGGGAGGATGGTTTGAAACAAGAAGGACGATCGAGATTTTTACTAGCCTGTACTGTACTTGTATGTTTATTAACTCCATGTAAATTAAAAACCTGTGTGTGTAATAATAAGTTTTTTGACAAATGAGAAGAAAAGTTATTACCGTAAGTTGCCTATTGCCTATATTAGCATTATGATTTTGGAACAAAAAAACCGAAGGGAACAGGAAAAAAATCCTTTCTTGATTTTGGGTTTTGATCTTCATCTTACGCTACACACACCACCCACCAATTGTCTCTGTCGTAGCCCGCATCGACTACTGTGCCACCTGCCTCAGCCACCTCACTCTGCAGTTCCCCCTGTACGTACAGATGGTAGTACCGTTGGAAGGTCTGTGATCCCTGCGATCCCTGCTCCTGATCCTGCTCGTGCTCGTGCTCGTGCTGCAGATATTGTGGCTGCTGGTGCTGGTGCTGCGTCTCCTTCTCCTTCTGCATCTGCATCTGCACGTGGGCGACCCTGCCACCCCGCTGGCCATGCATCTCGTCATTGGATACACGTTGATGAAACTCTTGTGCATTGCCAGGTTCGCTCTCGACCGCACAACCTGGCCGGGGGTCGGCGTGGCCGTGGCCGTGGTCGTGGCGGTGGAGGACAACGTGCGCGTGGCGGTCGTTGTGGGGCTGCTGCTGCTGTTGCTGATGATGATGATGATGCTGCTGATGATTAGACTCAGACAGCTGTTGATCTTGATCTTGATCTTGCTGCTGCTGCTGCTGCTGCTGCTGCTGCTGACGATGCTTTGTTGTCGTCGTCGTAATCCTCTTCGTCTTCGTGGTAGTCGGCTTCAGCACCCATGGCACCAGCACATCCTGATCGTCGCCTTGGTCCCAGCCTCGACGGCTAGACTTTTGCTCAAGCGCCCAAGCGAAGATCAATGCGCGGCCGCCACCCCTGGTCTTAGCGCGGTGATTGGTGCTTGTGGCGGCGCCGGCTCTACTACTACTACTGCTACTGCTACTACTAGTACCAGTAGCATTGCTACCACCATGATGGCCATCACCATCACCATCACCGTCACCTTGACGAACACCCTCCGTTTGCTTATCTTGCTCCACATCCATTCTTAGTAGTCGAAGCAGTTCCCCGATCGCCTCCACGCGTCGCGCGCGCGTGGATAAGTGGTGGATAACCGCGATGGAGATGATAAAATCGAACGAGTGGGCAGGGTGCGGCAAGTGGAGAGTATCAGCGATGATTGCTGAGTGGGGCTGGTGTTGGGTAGCAATGCTGATTAAGGATTTAGATCTGTATACGGAGTGTAGGTTAGGTTAGTTTCCTCTTTTTTTTTTTCTTTTTCCAAGACGTGTGTGTGCGGATAGGAAAGAGAGGGACGCGAGAAGTGGAGGTGGGAAATGGGGTGAGAAATGGGGTGGGAAATGGGGGGGAGAATGTGTGAGGGGGAACAGAGTGCAAAACACAAAAAAGAGAGACAACAAAACATACCTGTCGGATGCAATGATGAAAACATCCTTGTTCACAGTCAAGTACTTTCCATTCCCACAACCGACATCCAAGCCGATGGAACCTGGCTTGAGTTGCTTTAGGAATCGATCGACTACAGGCCATGGCTACACACAAGAGAGGGGTATTTTGTTTCCCGTTGGTCAGCTACTCTAAAACCAATAGGGAAAGAACGAACAGACAATGCCCATTGGTAAGGAGAAAAAAGCGTTTCATCGGACTGAGACAGACATCGACACAGGCACAGGCACAAAGACACGCATACACACACAGGTATGCAAAATGCAGAGTGCAAAAATGCAAATGCAAAAATGCAAAAATGGAAAAAGGCAAAACGCACCTTGTATCTCGTTTGCGAGAAGTGCGAGGCGATTTGCTCGTACACTCGGTGGACATGCTCATCTTCGTATTCTTCTGATGACAGAAGATCAGGGGAGCCCACCACCACCGCCTGCGCCTCCGCCTCCGCCATGGCAGCCCTGGGATGAGGGGGGAAGGAATTGAGGAGGAGGATGATGGATGATGATGTGGCTGGCACTTGGTTAAGCCAAGAAGCCAAGTAGCCAAGTAGCCAAGTAGTCGAGTAGGTGGTCAAGTAGCCAAGATTTCAACCATGTGGTGAAATAGTCTGTGGTGTGCTGTCTTGTGCTTTGTGTGGTTGGTTTCGGAAACAACGAAAAAGAAAAAGGTGGTGGGAAATGAATTAATTGTGTGTGCATGTAGGCACACTAACTTACTACGGCAATTCTTCATTGTGTTTGGCTTTTTTAAAGTTTAGACCAATCAAAGAACAGAAGGTAGGTCAGAATTTCCAGCCAGCCAAGAGACATGAGAGGAGGGGAAGTCGAAAAATCTCTGGGTGTCCCAGCCAATCAAACACACATGACCAGGAAAATGCCCAGAAGAAAGGCCAGAACAAGACAAAGGAAAACACAAAACTTCAGCCTTTTCTGATAATCCAAAAGTATAACCTTAAGACTCGCCACCGCCGCGTGGATCGTAAAAATATCCTATTAAATTTTAACTCACAAACAACATCTAAAATATCCAGCTTTATTTCAATAACTCAATCCCAAAATAACTCCAAGACAGTCCGTAGGATGGTACTTTTGGTCTCTCGTGGCATGCGCTTTAAGTTTCAGCCCCGGAGATATCACATTCATCCTCGGATTTAAAGTTATTTCGTATCTGACGATCCCCCCAGTCGACAGTCACCCCTTTCAATCACCCCAGTCACCTCACTTTCCTGGCCTGGCCTGACCTTGTCTCTTGACTCTCCTTCGCCGCCGTGGCTGTCAGCCCAACCAACAAAAGAAGGAAGGAAGAAAAAAGGCCTGGATTTAAGATTCGTCTTCAGGTAGGAACTTCACTCTTGTTCTTCCACAGTAAAACTAATATTCCACACTTCAGGCGTGACGTTCGTGATAATAATAGCCTTTCCACATTGGACAGTAGCGGGTCCGGAACGCGCGGATGTTCGTGGTCAGATGATCGCAATATCAACTTAACCCGTTCATCAGCCGCCGTCCCACACCACTTTTGTCTGACTTTTTGTTCAGTCAGACACCCTCGCCCTCAAATCTTGGATCAATCAACCGACTCAGAAGGTTTCAAGCGTGTCAAAATATCTAATCTATCTCGAGGCATAGTCACCCCAACTCAACCATCGATGGATTTCTCCTCGCATCCTTCCGGACCAGTTTGTTGTCTGTGGCTTGAGATGTGTAAGGCTCCTTGACAAGAGCCGAGTCCTCTGGGATTTTATCCATGGTCCGATTGCAGCCCTGCCCCTCTATGGCGTCTGGATCTTCTCGCCCTCCTTCAAAGCCTGAGGAGGCATCCCGAGCCTGTTTCGGTTCCTGAAGAACAAGACACCAGCATTTTCGCCGCTGGTACCAGGCAGTGGCTCCACCCACTGGCAGGCCCGGAAGTTGTAGTACATGCTCTTGATGAATCCCCACACTCCATCGCGCGTGTCGCTGCGATAGTGCCTGCCCATGACCGGCTTGATGGCCTCTGTTGCCTCGTCCGCATGATAGAATGGAATTGTGCTGACATAGTGGTGCAGGACATGCGTCTCAATAATGCCGTGGAACAGGTGTCGTCCAATAAAGCCGAACTCTCGATCGATCGTCGCTGCCGCACCGCGAGTATACGTCCACGAGGTTGCAGTGTAATGAGGCAGCGTTGGGTCAGTGTGCTGCAGGAAGGTGATGGCCACTGAAGAATGCAACCATTAGCATTGCCACGCAGCATGAGACATGAAAAACTTACCAAGCCAGTGGTTGACCCAGAGATATGGAAGGAAGTACCATACGAACACATTGGACCAGCCCCAGGTCCTTCCGACCCAGATCAGGATGCTCGCGGTGATGCCCACACCCAGGTCACTCAGCAGAATCAGGTGGGCATCCTTGGCCTCAAACAACGGGCTTCCATGATTGAAATGGTTGACGCCAGTAAGGAGACCGTTCTTCTTTCCTTTACCGCGGCCCTCTCGCTGCTTCTCATGATTGTTGTGGCCTGTCACATTGGCGATCAGATACATTGGCCAGCCTCCCAATTGCTGAGAAATGAGCCCGTACAGGGTCGTGATTGGAGTCTCCTCGGTGAGTTCGTGCAGCTGGTGGAGCAGATAGCCCCTGCGGGTGGCATACTCCTCTCTCGTGCTCGGTACAAACACCATGTCCCTCTCCATGTTTCCAGTGGACTTGTGGTGCTTGCCGTGACTGATCTTCCACGAGAAGTACGGCACCAGCAGGGCCGAGTGGCAGAACCAACCAACCGTGTCATTCAGAACCTTACTTGTCGAGAAGGATTGATGGCCGCACTCATGGGCCAAGACCCACAAGCCGGTACCAAAGAGACCCTGCACAAAGGTGTACAGCCCCCAGAGCACACCTCTCAGCGCCTTGGAAGGCACATTCTCCGGCGTGACATACTTGTTGGTCAGGTAGAAGGTGATGGCCAGCAAGGCAATATCTCGGCCAACATAGTACAGACCGGTGGCAGCAGAACGCTCGAAGCAGTGCTTGGGGATGGCTTTGTGGATGTCTCCAATGGTATAGTCTGGGATGGCAAAGCTGTTTCCGTTCGCGTCGACCAGTTTCTGCTTGGGAGCGGGCGAGTCCTCCGAGGCAAGTGATGAGAGAGAGGTAGACGAGGGCGAAGAACGAGGGCTGTCGATAGGCGAGATGTCGGTCGAAGTGGTAGGGGTCGACTCAACCGAGGCCAGGCGGCGAAGGGCCGGGGCGGTGACAGGTGGTAGGGCTGTCGATGCCATAGCTGCTAGGAGAGAACGCGAGAGAGGGAGGAGAAGGGGGGTGAGAAGGAGAAGAGAGAGAAAAGAGAAGAGGGAAAAACACAAGAAGGAGTGAGCGCAGGGAGAGTGGTGGGGATAAGGTAGGGGAACTGGAGAAAAAGCGGTGGGACACCGAAGGCAAGAGCAGACCAACGCCGACACCAAACGTCTTGGCAGGTTAGCGTTGCGGAGGGCGCAAAAAGGCGGGCAAGACGATAAGAGTTTCGTCTATAAAAGAGACTGGACAGGGAGAAAAACAAGTCCTGTCAACCGACCTGTTAAGACGAGGACGGGGTTCTCCAGACTTTGCAGTTTATTATCACTCTCGCTCTGCAGAAGCGGCCGCGGCACGAGCGTTTTTTTTTCTCTTTCCTTTTCTTTGTGCCCTCTCCTCCACTCTCTCAACGAGCCAGGGCTGCCCACCCCCGATACCGCCCCAGGAAAAACTGACTCGCGCCCAGACTGACTCGCGCCTAGACTTACCCGAAAGCACCTGCGCCAAGAGCCCCGGCTGCCTCTCTAATTAGCGAGCACCACTGCGCGGACGAACAGCAGCAGCAGCAACAGCAGCAGTAGTAAGCAACAGCAAGGACCCTTCCTTACTATGGTAGCATTTTCTTATTAATTACCGCAAAAAAACTTTGCCATTGCACATCATTCTCTCTCTCTCTCTCTGTGTCTGTAGACCCTGCAGCAAATGTTTGATTTTTCTACAACACAACTTAAAACTGACGAGAAATTGTCCCGACCGACTGACCCGACCAACCCACCAACCCCCCCAATCACCACACCTGGGAAACACATGCGGTGGAGAGTTCGAAGGGGAGAAGGAACAGACGAGTAGAGTCGATGCCCTGTAGCTCGTGCAGGGCCGGTTCTGGCACATCTATTGGAAGATCTCCTCTCTTTTTTTCTTTCTTCGACTCACCGTCGATCTGTCTATGGCGCCACCAAAGGACAAAGAGCCTAGGCAATTTGTGCCACTGGAATGGAATGGCTTGTTCCTTTTTTCTTCACATGCCCCGGCCCTGGGCTGTGGCAGTGGCAGTGGCAGGCCGAAGTACACGTGTAGTTGGAAAATAGCATGTGAGAACGAAACGGGTCCTGGGTTGGGTGATTATCACCTGATAGCAAGCCTCAGCCGCCTTCCTGGTGCAGTTCATGAGTAACAAAGAAAAAAAATCGGAACCCTGGAGGGAGGGCTCCTTCCCCTCTGCACGGTGCTAACTTATTTTTGTTGGGGAACAAGTTGAGATTTAGTGGGTCTGGTCCGTATATGGCTTAGTCTCGGCTCGTGCCGCCCGTCCCTGCATTGGTCGACTCTCTTCTCTCGGATTTTCCCATGAAACCTGGTTGTCAATGTGGGAAATGCTTTCTTTATACAGACTTGACCGATTGTCTCGCAGTATGCCGGTCAGAGCCGCCCAACTCCAAGGTCGTCGACTTCATATTTGGGCTCACGATGATGGTAGTTGAGGTCGACCGGTTATTCATCTCAATCGGCACCTCTTCCCATTCTCTTTCCGATCCTCCTGCCTTTCCTTGCTGTCTTCGACGGCATCTGACATCGACCAAGGGCAGGAGAATCGAGCCCACTCGCTGGGGAATGAGGATGATGCGAGTCTTTGTCGCTGGCTGGCTGGCAGGCAGATACCCCTTCCTGCTACCGCCAACTAGCCATGTATCTGCTTGAGCAAAGATCTCGAATATGAACTCGGTCTCAGCCCGCGCTAGCCAGGGCGGCAGAGACTTTTCGATCAAGAGCTCGCAAAAGACGGGCTGACCGAGGCTGGCCACGCCGGCTGGGCTGGAAATACCGTCTGTGATAGTAAGCACTGCAGTAATGACAGGTGGGCGTGGCGGCAGCTCGACTGCCAGCTTCAGAGTCATGGTCTGTCCCTTGGATTGATCGAGTTGGATAACATTCCGATTGCGGTACCAAGCAGCAAGCCATGTATCCAGCTGTCTGCTGTCAGTTTCATCCAGCCCCTTGAGGATCGTCCTCAAGTCGACGTCGTCGTCTCTGTGCCAGATCTCCATCTCTTGGGTGAGGCCGGCAGCCTCCAGGTCCTGTGCAGTCCAGGCATTTTGCATGTTCTGCACAAGGCACTTGGACAGAGGCCGGATGTATTTGCCAAAGCCGGCTGCTGATAGATCCTGTCTAAACACCTGCTCTAGCGACTTGACAATTATATGGTCAACCGACTTGTACCGCACAAGCAAGGTGAATTTCTGCACCGGGGAATTGGGTGGTATACTTTGCAAGCGTACAGTCCATTGTGCAGGCTGATGAGGAAAGGCCATGGCGCCGCTCTGAGCAAAGATGTCATGTCCTTTGACTTTCAGGCCTGGCTGCTCCTCCACCTCCATTGCAAGAATGATGATGGGCACCGGCGTTGAAGGACCAACATGGAATCGAGAGAACCAGTAGGAAGTTCGATAGATGTCCTGCACATTGACTGAAACCGGCAGGAACACATCGGCCTGACAAGTCTCGAAAAGAGTGTATTGCTCCTCGCCAGAGCTGTAACTGAGTTCGCATTTCACCAAGATTGCTGCCTCATTCGCATTTTCCAGAGTGAACGGCACCACAATCTCAGTCGCTTCTGCTTTAGCAATGGGTGGAAACAGGAGCCAAGTGGCTTCATTTTCTCTGGCCACCTCGAGCCCGAGCTCCGACGATTCGCCATGCGCAACAGCATCGTACAGCTGGAGACGTAGACCTGCAGTTGCAGCTCGCATCCTCAGTTTACATCTTGACAGATCCTGATCAATTGCCTGAATCTTCAGCGTCACCGTCCGGAGCTTGCCAAGGGAGATGTCTGGAGACGGGGACAGTTCGAGAATGGGGGATCCCGGCCCAGGGTAGAGGAAAATGGATGAAGAGGCCAGGCCAGGCTGCATCGTACTGAGGTGTGCTGTGGCCTTGTTGTCTTCATCGCCTTGTAGTGGAAAGACGAAAGAAATTTGCCCAATCTGCATCTCAAGTCGGGCGAGGCGAAACCAACCACTGGATATGATATTGCTTTTGAAAAGCACCCTTGTTGGTGTTGTAGAGATTGAGACAGGCGCAGAATTGTGCAGAGTGATCTCTGGGGGTTCCTGCTTGTCAACAGCTCGCAAGACCAAGCTCATAGGAGAGGCAATGGCAAACTTTGCCGCAATTCGGCTCTGAACAGTCAAGGATATACCGAATCCGCAGTCCTCCTCAGATCTGGAAATGTTCCGACTGACATCAAACACTTGGGCAATCACGTTGAGAAACAGGGTCTGACTAGGTGCTGAATCCGCCACGTCAAACAGCTCGTCGATGTACGTCTGCGCAGAAGCAGACTTGCTCAACCAGGAGTTTTGCAGGCACTCAAAAAGACAGTCGGCATATTCGTCTGAGCATGCTGATTCTTTCAAACATCGCGCATAGAGAGCCAGTGCCTGGGGCTGGTTTTGAAGCACTCCTTGCTGCTTTGAAAGAGCAACCAGGTTTCGCAGTGACTTGGTGGCTTGGTCAATCTTTGGCCAGCTGTAATATAGCTTTGCACTGTCCAGAAGTATCTGCTGAGTTGTCCTTGCAGTACCTGCAAACATGGACAGCTCCAGAGCTGCTTCGGAGAGAAGTTTGAAAGCAGTGAGAAAGGATTCTCGGCTAGAAACAGCAAGCTTGAGAGCAGGAGGCTCAAGACTCTCCAGCGACACATGGACATCTTCCTGGCCTGACTTGCTGTCTTCCGCTGGCACTGACCCTGGCTCTGGATAGCGCTGAGCTGGAAGTTCCAAGCTGCGAAATTGGTCGACCCAAGATCGACAGGCGGGAAGGCCTTCGAGAAGATCACGAGCGAGCAGCAGAAGACGAGTAGTCCAGGCTGCCAATTGAACTGCACCAGAAGATGAATAAGGAGCACCATACACACCATTGTTAGCCGATTTGGTATTGGCCGTCTCCTCCGCTGGCGGTCTGTGTGGACTTGACAGGTCTGTCTGGATGGAAGTATGAAGGCTCTCAGAGCTATCAGTGCTGTCATTGTCGTCCAGAGGAAGAGTATGATGAATGTATGGGTCAATGGCCGGCTTTACAATGGCTAATATCTGCATTGATGCCGTCCATGTCCAAGAAGCAACCATATTGCCAATTAACGAGCTCTGAGCGGCGCTGTCCTGGCCGACAAGACGGCCACCATAAGCATTAGTCAGGTCAGTCCTAAGTTGACGAGCAGCGGAAGTGATGAAATCTAATGCCTTCTCTGCCAAAAGAGCCAAGATAGTCAGGTCGACAGCCATCTCACGCTCCTTTGACTTTGACTGTCGCCTCGTTGAGAGTCGCGACTGAGAGAGGAATATTTCCAATCGACGGGTGAAGAGGTAGATGTGCAAATCCAGCGAGGATACTTGGTTTGTCAAGATCAGGTGCTGGTAATGGCGCCTTCTGAGTTCAAAAGGGTGTGTCTGAGGATTAGAGGCCAGGAGCTCGGTGAGGCCAAGTTCTGTACCAGAGCCATTCGGTTCCTGCTGACTGCCGTTCGAATCACTGAGAGCCTGTCTCAGCTTGGCCTTCAAGTCTGGCGAAAAGGACAAGAGGCCGGCAGAAGACTCAAAATCATTGGATGGCGAGCCCTGTTTGACAACTGCGTCAAGATCGAGCTCAATTTCATCATACACACCCAGGGCATCATCATGGAGGCCGACGCTTTCAAACTCGTGGGCCAGGCCTTCTTTGAGAAGGAAGAACGTGCAGAAATTCCACCCAGGCAGACTTCTTTGAGACTCGCGCTCGCGAATATCCCCTTCGTACTGCTCCACGCGAGTGGAAAAGGCCCTGAGGATGACTTCTTTCAAATTATTGATGAAGTCTGTCCATTGGTCTTCAAGCTCTGCAGCTGAAAGCGGCCCCGCCAGCCGGCCTGATTCAGTGATCCTCACCTGGGACACTCTTGACACTGATGATTTGCTGCTGCTGAAGTCTGCGCGCAACTTGTCGTATAAAGTCGATGGGCTTTTGCCCGTCCACTTGGACTTACTGTTGAGACTGTCGGTGCTCTCAGTTGGGTCAAGATAGATGTGCTTTGATGATTTCGGTTGGCTTGCCGCCGGTGTGTTTGGCAACACGACATGCACAATCATCCATTCATATGCATCGTGGTACTCTTGGTTGCGGAGTGCGCTCTTGCTCTCTTTCTCCAGAGTGTTGTCCTTGATCCACTGCTTGATATCCTTGCGGATAGAGTCTTTGTATGTTTCCTTATCATCACACCGCAACAGGTACAGTTTGACATAAGGCGTATCCCTCAGCCCAGGGATCTGGTGTCGACGCGAAGCCGAAGCCGAGCCATTGTGAAGACTCTCGTTCTGCAGGAGAGAGACGTCGAGGGAGGGGATTGATCGGAGCGGACGAGAGGGGGACTTCCAATGCAAGTTCTTCAGGGGCGTACGGGCGTCGAATCTGCCCTTGAAGACCTCTAGGAGGCTCGATGGGTCGGTGCACTGCACAGTCACCTTCGCGGGCGGAGCATCTGCTGTCTCCATGCTTCAGCTAGCGGTCCACAATCCAGACTCTCACGGGGAGTCATCATCGGTACTGGTGAAGAGGACGAGTCGATCTCTGATCCGCCACCATGAACCTACGGTTACTTGTCACTGGACAACTTTCGATTGACATACGTCGTCGATGAATTTGCGACGCGCCAGACCCAATCCCGTGACCAGGCTAAGCTAGCTCGTCTACTAAAAGGACTAGAAGGGCACTAAAAAATAGCCCAACCTTATTGGTATGCTAAGAAGTTACAGGCTAGCTAAGACACCAGTGAATTAGCGCAGTAGCCTCGTCATAGCCTAATAGCCTAATAGGACAAAGTAAATGGAAAGTCTGCCTGGTCTCCAAACACAGGATACAGCTCATGTTGATATCATCTAGCACATGGTCCAGGGAATCAGAGCACCAGAAATGCCGGCTGTGAGGCCGCTGACTCATATTGACTCATATCACAGATATGCATATATTGAGCTCTCACGCTGATTGGCTTACCCTGGCTTAATGGCTTCCCTCTACTTCCATACGCTATGGACAGGGGTTGACATACATGACTCACAGGTCTGTCTGTGGTTGTATAACTATGCCCTCCTCTTTGCTCTGCGATGTCTAATTCTTCTTCTCTCCGACGGTGCTGCCAGTACTCGTATCCGAGACGAACTAGTCACCTGTATCACATCTTCCTGCCGACGCCACCCAGGGTCAGACTGATCAGCATGGCGGCCGCCCTCCCTACTACTCTCAGATCTGTCACGAATACCAAGATCACCGAGTTGAAGAAACAGCGTGATGTTTATGAGTCGTCCAGAGCCGAGATTGAACAGAGTGCCAAAAAGCGCGCCAACCAGCTCGAAAGGATCGAGTCTCTGGTTGAGGGTTGCTATCGCATCGAAGGCCTAAGAATCCCGAATGAGAAGGAAGAGGATGAGGAAGAGGAAGAGGAGGAGCAGACACAGACAACAAGGCCTCCCAGAGGTCAAAAGCTGGACAACTACCGCATGCTCATCAAGCAGGCCAAGGTCGACCCTTCCTTCCCCCCCACCGTCGTAGAGAGAATCCAGCAGGCTGTCCAGAAGGACCTTGAGCTCAAGAGCCTCCAGCACCAGCATGCCCAGTTCTACTCTGAACTTGTGACTGAATGGATCTCAGATGCCAACAAGGCGGCCGAGGATGCGGCAGCCAGCTCGCACTTTGAGAGCGTGGGCAGAAAGGAGATGCATGAGCAACGGGCCGAATGGGAGTCCATTGTCTTCTCAGACGCAGCGGTCGATACAGACGGCATCGTGGCCTACCTCGAGAAGCTCTTCACATCTCAGCCCGAAACCAAGAGGGCATTCGAGGACATGAGGAAGAGTATTGTTACATTCTGCCACCAGCTCAAGGAAAAGGAGGTCTTTTCCAGCGAGTCGGTGCTGCTTGCCATCAAGAGTCTGCTGGCAGCTGATCTCCTCTCTGAAGACAAACGGGCAATCCTCAAGACGTTCATGACCAACAAGGAAGTGGTCAAAGAGGTTTCAGATGTGCTCCAGATGCGCTTTGAATCGCTGCAGACATGGCAGTGGACGACCACAGATGGAGCCATCACGCTGGAGCAACGCCGGCAACTCAATGGCAAATACCGAGTCTTCATGGACGAAGATGTGCTTGACGCCCTCCTGGTGCACCAGATAGGCATGGAATGGGCCAGCCACCTGAAAGCACGGTTCAATCTGTTCTTTGGCAGTTTTGCCTGGAAGCGCAGCTCCGACAAGGTTCCGCTTGAGGCCCGCCAGAGACGAGAGTGGTTCCTAGGCGCAGACGAAGCCCCCAGCATGGCTCTGCCGCAGTGGCGCCACAAGGAATTTGCTCGGCAATACTTCATGACCCAGTTGCCCGACGGTCTTGCGGACGGTGTGCGCGGCTATGGTGATTCTGACGACGACATGGGCTCAGGCTCGAGAAAGAACCCGCTGGCGACCAAGCATAGCCTTCTCCATCTGCTTCTCACCGAAGCCCTAGTCGCCCGGCACCTGCGGCCCGACCGACCATACTCGATCATCCGCTCCGACTACAAGTGGTTCGGCCCTTCCATCCCTCATCCTACCATTTTCGCCGTGCTCAAGTTCCTGGGGGTCGATGAGTTCTGGTGCAGCTTCATCCGCAAATTCCTAGAGGCTCCCCTCCGCTTTGTTCAGGATGGCCCTGATGGCGAGGTGCGTGTGCGAGCGCGCGGAGTTCCCATGTCACACGCACTGAGCGATGTCCTCTCCGAAGCCGTGCTCTTTGTTGGCGATTTTGCCATCAACAACGCCACCAAGCACAATCTCTACCGTCTGCATGATGACTTCTGGTTCTGGGGGCCCAGCAGTGCCTGTCGCCGCGCGTGGAGCGAGATGCGCGAGTTTGCAGCATTAATGGGCCTTGAGTTCAACGAGGAGAAGACGGGCAGTGTGACTTTTGCTCCTGATGGGGACAGTGATAACGAGTCTGCAACGGATGATAATGACGACAACGATCACTCTCGCCTCCTGCCAACGGGTGATATCCGCTGGGGCTTCCTCAACCTCAACGCCAAAACAATGCGCTTCGAAGTCGACCGGGCCATGGTGGACGAGCACATCAAAGAGTTGAAGCTGCAGCTCGACGCGTGCACGTCCATCTTCTCGTATGTGCAAGCATACAACTCGTATGCCAGCCGCTTCTTCACCAACAACCTGTGTTCCCCTTGTCGGGCCTTTGGCCGCCAGCACATTGACGCCATGGTCGAGACGTTTGCCTACATCCAAAACGCTCTCTTCCCCAGCAGCAGCGGCAAGGTGACGGACCACCTGGCGGCCGAGGCGTCGTCCCGCTTCGGCGTGCCGCTCGCCTCCATCCCCGACGGCTTCTGGTACATGCCAATCGAGCTGGGCGGGCTCGAGCTGCGCAACCCAGTGGTCCCGCTGCTGGCCATGCGCGAGGACATGCGTCTGTCGCCACAACGCATCCTCAAAAAGGCCCTCCAGGCTGACGAGGCCCGTTACCTGGCCGACAAGGAACGGTACGAGAAGAAGAACACGGGCAGCGGCCTGGCCACCTCGTCCTCGCTGGCCCGGCTGCGCGGCCTCATCACCAAGGCCGAAAGCCAGCACTTTATGTCCAGGGACGAGTACCTCCGCTACCGCGAGGAACGCTCGGCTGCCCTCTCCGTCGCCTATTCCCAACTGCTCGAAACCCCGCTTCAGCAGAGCGTCGAGTCGAGTCCCGAGGTGCAGGCGCTCTTCAAGACAGTCACGCTGTCGCGCAGAAAAGGCACAAGAAGGAGTCTTGATTCGTTTGATGATGGAGATCCCTATTGGCGCTGGATCGTTGCCTTGTATGGGCCCGAGATCGTGGACCGCTATGGCAGTCTGCAAATGGTCGATCCCGCCCAGGTGCCGCTCGGAGTGGTGGGCGTTATGAGGGCAGGCAAGATCCGCTGGAGAGGCTGATTGATGGTGCACCTATCTTAGAGCTCACTGATCTAGCACGCCCAAGGTCCCGACTCTCTCAACTCCTTGCTCTTGGATCTGCAATAGGCAGACTTGTAACATTGCCACTCCTCTTGGATCTGCAATAGGCAGACTTGTACATCACTAGACATTGCCACTCCTCACTTTTTGACTCCTCTTGACATGCTTCAGTACCCTGTAAGTCAATTAACAAGTCATAGCTCCTGAACCTCACGCCTTGTCCTCGTCACCCACCCCTAAACAGACCTGTGCCTGCTTCAACTGGCCCACAATCTTGTCATCCAACACGTTGCCTGCTTTCAAGTCCCTCTTGCCTGTTCTCCGGTCAACCAGTCCAGTCTTCTGCCACTTGGATTCCTTTTCATTCGTTGGCACTGTTCGCGCCACCCTAGCCTCAAGGCTTTGCTGGAGCACATTCCGAACGTCCTCCGCCAGAGTGCTCTTATGTTGGTCAAATTCTTCCAGAGGCAAGATCGAGTCAGGATCTACACCAGCCGAAGGCCCCGCCTCGCGGAAAGAGGACAAGACATACGAGATAAGTGAGATGGTGGACACCTCGGTGACCAGACCAAGCGTGAGCAGACCGCCGCTTGCCAAAGTCGCCGGAGCTGCTCCCGAAAGGGAAGCGGCAGCTAGACTAAGCTGGGCCGGGAACTGATTGAGAAAGCTCGACACTTCATCGGCCGCACCACCTCCGACGTGGTGGAGCACGGAGAGAGAGATGGGGAGGATTCCCTGGCTCCAGACAGAGTACAGGAGAGATGCGTGTGGACGTCCGTCGAGGTGGGCAGCCCCGCTGGGGATGTTTTGAAGGCGCTGAGTGAACTTGGCACTCAGCAGTCGAGTGAAGATGCCTTCGACAGCCAGATCTTCGGCAACGAGAGGAAGGGACGAAAGTGAAGCTAAGAAGCGGACCGACAGAGCGGCGAAGACGGGTTCATCATCCTCAAGAAGAAGATGAGACCAAGTGTAGAGTGATATGCATGTCTGGGCAGCGCCTGTGTTGATGTAGGCTTCGCTGAGCTGGACAACGAACTGTGGAAGAGTGGGAATGCGCAGGATGGTCTGGCAAATGTTCAAGAGCAATGCCAGGTCTTTCGCCCCAAGAGTCGAGTCTGGATCCTCTTCCTTGCCCTGATTTCGGTTTTGATGACGGGCTTGCAATGCCGTGACCACGACTGGCACGTTCACGCCCACTATGTCACGAGCAAGCTCAACAAACAAGGTGCTGGAAGGGTCCGTGACCACAGTTGTACCCTGGAGACTAGCATTTGACGGGCGCCTCTTCTGCTGCTTCTCAGTATGGAAATGCAGGCACAAGAGAAGCACGTTCAGTGAAGAGCGCCAATACTGGAGGTCGCCATTCAGAATCGCCTTCTCATATGAGCCATTCCGGAATCTGAGCGCATTCCAGGCATCCCGCAAGAGGATGAGACAATGCGACCCTTTGGCTTGGGCTGATACCAGGGCACGCAGGAGCGTCATGGCCACATTGGCACGTACCTGGAAGACAGTATCGAACAGCTTCTCGGCCGGCATCGGTCGCGAATTCGAGACAAGGCAGTTGGACACCATTGTGGACAATACCCTGGCCACGTTTGTGATTCGGGCAAAGAAGACCACATGCTCGGCACTGAGGTATTGGATGCTGCGCAGGAGAAAAAGCTCCGAGTCAACAACGGAGAGATTGACGTTGGCTCGCTCAAACTCTGCACGGAAGCTCTGTGCTCCAGAGCCCTGGCTCTTCCAAAACGGATTGTCGGCCAAAAGTTTGTCGGCAAGCTCGAGATCGTAGAAGAAGTCTTCTCCATATGGATGGCGTATGAGGCCACTGCTTCTGAGGTACTCTGTCTCCAGATGGGGATACTTTCTGGAGAAGTTCTTCTTCAGGTTCGCGTGCAACGAGGTGTTGTATGCCGACACAGCAACGCCATTTTCTGCAAGCCAGTTGAGGAGGGGGACAAAGACAGTGAATGCCTTTTCATTTCTCAGCTTGATCAGGTGGTGGAAGTGGAGGACAGCGAGTTCTGTCACAAGGGCAGCAATCTTGTTGTGTAAGGCCAGTTCGATGTCTGGCCTGCTCTTGAGATCGCGTTTGCAGATCCAGTCGATAAGAGCTGGGATGAGTGTAGATTCGGCTGCAATAGAATCCGAAACTGACGGCCAGTTTCGCTGCGCCTCGAGCAAGAAACCCAGCAGCGAGGCCAGTTCTCGGGGTTGGACCTCGCTGGGTTTGGACAGAGTCTCGAGGGCTCGTTGCAAATATGGCTTTCCTTGTGTTTGGAGCTTGGTCGGCGTCTGCTCCTTGCTGCGAGGACCAGGCGGAGCACCAGTAATCAAAGCGATTGCTATCCACTGCTGATCCTGGCTGACAAGAGATGTGTATATGTCCCAAGGCACGGTCGGCTTGATCGGCTGCTGGGGCTTTTCAACCAAGTGTCGAAGGCTGTCAAGCCAGGCGACCGATGAAGCCGCCCCGAGATGGCCAAGGATCGAGGTAGCACCCAGACGGGTGCCAGTGACAATGTTGGATAGCAGCGTGCACGTCTTTTCAGCCCGAGAAAACTGCGCGAGTGGCAGTCGAGTGAGAAGAGGCAGAGAGTCGTGGAGGCGTCTGTGCAAGTCGCTACCCGAATCATCACTTAGAACAGTGTAACGGAGGAGAATGTTGAGCAGTTTGACGGTGCTATCCGTCTCAGCGAGGGCATTACCGAAGATATCCACGTCTTTTGGATCAACCACAACCGACACAAGGAGTCGAAACAGTGGCCCAGCACCCGGGCTCTGTAGGCCTGGATTCTGGAGAGCTTGAATGAGGGCAGTGGCAGCAGGCACAAAGGGGGACTTGGACGGCGTGACTGTGTCGATCTTCTCGCCGGATCCAAACGCATAGTTGATGATGCTGGAAAAGGATGCGGTTATCGAGGAAATAATGGTCTGCTTCTGCTTGAAGCGTCGAAAAGACCACGAATTGAGAGCTTCCAAGGCAAGAAGCATAGAGTCTGCACAATTTGACAAGGTGGTCCTGGCAAGACGCTGACCAGCTGACAATCGGCCAGCTAAAGGAATGGCAGTTTCGTCTCGGGACGACAGAACGAGGGCAACGTCGACCACAGTAGCGAAGAGTTGTGAGGATGCCTCCAACAAGGCGAACTCTTGAATGGGAACTTCCACCGCGCCGGAGAAAGAGAGGAGATTTTTCTTTGCTCCGCTGATGCTGAAGAGGCTCGACCGAGTGATTTGAGGCCATGCACGGGTTGGATAAACTTTGGCGTAGAAGGTAGAGAAGTCAACACATGCAGCCAGGAGGTTGCGCGAGGCGATCGATGAGGCTTGGCCGCGGGCTGCCTGAAGTTGATGCTCTGCCAGGTCAAAAATGCAATTCACCAGGTCAACATTTGGGTGCAGCCATTCGGAAAAGTCTTCGAGAAGCTTGTCGCAGACATCGCGCGCAGCCTCCCAGCTCTTGGTGGCTTTGATATGGCTGTGGGTATTCTGAAGCAAGGTAACCAGCAACGAAATGACAGCAGCAATAACATCATCTGGATCCTCAAAGTCCGAGATGACGCTACGTAGAACACCCTCACGGTGCATCTCAATCCATTTGCCGAGTAGAGCAAGGGCAGGGTAAGAGTATTGCCATTTGATTGCAGGGGGCGTCGACTCCGAAATGACCTCTCCAATGCTGTTGGCGGGAATGAGGATGAGCCCACTAACATCCTGCTCGGAATATGTCAAGAGCTTGTGTTGCTGGAAGTCGAAAACACCCACAGACCGCTCCAGAGTGACCAAGTTGGCGTTTTCATCCTCGCGAATGGTATGATAGCCGGCGAATCCGTCTGTGGCAACTTGAGTGAAGAAGTCGAGCTGCTGCAATCGAAAGGTCACATATTGGGTGCCGTCATCATCAAAGACGTGTGCCCGAGCCAGAGACTTGCATAGCTGTAGAAGAGGCAGTGATTCGTAAGGAAATCTTGCAGTCGCGGTGTCAAAGAAGGAATCCATCAACATGCGATCGGAGATGAAGCTGGCAGCAGGATCGATCGAAGGGAGATGGCAGTCCAAAAGAGTGTTCTGAGTGGACAAAAGGTCGGGTGAGTAGCCGAGCAAAGGTATGGCCTGTTTGACCAGGTCTTGCAGCACCGGCCAGGCAAGTGAGAAGAGAGTTTCTCGTGTTTGGGAAGCCCATTCGGAGATCGAAGACGCGAATTCCAGGGCCTTTAAACCAGCCAGGGAGTAGGAGATCAGAGAATCGATGCTGTCTTCACCTGCTGGGCCTGGTGGAATTTCTCTGAGAATGTCGTCAAAGGTGGATTGGTGACTTGATCCAGCACTGCTGATAGACCATCTCCTGGTGTCTTGCGGGCTTGCTGCGACGGCCTTTTGCATTGCACGGTTTTCAGACGTCTCTTTCGCATACGAGGCTAAACTTCTGACCTCGTGCAGAAGGAGAGCCCAGGTCAAGACCCCTAGACTCGCCGGCAGACTAGAGGCAGCTGCAAAGCCCGCAAAGGTCTCGTGGATACTTCCCAATGAGTCGTAATCGAACAGATAGCCGTCTTGTCGTGCCTCTGGGTTCTCTGACAGATGGAGGAGAACGGTAGTCGGCTGGAGAAGCGAGGCAGACACGCAGGCCGAGATATTGCAGATGTGAGTGATGGCCGTCTGCTGCACGGGGACCTCTGAATAGAAGTTGGCGAAGTGATCAACAGGACGAACCGTGTTGAGCCACTGCAATAAACCCTCGGCATGTATGAGCTTCTCTGCTCGCGTGGAAGCAAAGAGAAGAAGGTCCAAGGCCAAGGCAATACTCTGCAGATTCGACGTTGCATTGCTCTCAGTTAGGTTGGCATGATACTGGTCTGGCAAGGACCAAGTTTTGCCTGTTTGTAAGGTTTCAATCCATTGGCCAATAGCCTTGCACGTTTCCGCGAGCACATCATCCAGTTTGTATTGTGGGAGATCGAAGGGGAGGAGGCCGGCATTATTGGCAGCGGGACTCGAATCAGGACCTGGATCCGCCAGTGCTTGCCGCTGCAAGAGCTCGTTGTAAACAGCAAGTAGTCGAACCTTTTCACTCAGATAGAGTTGCAGAAGGCGCGAACGAGCGTCGTCTGCCGAACCAAAGGCTGACTCTGACCGATTCAACGGCGAGTGCGGCACGAGACCGAGTCTCTCACAGTCTTCCGGCCCCAAAGCATCCCTCAAGCTCGCCAGTTCGGCATCTGAGAAACCAGCCCTGAGACATGCCTCCGGACGGTATTGCCACTCGAGGATGGTGATACGAAGGGCTTCGATCTCGTCGACATTGACCTCAGCACTAAGCCACAGAGCGTCCTCCTTGATCTTGTCGATGTTGTATTGGTGGGGTGATGTTGATGTGGTGTTGATACCAGCGGTGCGCGAGTCTAATGCCGATCGAGACAGTGATGATGGCGGAGGGAATGCGGGCACTGGCTGGGAGAGCAGCTCCTTTACTCGGTCATCGGCGAAAAAGGACGAACATGGAAGCGGCGGTTGACTGTCATGAGCGAGGAGGGTCTGTAAGACGTCGTCCCATGATCTATTATACAAATGTCAGTCAGCACATGTGTCGCCATGGTCAAGGGGGGAGCGAATGTACTGCAGAAGGTGATCCCCAGACAGGCAGGTCGTCAGATCAGGAAAGTAAGTGCCATGTGTGGCTTTCATGGTGCTGGCGAGGGTGTGGACTCCATCAAACACTGGCACTTTTTGACATAGTGGTCGTATGGTGCGAGGGGGGGTGACGGCGGGGGCGACGGCGAGGGCGGCAGTAGCAGCGGTGGCGGAGGAGTGGCGGTGAGCTTTACAGAGGAAGGAGCAGCAAAAGTCGTGACTTCGCCCTCACTCAAACAAACAAAAGGCAGGCGCGTCTGTAAAGGGCCGGCTAAACTTCGGATCAAGCCCGCCGTCAGTCGACATTGACCACTTCTTCGCCCACTCCAAGTGCGAGGCTGTCGTTTATACCACAGCAAAGCAGACAGAAGACAAAGGACGGCAGCATGCCTAGCCTTGATTTAATTGATCATTCGCCCCAACAGCCTGTTCTGGGCCCGAAGTTGCCGACTGCCAGCAATCTCATCCTGATCGATAATTATGACTCTTTTACCTGGAATGTGTACCAGTATCTCTTACTCGAGGGCGCAACGGTCACGGTGTACAGAAACGACAAGGTCACGCTGCAAGAGCTAATAGACAAGAAACCCACCCAGCTTGTCATCAGCCCTGGCCCTGGGCATCCAGACACCGACGCGGGAATCAGCAAAGCAGCGATCCGCCATTTTGCTGGCAAGATCCCTATCTTGGGCGTCTGCATGGGCCAGCAGTGTATTATTTCCGAGTTTGGCGGCAAAGTCGATGTGACTGGTGAGATCCTGCATGGCAAGACGTCTCCATTGACGCATGATGGGCGTGGAGTGTACGTCGATGTTCCGCAAGGCGCGGCTGTGACTCGCTACCATTCCCTTGCGGGCACTCACCCTACGCTGCCGCCCTGCTTGGAAGTGTCGTCATGGATTGAGCAGGGCCCAGACGCCGGCAAAGGAGTGATAATGGGGGTGCGACACAGGCAGTTTGTGGTTGAGGGAGTTCAATTCCATCCCGAGAGCATCCTGAGCGAGGGAGGTCGGACAATGTTCAAGAATTTCCTTAGGATGGCAGGCGGCGTCTGGGAGCAACAGTCGGCCTCCAAGGTGGGCGAGTCAGAGTCAGCAAAGCCAGTCCCAGTGACAAATGGAACTTCGACGGAGGGGAAGAAGCCGTCAATCCTGGACAAGATCTATGCACGACGACGAGAATTGGTTGCTGCACAGAGGCAAATTCCCTCACAGCGATTTGAGGACCTTCAGGCAGCCTATGACCTAGGACTGGCACCGCCACAGATCTCCTTCGTGGACCGACTGAGACGGTCCAAGTATCCGTTGGCACTCATGGCCGAGGTAAAGAGGGCATCTCCATCCAAGGGCATAATATCGCTCTCGACTTGTGCTCCTGCACAAGCACGCAAGTACGCTAAAGCCGGCGCGAGCGTGATCTCGGTGCTGACGGAGCCGGACTGGTTCAAAGGCAGCCTCGAAGATATGAGACAAGTCCGACAGAGCCTGGATAGTATGCCCGATCGGCCAGCAGTGCTGCGTAAAGAATTCATTTTTGATGAATACCAGATTCTTGAGGCTAGACTTGCAGGTGCAGACACCGTGCTGCTGATTGTCAAGATGTTGGATGAGCAGACTCTGGCAAGATTGTACAAGTACAGTCAAAGTCTCGGGATGGAGCCTCTGGTCGAGGTCAACACAGCCGAGGAGATGAAAATTGCTATTCAGCTAGGCTCGCAAGTAATCGGAGTCAACAACCGGGACCTGACCAACTTTGAGGTTGACCTGGGCACCACCAGTCGACTGATGGACGGCGTTCCCGAGACAACGATTGTGGCGGCGCTCAGTGGGATATCTGGTCCGGATGATGTTACCGCGTACCGAAAAGATGGAGTGAAAGCTGTTCTAGTTGGTGAGGCCCTTATGAGGGCTCAGGACACGACAGCCTTCATCACTCGATTGCTTGGAGAGCCGACGGGTGTTCTGCCACCACCCAGGAATGAGCTGTTTGTGAAGATTTGTGGGACCCGGTCCCCAGAAGCCGCAAAAGTCGCGATTGAAGCCGGAGCCGATGCCATTGGAATCATTCTTGTCCCAGGACGGAAGAGACTGGTCGATGACGAGACTGCACTTCAGATTGCCCGTGTCGTGAAAACGACGCCAAAACCAGGCAGCAAGCGACCAAGACTGGAGCAGATCGGGGCCAGTGACTTCTTTGAGCATGGTGCTGAACTGCTGAGCCGGACTGATCGTGCACAACTCGTCGGCGTCTTTCTCGGTTCACCGCTCCACCACATCCTTGACCAAGTCCATAAGCTTGGCCTGGATGTGGTCCAGCTCCACGGGTCAGAGCCTTCAGAGTGGGCCAGGATCATCCCCGTGCCAGTGATCAAGAAGTTCTCACCCACAGACGCCGGGGTGAACGTCCGAGGATACCACAGTCTCCCGCTTCTCGACACTGGTATTGGCGGCTCAGGTGAGAAGGTGGATGTTGAGGAGACAAAGGCGCTACTGGCCAAGGACAAATACTTGAGGCTCATCCTGGCTGGCGGACTCAACGCTGACAACGTCCGGGCTGCCCTGGAGAGTCTGGGAGACCTGCGAGAGGGTGTTGTGGGCGTTGATGTCAGCAGCGGTGTCGAGACGGAGGGCAAGCAAGACGTGGAAAAGATCAGGGCGTTCATCAAGGCGGCAAAGCAGTGACCCTTCGTGTACACACATAGGATAGACTCGAGTGTACCAAAGTCAGATTTAGCCCGATGTCGATGACTTGAATATCAACCGACTTGGCTTTGCGCTGTCTCCATTTACTTGGGTTCTATGTTCTACTGATCTCATCGACGTCGCGGTATATTGGTCTCTTGACCTTTTGTCGCCGTCGCCCTTGGCAAGGTCATGCTTTCTTGCACAACCAGGGCCAAACTCGTGGTTTGCTCCTTATTACAGTAGAGAGAGCTTTACAAAAATGGCACTCGAAGTTCTCCGTCCAGGGCTCGGCTCCCCGGCTTTCTCATCGGCTCGATCAGAGAAGCAGTTGGACAGGCCGGACCCCGCTTCCAATAGTGAGGGGTCTTACATTAATGTTGGTGAGCAGCCGAGTTCCTGACAGTCATTGGACGCCTTGCTGTGAGATATACCATCTCAAGGCATCTTGGCTTGCATAGACCCCGTCCTCGGTTTCGGCTCGTCTGCCTGGCCATCTCCGCAGCGGGTGTGAAGGAGGACGTGGATAGATATATATCTGATCATGGACTGTCAAAGTCTCTTTCGAGTTTACTCGACAGTCGGACCGTTGCACTGTCTGTCCCCAATCGAGGCCTCACAGATAGTTTTTCTTCCTGGCTGTACGCGTGTACTGGCTCAGCGCCCACTCAACCTCCCCGCCGTTGGACTTGTCGAGGGTGCCAGCGCGAATCTCGAAACAGCGCATGGTCATACGCGGACCAACCTCGGCCAGCTCGACCGTCTTGTACGCAGTCATGACAAAGACATGGTGTCGGACATGGATGCTGTCGTCGACGTTGCGGAACGTCACCACGCGGTTGCCGAGGCGATGGGGCCCGTCACGGGGAGGGAAGAGGTGCTTGAGGATGCTTTCGACGCGCTTGCCGAGGCGGGTGGTGAAGCCCTCGAAGATCAGGTGCGGGTAGGACTCGCTGACGGTGCCTCGGGCGGCGTTGGGGATGTCGGCGCGGAGGAGGACATTGTGCAGGGAGAAGGAGGCCGTGGGGCCGTGGGGCAGGTGGGAGATGGTGATGGCCGTCGGGGTTCCGCGGTGCTCGTGAAGAAGGACAATGTCGCTGAGGCTGGCAGCGGTGGCTGAGTGCAGCAGCGTCGGCAGGATCAGATTGCCGCGGTTGAGTCGGATCGCTGTGGGCAGCAGGAGTCGGATCTCCTTGGAAAAGCCAGCCAGTCGTGTGCTGGGGCTGCGTGACGTCGTAACCAGCGGCCGCGGGTCAACCAGTCCAGACAGCAGACTGTACTCGTCATCCAGGCTCTCGCGGGCGGCAGCAGTTTCTTCATCCGCCTTGGATTCGTCGTACTTGAAGTCCCGCCGCAAGGACTTGTCGTTGGCAATGTCCCGGTCTAATGGCTTGCCGCTGGCTAAGGACTGTTTGAGCAGCGCCCGCTTTTCAGCGATGGAGGCGTCGCGCAGCTGCAAAGCCCGGCGGTACAGATAGTCACGGCGCTCGCGCGCTTGACGGCGCAGCATTGTGTACCCAAACTGTTGTAAAAATGTTTTCCTTGCCCCAGACACGACGTGGACAAAAAATGGAAATAAAGTCAGAATATCAGTCACGTGTTGCATGCGCTAGCCCCACCTTCGGACTTAGTTGGCGTCTAAAAGCGCGATAGTCGATAGTAGCGCAAACCTTATCAAATGCTAATCTCAGCCTAATAACTCGGCCCCTATCAAACCCGAAACTTTGTCTTCTCTCCATGGCGGTTCCGCCAGGCCTGAGATTGAAAATCATCAGAGGAAGCATCTCTTATGCTGATGCAGTTGAAAGCGAGGACAATGTCCTCAAGCTGCTTTCCTACCCAAACGAAAGGATCAACTCGTGTATCTATCTTCTTGAGCGCTTGGACATCCTCGCCGCCATAGTCGCCAATCATTTACGAATAGATCCGCGACTTTGTCAAGTCACAGGCCCTGAAGAGTGGAATCATGGCAGCTTCAACTGGTCTATTCCTGTGCGCGTGGGCAGGAAAGACTGTGGCAAAGTTGTGCTCCGCATTCCTCTGCCGTACAAATTTGATCATCAGCCTCACCGTACTGATGAGAAGACACGATGTGAGGCTGCTACTTATGCCATTATCCAAGAGCAATGTCCCGATGTGCCAATTCCAAAGCTCTGGGGATTCGGACTTACGGATGGAACGACGGTGAGGTCACAGAAGTCAGCAATGAGCATTCACCAACTAACACACTCGCAGTTTACAAGGCTTGAAAACCTGCCCGCTCTTTCTCGCCTGACCGTGGCACTTCACAACATGTTTCGAGCTATTGCCCGTCAACCCATTCCTTATCCATATGTTACCCAAAAGTCAAGAGCTAATCTGGGATTGAGCTACCTCCTCCTCGACTATGTTGAGGGTACATTACTCTCAGACTCGTTCGATGAGGGTAAGGACAATGTGGAGTTAAGAAGGAACCTTTTCACAGACCTTTCTCGCATTCTGCTCTCTATTGGAAAGATACAACATTCAAGGATTGGGTCTTTCACTATTGATAATAGTGGCATCATCAGTCTTTCCAACCGTCCTTTAACCCTGCGTATCCCAGTATTCGAAAATGAGGGTGTTCCTCAAATCATCCCTCAAGCCAAAACATATCCCAATACAGAGTCTTATGTTCTTGATGTAAGGCAGGTGGGCTCAGGATGCAGGGAACAGTCTGGGTGTCTCGGTATTCAAACTAATCTCTGGAGGACGCATCCTGTAGGAGGATGCATTCCTCCTTATATGCTTCGCAACCCTTGCGACATCGGTGCGATGCCTCTACAT
The DNA here is from genome assembly GCA_003693665.1 of Chaetothyriales sp. CBS 134920. Classification (NCBI taxonomy): domain Eukaryota; kingdom Fungi; phylum Ascomycota; class Eurotiomycetes; order Chaetothyriales; family Domatiomycetaceae; genus Domatiomyces; species Domatiomyces catenatus. Next base: position 93,899 of record QQSL01000015.1, on the reverse strand, counting down.
AGCCGTGAGAAATCTCTGCTAGCTCCTCCCGCGATGTAACCCGTCGACGTCGGCCAGGTTCTCTGTAGCATCCGCTCCTCGGGTCTCGTCCCGCAATGTAACCTGTCGACGTCGGCCACAGTCTCTGTAACGTCGGCTTGTCAAGTCAACCGGTGCAACGACCGGCACTCGGCCGTCAGGGGGTCCAAGCCTCGTCACGTGCTCGAGGCGCCGGGCCTTCTCACACTTGATATGTTGGCATATCATGATGGTAGGATATTACACCAGCCAAATTCTGTCAACGACAAGGAGGATGCACAGCAGCAAATGGAAACACTCTGTCAAATGCGTTCAATTCTGCCTCACAGCATTCTCCCTGGCTGTCGGAATGGACCATTCTGGCTGACTCTGACCGACATCCATGCCGGCAATATCTTTGTTCATAAGGATTGGAAGATCCAATCAATTATTGATCTGGAAGGCGCAGGCACATTGCCGCCAGAGTTGACACAACCTCCATTCTGGATCACGGGCAAGCCCGTCGACGACCTCACCGACAGCAACCTGGCCGAATACGAGGATCGTCGCAATGAATTCATGTCTATCTATTCGTCACTGGAGCATCAAATGTTTCCGGAGAACAACAACTCAAACACGACACTGATGCAATCAAGTTGGGAAACGGGGGCATCCTGGTATCTGAAGGCTATCCATAGCAATGGGCTGTTCAATCTATTTCATCAGCATATTCAGAAATGGTATGGCGCAACCGGAGCAGCATGGAGGTATTGGAGAAGAGATGCTGGCAGTGTCATACACCAAAAACTTGAAGATAGGGACCACTACTTAAAGGCACTTGAGGAGCAGGCAGTCCAAATTTGGAAGTCTACTCCTGAGTACAGAATAGAGATTAATTAAAGTTATGGACTAGCCATTGTCTATTCATAGTAATCCAATAAGAGCAGCAGAACAAGGGAGTAGTTATTTTGCTCATCCAATTGAAGACTAGAAGAAGAGGAGTAGGCATACATGTACAAGTAACTCCAATTACAGAAGGACTGCAATAATCGTTCAACTTGTATACTTCATGGTGGCTGGATTGTAGCTCTAGGTTGGTTGACAACCGACCAATGACCACTATTAACTAGCTTGATCAAGTTTGGTTGTTTGACAAAGGAGGATACTTTTCATCGACTGGTCTCCATACTTTTATAGACTGGTCTGCATTACTTGAAGACTTTTGAGCAGCATTATCTCTGTGCACAGGCTGAGGACTGCCTTTTTGTTCCTAATTTCTAACAAAACCCACTCCCAGTGAGATTAGGTCATCAGGATCAGTATCGAAAGAATTTCTTTTGGCAGATTCGCCCAGCTTAGTTGTCGAGCGCCGTCTCCACGAGAGGCGTATGAATTGACAAAGAGGAAGACTGAAATTTTTCCAAGCTGAACATGTGAGGTGTATCATGGCACATGCGCTCCCGCATATCCCACACGAAGACTTCCCCCTGCACATGTGGTGAATCTTCATCATGTAGGCATCTTGACGCATTTAAATAATTTGGGCGTTTTGGCTGAGACAGCCTTTTCTCCATATAGGCCTCATAGTCATCAGCCAACTTCGCCTTGACAATCAAACACAAACGAAGACTTTTCGAGGCCGCTCCAAAAGTTGGGACAATTGTTTGAGACGAGCTCCTCAGTTGTATTAATAGGAGTACATTTAAACTTCACAGAAAAGGCTTGTGCGGAGATAGGCGTTAAACTTCAAACAAAGAGGAAAGTGCGCCTGTCTGCGATACCACCTCCTTTGCTTTTCCTGTCCGAAACAGAACATCCATTACTGAGTGGTACATACACAAGGGAGCAGGAAGGCCTGCCAGGGATGCCCACCACAGACAGCCGATGAGTTGACCCGCCGTTGGACTCTGTGAGAATTCCCCCCACCATCTCCCCCCCGAGGCACCATGGACGCATTCAGTGCCATGGGCAACCATATGGTGTCCAACTCAGCCGCCGCTATTAATGCCAGCGACGACACCAGCACCGTCGATCCCGATGAGAGCGTGCTCAATCTTGCCAAGGGCCCCCGGAGGCGCCAGCATGACGACGACGACGATGACTCGGATGGAATTGAAGACGATGACCTCGACAGTCTGGCCAGCCATCCGGCCGGCGTCGGCGTCAAGCAGCCCACAAAGGGCGAGGATGAGAAGGAACTACCTCCCCATGCATGCGCGTGAGTGGAGCGCCCGCCCTGCTTTGATTGTCCTTGTTTCTGCGTTTTCGTCTGGTTCTACCATGGCCGTCTATGACTAATTTGCCACGGCCCAGTTACTGCGGTATCCATAGCCCTGGCAGCGTCGTGCGTTGCCTGACATGCAGCAAGTGGTTCTGCAGCGCACGCGGCAACACATCGTCCTCGCACATTGTCAACCACCTCGTCCGCGCCCGCCACAAGGAGGTGCAACTCCATCCCAGCAGCCCGCTGGGCGACACCGTGCTCGAATGCTACAATTGCGGAACCAAGAATGTCTTTCTCCTCGGCTTCATCCCGGCCAAGTCAGACACGGTGGTTGTGCTGCTGTGCCGCCAGCCGTGTGCGGCAATGCCTTCGTCCAAGGACATGAGCTGGGACACTTCACGATGGCAGCCGCTGATCGAGGACCGCTCTTTCTTGTCCTGGCTTGTTGCCCAACCGACCGATCAAGAGCAGCTGCGCGCTCGCCATCTTAGCCCTCAGATGATCGCCCGACTGGAGGAGCTGTGGAAGGAGAATGCGGCGGCGACGATCACCGACCTGGAGAAGGGCGCCAGCATCGACGACGAGCCGGCGCCGGTGCTGCTGCGCTACGACGATGCATACCAGTATCAGAATGTGTTTGGCCCGCTCGTCAAGATCGAGGCCGACTACGACAAGAAACTGAAGGAGAGTCAGTCGCAGGACGGCCTGGTTGTGCGCTGGGATCTCGGCCTCAACAACAAGCACCTGGCCAGTTTCCTGCTGCCCAAGCTGGAACTCGGCGACGTCAAGCTGGCTGTCGGCGATGAGATGCGCCTCAAGTACAATGGCGAGCTGCGAGCGCCTTGGGAAGGCGTGGGCTATGTGATCAAGATCCCCAACAACGTGTCGGACGAGGTGACGATCGAACTGCGCGCCAAGGGCGACCACAAGTCGGTGCCGACCGAGTGCACTCACAACTTCACCGCCGACTATGTCTGGAAGGCGACATCGTTTGACCGCATGCAGCTGGCCATGAAGACATTTGCCATTGATGAGCTGAGCGTGTCGGGCTACATTTTCCACCGCCTGCTGGGCCACGAGGTTGCAGCTGCGCCCATGAAGACTCAGATGCCGAAGAAGTTCAATGTGCCTGGCCTGCCCGAGCTGAACTCGAGCCAGATCAATGCGGTCAAATCGGTGCTGCAGAAGCCGCTCAGTCTGATCCAGGGGCCGCCTGGCACGGGCAAGACGGTCACCTCGGCCACGATCATCTACCACCTGTCAAAGATCAACGGCGGCCAGGTTCTGGTTTGCGCGCCCTCCAACGTGGCGGTTGACCAGCTCTGCGAGCGTATCCACCGAACGGGCCTCAAGACGGTGCGTGTGACGGCCAAGTCACGAGAGGACGTCGAGTCGCCTGTCCGCTTCCTCTCGTTGCATGAGCAGGTGCGCATGAACGACAGCAATGTGGAATTGACCAAGCTCAACCAGCTCAAGACGGAGCTTGGTGAACTGTCGAGCCAGGATGAGAAGAAGTTCAAGTCTCTCACGCGCGCAGCCGAGCGAGAGATCCTTCAGAACGCCGATGTGATCTGCTGCACCTGTGTGGGAGCTGGCGACCCCCGCCTGGCCAAGTTCAAGTTCCGCACGGTGCTGATCGACGAGTCGACGCAGTCAGCCGAGCCAGAATGCATGATCCCGCTCGTGCTGGGCTGCAAACAGGTCGTCCTGGTTGGTGACCATCAGCAGCTGGGCCCGGTCATCATGAACAAGAAAGCGGCAAAGGCTGGGCTCAACCAGTCACTGTTTGAGCGTCTGGTCATTCTCGGCTGCGCCCCGATTCGGCTCAATGTGCAGTACCGCATGCACCCCTGTCTGTCTGAGTTTCCCTCCAACATGTTTTACGACGGGTCGCTGCAGAACGGTGTGACGATGCAGCAGCGAGTGCGACGTGATGTCGACTTTCCTTGGCCCGTGGCCGACGCCCCGATGATGTTCTGGTCGAATCTAGGCAACGAGGAGATCTCGGCCTCGGGCACCTCCTACCTCAACCGAACCGAGGCCGCCAACGTGGAAAAGATTGTGAGTCGGTTCTTCAAGGCCGGTGTGCGCCCCAGCGACATTGGCATCATCACCCCATACGAAGGTCAGCGCAGCTATGTTGTCAGCTCAATGCAGACCAATGGCACCTTCAAAAAGGACATGTACAAGGAGGTCGAGGTGGCCTCGGTCGATGCTTTCCAGGGAAGAGAGAAGGACTTCATCGTGTTGACCTGTGTGCGGTCCAACGACCACCAGGGAATCGGTTTCCTGAGTGATCCGCGCCGGTTGAACGTGGCGATGACTCGAGCCAAGTACGGGCTGGTCATCCTCGGGAACCCCAAGGTGCTGGCCAAGCATCCTCTGTGGAACTACCTGCTGCTGCATTTCAAGAATCAGAACTGCCTGGTCGAAGGACCGCTGTCGAACCTGCAAATCTCGCTGCACCAATTCGGGCGACCGAAGCAGACGTATCGTGGACCGCAGCGATATCAAATGGCCTACAACCATGCTAGCCACCTGGCAAGCGGGATGATAAACGGACGCAACGGCGCCCGCGGCGCCGATTATCGAGATGGTGGATCTGTGGTCGGCTACATCCCAGACGATGTGTCGTCGATTCACTCATCGGCCATAGGCGGCGTCGGTGTGCCCCCTGGTTACCCTCCCATCTTCTCCGGCTTTGCACCCGAGGCGTGGCCGTCGCTTGCTGGCAATGGCCAGCGCGCAAACGGGGCCAAGGCACGAGGCGTTCCTCCCAGCATTGCAGGCGAGTCGACCGTGGCGACGGAGTCGGACATCACAGCCAGCGGGGTGGGTGGTGTTAGCCTGGAGCCACTGAGCATCCAAGACAACAACCGTCGACAGAGTTACAACCAGTCGGATCGGCTGAAGCGGTACATTGAGAACAGCACGGGTGGACCGTCCTTCCGCGGCGGAGCGGTCAGCCGGCCTGTGCGTGGCCTGGTCGAGGATGAGGATGCGCGAAGCGTCAGCACAGCCTTTGCCAGTCAGATTGGTGGCGGATTCGACTGAGGAAGAGACTGATATGCGAGCGAGCCAAGGCTTGAACTTGATCTCTGCACTCGATGCATCCAACTACCATTGTAAGCACAATGGTTGCCTGCGGCAGACACGACTGACCATACTACCCTGTGGTGGCAATGAAGAAGCCGCGGCTACCTCCACGCAAGGGACCTTGTCCACAGGCACGACAAAGAGCTACTGGCTTCCAACGCCGCCGCCGCTACCGACCGACGCCGATATGCGTGAGGTGGCGCCTCCACGATTGGGGGTGCCGGGGTGCTAGAGTGGAGCGAACACTGCGATGGTGAAGAGCAGGGGGAATGAGGGCGCAGGCGCAGGCACAGACACAGGCGCGCGTGCGCTACAGTACGAATGCGTTGTGTCCTGCCGTGGAGCTGTGGTCAAGGAGGCAAATTGTTTATTTCTTTTTGTGCGATTGGCATTCACACTCGAGCTGGACGACTTCTCTGTGCCAAATCCGATCCTTTTACTTTTGTTCTGAGCCGATGAGTTTGGGGGGAGGGAGAAGATACATGCGTTCACGGCGCACAGATCCGTGGGTGAATTTCCAGACTGTTGTGTTGTACAGACCGTTGTTGTGTTGTTGTGTCCTCTCGACGAGCAAGGGGGAGAGCGTGAGAACAGAAGAGGAAGAGAGAATTGAATTGAAATCGTGCTCATCATGTCTTCGTTTCACCATTACTAACATACAGAAAGGGCTCACTCGACATCCATGCGGTCGAGGATCTTGCGCACCTCGTCGCCGCGGCCGGTGCCGGCGTCCATCTCGGCAATCAGCAGGGCGGCCTTGGCCTTGAGCTCGCGGATGACCTTGCGCGAGTAGTCGAAGCTGCCGACGCTGTGCATGTACTTGACGGCATAGTCCTTGACCTGGACGTCGGTGGTCTTGAGCTTGAGGATGTTGAGCAGCTGCAGATTGGTGGGGTTGGAGCGGATGGCGTGGATGACGGGGAAGGAGAACTTGCCCTCGGTCAGGTCCTCGCACAGGCCCTTGTTGCGCGTGTACACGGTCGACGACAGGTTGAGGTGGTCGTCGCAGATCTGGAAGATGAGCCCCATCAGGTTGGCCAGCGGCACGCAGTCGAGGCGGCCGCGCTCGCCCGACTCGGCCTGCATCAGCTTGACGGCCAGGCGGAACAGGCCGCCGGTCTTGTTCTGGACCATCTCCAGGTAGTCGTCCTCGGTCGGGCACGTCAGCGTGTCGCGCCAGTACAGGTCCATGCCCTGGCCGCGGTGCAGGCTGAGCAGCTCGGCCGTGAAGATGTCGATGGCCTCGTCGCGGTGCACCAGCTTGTGCAGCTCCTTGAGCGCCAGAAAGTACACGTAGTTGGCGCTGTTGATCGTCTGCGCCGTCCCGAAGATGTTGTGTGCCACCGGCACCCCGCGCCGCAGCGTGCTGTTGTCCTGCACGTCGTCGATCAGCAGCGACGACGTGTGCAGCATCCCCACCACCTTTGTGATCACCGCCAGCGACGTCGCCGGCACTTTCAGGAAGTCGTCAAACGCCCGGATCAGCGCGCTGCGGATGTCCTTGCCCGGGTGCCCTTCAAGGTAATCGTACGGCCCCAGGATGATCTTTTCCTTGTGTGCGCTCCACTGGCCCGCGCCATTGACCATGTCGCCGCTGCCTCCTCCTCCACCCCCGCCGCCACTCCCTCGGCCTGTCGCCTTCATCTTTGTGGCTGTTGTTGTAGTATTTGTAGTATTTGTTGTTGTTGTTGCCGTCTTAGTTGTAGCGATTGCTCCTGATGTAGATGCCGCCGTTGTGGTTGGTATCGTTGTCGCCGCAGCCACTGGCCTCGCCTTGCCTTCCCGCAGCCAGTACGCGACACTGCTCTCGCTGCCGCCTCCTCCTCCTCCTCCTCCTCCTCCTACTCCTCCTGTAGACATATGCCTCCCGTGTGTTTTGCCAATACTGCTGGACCGGTGGAGCAGCAAAGGAGGGAGCAAGGGCGGCGGTGTCAGCGGCGGACTCGACTGTCGCGCCCGCGGCGAGATCCACGACTGTTCAGGCAGCGGTCTCAACACCGACTTGGACGGCTGATGCAAGGGGCCATGAGTCACCCCAGTCGAGCTCGATCGCGCCGGGATGGCATTCGGAGACGACGGATTCTCGCTGCTCACCAAGATCGCGGCCGAGGAGGACGAGGACATGGACATGTGGTGGTGGTGGTTGTTGGTGTGGGCTCGCTGGTGGCCTTGCTGTGTCACGTGAGGTGTCATCTCTCCTTCTGTTTTTCTCTTCTACTTTTGGCTTTGTTTCGGGTGCCGACATGGAAGGTGCCGTATTGACGGGATGAATCAAGACTGACAGATTAAAAAAAAAACACACACACCTGTTGACAACTGCAATATAACAACACGTATGTGAACCAGGACATGGGCCGTCAAGTTTCCCTTCCCCTGTAGCCATGTGACCAATGTGACCGAATCAATCGAATGACACACGCGGCGCGCTCCGTGTCTCAGAGGCCAATCCAGGCTTGAGAAGTGGCGAAGACTATTTAACTGTTTGGCTGGCACCACTGGATATAAACTCTACTCTATCATGAATCGGGGAAGGATGTGCTCATTGGTGAAAAAGAAGAAAGAAAAAGAGACAAAAAGGAGAAGAAAAAAGTTGGTCCTGCCGCCCAACGCCGCCGTGCTTACGATACCAATCTAGTAACATCGTACTGTAACTTTGTGGAGGAAGGAGGGAGGGGAGGGTGATCCACGTGACCATTGCTGTTGCCCTGCCGACACCCCACGTGCAAATCTGCTTACATCTAACTCAAAGCGGCAATTGGACAACCACCTTTCCACCCCATACATATAATGTATGTACCCTTGTCCGAGAGTTCACCTTAAGCAGGAGGAGACAACCGAACCCTGGTCACGCCAAAAGGAGGGAAAAAAAGAATGGAATCGCTTCTCTCGCACTCGTTCGACTACCTGTCGTCAGCCTCGCCGCAGAAGGTGCGCAAGGGACTACGACAAGTTGAAGGATTGCTGGCGCAGATATGCCTGGCCAACGGCAACACCGCGGCAGCAGCAGCAGCAGCAACAGCAACAGCAAACAAACGACACTCGACCGCATTGCCACTGCCACCGTCGGCATCCAAAAAACTAGCCGATCTCAACCAAGACCTGGCGTTTCGTGAATTCTACAAACTGCAACAGTCGTTCCAGTGGAACGTGGCCATGCGGCTGATCGGCTGCCTGGAGCGGCTGCTGGGCAAGGGCAGCAACGGGACCAACGATCTGCTGATCGTGCAGACCCTCGATCTCATCCAGGGCGTGCTGCTGCTGCATCCGCCCAGCCGCGACCTGTTTGCGCGGGAAATCCACATGACGGTGAGCGTGTCCGGCCTTCTTTTGCCCTACGAACTATTAGACTGACCTTTTTTTTTTTTCTTCCTTGTTCGGCACAGCTCTTCCTAGACCTCCTCGACCCGTTACTCTGCCCGGCCATCCAGTCGTCCACCCTGCTGGCCCTGGTCACCTCGCTGCTCGACTCGCCGCTCAATGCACGCACGTTCGAGGCCTGCGACGGGCTGCTGGTTGTCACCTCGCTGTTCAAGTCCCGCACCACGTCGCGCGAAGTCCGGTTGAAGCTAGTTGAGTTTCTCTACTTCTACCTCATGCCGGAAACTGCGCCCAAGCGGTCGCCGTCATCAGATTCATCCCCATCCACACCGGCCGATGTCCTGGGTGGCCGCAAGAAGGAGCTCGTGGCTGCGTTTGATCGGAATCGCCGGAGAGAGACGGTGGGCAGTAGTAATAATACCAATACCAATAACAACACCAACAACACCAACAACAATATTAATAATAATGCGAATAACAGCAACACCCGCACCACGGATGAGAAACAGGCCATGCTTGGCAGATACATGAGCAATGTTCAGGACTTGGTTGAAGATCTGGCCGAGGGCGGCGGGCTATTTGGAGGCAAGGGTAAATGAGCGTTGTATGTGGCATACTGTATCATCATCACCACCACCACCATTACCAAGGCAGAACAGGCACCCCAGCAGCTGGTTGTATGCCCCAGTCGATAGAGACCTACACTGCTAATGATTTGATCTTCTGCGAGCAGACAGAGAGAGAGAACGTTGCATGATATGGAATTGTTCACACACACTACTTGGGCGCAAACGACGGCACATCCTCAGCCGCGAGCGCATCCTGCGCCGATTGCTTCTTCAACACCTCCGTCACCAAAGCCGAGTATTTGGGGTACTTGGACAGATCGGTGCCGTAAGCAGCGGCCCAGCGGTAGAAGATATAGAGAAAGACGTCGACGGCGGTGAAGCTATCGCCGACAGCATGCACCCCCTTCAACGTGCTCTCAATGTACTCCAAGCTCGTGGCCAAGTTCTTGAACCCCTTTGCCTTGATGCCCGCGTGCGCCGATTCCTCGTCCGAGAAGCGCGAGGGACGGAAGATCTGGCCAAAGTTCTGCGTGTGCACGGTGCCCGACAGGTAGTTGAGCCACTCGTACGCGCGCACCCTTTCCAGGTCGGTCTTGCCCAGCAGGTGGCGCTCGGGCGCGAGCTGCGAGATCGCCGTGAAGATGGCCGGGTTCTCCGTGATCGTCGTCTCGCCATCGAGCACCAGCACCGGCACTTGCAGCTTCGGGTTGAGCGCCCGGTGCTCGGGCGGGAAGCCGTTCTTGACCGACAGGTTGATCGTCTCGGGCTTGGTGCCAATCTCGAGGAGCAGGATGTGTGCTGCCAGCGAGCACGCGCCGGGAGAGTAGTACAGCTTGATGGAAGGAGCCATGGTGATTAGATGGATGGGTGGTGATTAGATGGATGGTGGTCTGATGAAGAGGACTTTTCTGCTACATATATATATATGTACCTTCCTCAGAATCCCAAGACTTTATTGAATTTGTAAGGAGTCGGCTCCTGTGCCTAATCAGGCAGGAACAAGGTAACACTTGCTGTGGATTGTAACTGGAGTCGTACAGCATGTTCCGAGAGGTCCTATTACCAAGCAACTGCGACTCTCTCTTTCTGGATGGTAATTGCCCAGACTCATGCAACTTATTACTAATAAGTTACTAATAGGCGGAATAGAACCAGTCGAAATAGACAGTGACCGTGGCTGACCCAGAGTCGGCGCTGGCACTTGAGATAGATTCTCGAGGCAAGCAGTGTCACCTCCATAGGATAGATTCTCAAAGCAGTGTCACCTCCATAGGATAGATTCTCAAAGCAGTGTCACCTCCATAGCAGATCAAGCGCGGCTCTCCTGGCTGGGTGAGCTCTTCTCCAACGTAGATGGTGCAAGTGCAGACTGGCGCTGTTGATAGCGTATGGTTGCACTTTCAATCAAAGTACTGCCGCAGAAGCCGGTCCCGATGTGCGACCAGGTTGTCGTACTTTTTGAGCATGTCGACCAGCTGTGACGTGGCCCATCGTGGCTCAAACCCGAGGAGAAGATGTGTGTATGCGAATAGTCCAGCATCAAATAGGCCCGGTTCTGCGCCACTGAAGAAGTCTCTAGTCCCGAGCAACGTAGACAAGGCCCTGAAAGCCTCGTCGGCTGCGTCGTACAACGATGTGCCGTCCACAAGCGGATTGGTCTTGGAAAGTTCGTCGAGCGCAGCGTTGCGCAGCTGCTTGGCCGTCGCAAGCTGCACTGCACGGCTCCGAGAGACAGTCGAAACGTACAGCGGCCACGCAAGCGCACGGAAATTGTCCGCGTCAATGTAGAGATTGTACAGCCACGCACTTCGGAGGTCGCTGTCGATCAAGGCCGAGTACGCGTCTTCCCGTGGGTGACGCTCTTCTGCCGTCGCCGCACTGCCCTGGCTTGTAACCCACGTGGGCAGCTTGCTGGCCGTCACCGGCGACTTCGACAGCTCTCCATCACCGGATGCTGGCACGAGAAATGGCAGGGCCCCGGACGGAGAGGCGTGGTTGTTGGATGGGCGAAGCAGCGGTCTGATGCCTCGGAATCGCAGGAACGCCTGCCATTTCAGGCACGACGGATTGGAGGACGGCGCGTCGGCGGATGGATTCCACGGATCTGGGAATATGTACAGAACGTGTCTGTTTCGGTCGCGTGGCGATCTCTGCGGCAATCGATTTGGGCCTGGCGTGGCCAAGGGGAACTGGTCGAACAGCTGCCGTACAGGCACAGGCAGTGACAACCACGAGGCTGCCGGCGTGGTACGGGGCGCCGCCGAGTTGTTGGCGGTCATCAAGGGCAGCCAAGTGAGGAGGAAGATCAGAAACACTTAAACCCAATTATTATATATTGTATTTTTGCCTGTATTGGCGATGGTCAGAAAGTAATCATCTCACCCCTTTCGATCTCTAAAGATGCATCATATAATGCAATTGCTCTGTTCCTCTTCGCAATCGGCCATAGGATATGGAAAACAGCGTTCCCCGTTCGCTCAACGAACTTAAGCCATATGCCGGTAGGTTAGTAGTTGGGTGGGTGACCACCAGCGAATCCCTGCTGCTGATTGTTTTTTGTCTTTTTGTCTTTTTTTTTTCACACCTGCAGAAGATCAGCGGTCTATATCGAAGTATACACCTACACCTGTATTTATGGCAGCCATTTGTACAAATCCAACACGTCGCTTGTATGAGCCAATTGCCAATTTGAACAGTCAGCCCTGATCTGGCAAAAGAGCCTCATAGCTGGAGTTTCGTCCCCATACAAAATGGGCCTACCAGACCAGAAACAACACTGAGAAAAGGGAGATTCTAGGCCGCAACATGGTTAAAGGAGTCCTGCAACTATGTGCCATCAGGGGAGAATACCACAGCAGACCAGGATCCACATCAGTTGCCTGGTAGATATCTGGATACTAGGAAGACAGGAAGATGGCTTCCCAGGAATGGACGAGAAGTATCAGGAATATGAACACCAGGTCAACGCTGAGTTTGTACCCTTTTGTCAGGAGCAGGCCATTCAGATAGATTCCCTTGTGGAATATGTCAGCCATTGCAGGCTCATTGAGAGCAGGGTCAAACTCAGACAACATGTTGTTCTAATGAGAAAGGGGAGACTGAAGCAGAAGCAGGATGCCTTTGTATAGGACAGCCTGTTGTAGTCCCATCAATGAAATGTGTGTCATGATCCCAGCTGACTCAGCCACAGCAGTTGCACTTGTGAAAGGGAAGGAGCAGGTGCTCGTTTGTCAGGCAGCCACGCTTGCTGGTGAGGGTATCAAAAAAGAGTTGCTCAAACCAGCAGATTAAGGTCAAGGCCAGATGAAAAGCCATCATTGAACATTCAAGCCCTTTCATCAGGTTTTCTTTGTCTGACTACAGTGTTGCAATATCAATATCCTCATGATCCCCCCACAAAGTCTCCCTTGCCATCCTCCCTTAGCCCACACAGTTCATCCAAGTCAATACCTTTCGAATCGGTATCCAATGGCTACCCAATCAGAACCACCGTCTCCAGACCGTGAGGACTCGTTTCTTCTGGAGATTACAAAATCGGGGCCGATTAATCTCCAAGTCGGCGAACGTCGCTTTGTCACTCTGCCCTCGACATTGACAGGAGAAAGTCCGTATTTCGCTCGCTATCTCTCGAGTCAGTGGCAACAGACCCGGGCAGACGGATCCTACTTTGTCGATGCCGACGGGGATCTGTTTGTCTACATCCTCCGCTACCTTCGATCAGGGGTACTGCCACTCTTCTACAGCATGGCAGGTGGCCACGACTATGGCAAGTATCAAGCCCTGGTCGGCGAGGCCGAATATTTTGGGATCGAGCGGCTGAAAAGCTGGCTCAAAAACAGAGCGTATGAAGATGCGGTCAAGGTCAAGCATCTAGTCAACGAGTATGACGGATTGGACTCAATGGACAAAACACACGAGTCAAACGTGCAGCTGGAATATTATCCAAGCTGGAAAATCGAAAAGATCTATCAGTGCCCCCGAGGCATAACAGTTCATCGTGGTAACCGATCGGCATGTGGACGGCAATGCAGAAGTGCTCTGGGTGGAAACGAACCCGAGTATGAAGAAGAAGATGTGCTGAGGACAATTGTCATCACCAAGACATTAGTCTTTGATCACACAAAAGCCTCACAGTTTGAGGGTTAGTGCTGGGCCTGTCCAAGGAGGAACATAGTCAGACTGTCACTCAACCTTCTCATAACAAATGTGTTTCAAGCTTCAAACTCTTGTCCCATTTTGCATTGTTCCTCGGCGGTCCTGAAACTGACAATGTGTAAGAAAAGACAAAAACAATCACAATATAGAAAAAGGCAAAAACAATCACAATGTAGAAAAGACCAGAACAATCACAATGTAGAAAAGACCGGAACAATCACAATGTAGAAAAAGACAAAAAGACAAAAACAATCAGCAGCAGGGATTCGCTGGTGGTCACCCACCCAACTACTAACCTACCGGCATATGGCTTAAGTTCGTTGAGCGAACGGGGAACGCTGTTTTCCATATCCTATGGCCGATTGCGAAAGCCCAGGGTGTTGTTATAATATTTAAGTAAGATATGTCTCCTAGTCAAAAGGAAAAGAAGCATGCCCCTGGTGGCGTTGGTGGGGCGAATGAATTCAGTGAGAGCTGGGGTGCATGGAGTCTGACCATATGGAAAGACACATGCTGGAATATCACAGTAGAAGGAAAGATCGGAGGAGTCTATGGCAGATCGTCGTAGAAATAGGGCCGAATTTAGGGCAGCCCGCCGGCGCCATCACCTCACTCTTGGTAAAGATTAATAATTGCCCATGACTCGCTCCTTCCCGCCAGTAGCCAGGGAGCCAGGCCACCACTGCCCACCAGGCCACTGGGTCTCCGACAAATCGGCCGACGGTCCTCAATCTCGATCCTTCCTCTCGTAAATTTATTATTATCCCTGCCTGACCTGCGTCTGGTCAAACCCCCCCACTTTTGACCGCCTACGCTTTCACCAAGAACCAACAGCAACACTCAACACCACCAACACTGAACACCAACATCCAACTCAACACCACTGCCTCATTTAGTCTTGATTGCCCTTTTCAGAGACCCCAAATCCGCCACCCCCCTCCCCGGCCGCCAAATGCAGATTGACGCCGACGACACACGATGCCGCCCTCTCGAGTGACGAAGAAGCGCAGCGACTCGTCGGCGAGGCAACAACAGCAGCAGCAACAGCAGCACCAACCGATCCAATTCTGGGATGGCAAGACGTACGCGTGCAACGCGTGCAAACGGGGCCACCGGGTGAAACTGTGCAACCATGGGAAGGCGGGCAAGCTGGTGTCGGCGACGAACCAGCCGGGACGACCGTCGAGCGGGTCCGACCGCAAATGCACGTGTCCCAAGTCGTGCGCGTGCACGGGCAACTGCAAGTGTGCCAAGGACGGCTGTCTGTGTGTGCAGCAGATGTTCCTCGTCGTCGCGCTCAAGTCGCGGCCGAAGCCCGTCTGGATCACCCAGGAGCCCGAGAAGACGCCGCAGTGGACGGATGAGAATGGCGAGCAGAAGACGCTGAACCCGGTCTACACCGACTTGAAGGGGAATATCTTGTCACCCGAGGAGGCCAAGGCCCGCGAGGAGGAGAGGGAGCGCCGCAGGAATGAACCGGTGGCCACGGCTATTGCCAAGGCAAGCTGTTGCTCCCCCTCCTCGGCCGCCGGGGCTGCTACTACTGCTGCTACTGCTACTACTGCTGCTACTGCTGCTACTGCTACTACGACTACTCCTCCTGCTTCTGCTACGCTCACCAAGTCGAGTTGTTGCTCATCTAAACCGGCAAAGGTCAAGGTCCAGGTCGGCGATGAAGCAAGCAGTCCAATCCCCTCGCCTGGTTGCAGGCACAAGGATACGCACACACCCACTTTGCAGCCCCAAATCGCGGCCCGGGAAGTCAGCAAGGGGTCAGCCCCTCGACAAGGGCCAAGCCGATGCACATGTGGCGCAAAGTGCCAGTGCACGCTTTGTCCTGAACATCCCAACAATACCGCGACGCGGCAATACAATGCGCAGCAGCTCAACGCCATGGCCGCGAATCCCAGCGGCACCTACATCCCAACAGAGTCGATGGTTAATGGCCAGTTATTCAAGCCGGAAGTGCCTGAAGGGTCGTGTATGGGAGGAGAGGCTAGCTATTTCCTGACACGGGGACAGCCAAGTCTGCATGACTTCCACCGACTGTTCCCGGACTACTCCTCGGACGACTTTGTCTTGACCTACCCCATGGATGCCTCGACACACACCTACACCCACATGAACAACATGGCCGCCGCTGCGGCCGCGCTGCCATCACTACCTGACCTTAACATGCCCATGGACCCGCTGGCGACCATGCCGCCACTCGGCAATCCAGGCTTTGACATGACGTTCATGAACAACGAGCCCCTCGATTTCTCTTTTGGTGACGCCGATGTCACCACGTTTGGAAGCGCTCTTCATTCTCCTCCTTATCTTCATTCGCCTGTTCAACCCAGTCAGAGTTGTTGTTCCTCGCAACCCCCGGACGTCGATGTCACGACCTTTGGAAGCGCCCTCCACTCGCCCTCTTATCTTCCATCACCTGTTCAACCCGTTCTTCAGAGTTGTTGCACGTCGCAACCTCAGGAACCCGACGCGGCTATGACATCGCCGGGTGGCCTTGCCGACTCACAAACCATCAACCCGGATCTTCTTCAGGGCACATCTCGGTATGTTGCTCAAGTGCAGCCACAGCCGGCACTCTGTTGCGGGCCGGCTGGTTCTGATAGCATGGGTCATGACGTTGACATCTTGTTCGACAACACCCTTGTTCCTCTGCCAGCAGACCCAGACATTGGCATGGCTGGTCTACTCGGTTCTGGTTTCCACAGCGCTGACCAGCCTTTCCATCACATCGTCTCTCCGCATCCCGCAGATCCGTTGCACTCGCCCAACTTCTGATAGACGGCAGACGGCCATGATTCCCATGAAGCAGACGACGGTAGACAAGAAGCATTTGCACTTCAAATCGCCCGATGGGTATATATCACGTGTTTTCACCTCAAGAGCTGAACATTGCTGGAGGATGGAGCTGAATGTTCTTCAGCTGATGATAGAATAGGGCACCAGATGTGAGCTGAATGTTTTTCAGATGATAGAATAGGGCACCAGCTGTGATCTGTAATTAGCGCATTGTTAGATTTCATTTAGTTATTGCCCAGGCAGCAATTCTTCTCAACCGATCGCTTTTCCTGTTCGGATTGCCTTCTCACTGAGACCGTTCTGCTGCAGTCCATTTGGCTGTCGGTTCTGCTGGACCTTTGTCTTCTCGCTCAAGCTGTTGTCGCTGTTGTCGGTCTGCTGCTTCCTCTTGCGGTTTGTTGAACTAAGCATGCTCATCCAACTCTGGTTGCTTTGCCGCAGTGCTTGTAACCTGCCTGCTGATAGCATGCCGCCGGCGGTGTAGTGGGTGGTGCCGTTTCCATTGTGTTTGATGGCGTAGTGGCTGTCGCCGCCACTGCTGAGGCCCATTGTTTCCCTCAGTTCGTCAATCTCGGTGTGATCCCTGGTATTCCGCATGCGATGACACCACCAGATTTTCCAATCTGCGTACTGTGGCTGTGGTTGTTGTTGCTGTTCGGGGGGTTCAGCTTGATTAGCTTGCAAGCGGGCGGCCCAGAAGTTGATCTGATCCAGGTAGGTGGGCGATTTCCTCTCGCCCCACAGATCATACTCCTCATCCTCTTCTTCGTCCTCGACGCCGTCAGCTTCTTCGCCCTCGGCCTGAATCATCCTCCGTAACCGTTTTGGCGGCGGCCGTTGCTGACCCAGCAGCCCCACATTGACCTTGGCTCCACCACTGCCACCACTGCCACCATCACGCCAGAAGAGAAACTCGCCTCCGTTGACCCTCAGATTCCCCGCCCGTCTGACATCACCCACCGCGAGTCTCTTGATGCCCTGAACGAGTGACATGACACTCTCCATGAAGAGAGAGTGCTGGACATACGAGGGCCGCCGCGTGCCTCGCGACACTGTGCGGTGGGTGCCCAGCAGCTTGTACAGGCGTGTGTTGGGGTCGACATAGATTGGGTATGCAGACTGCGTCAGCTTCACATACCATGCAATAAGGGTTGGCTCTCCACAGCCAATGATAATGACCGAGGTGTCGCGGCTCGCTAGACTGTCACGCCGCAGGGACTTGGACATCTGCCGGATGTATTCTTGGCAGTTGGTGCAGTAGAAGTGCCGGATCAGAATCACCAGCACCTTTCTCCGCTCGGTGCTGGCCAGGACCTGACCCAGAGTGGTGCTGGTGTTGTCGGCGGCCAACAGCCTGACACCGAGTGTTTTGGACACGGTGCTGAGCGAGGGCGGCCCATCTCCAATAGCAGGCAGTGCCGTAGGTGTTTTGTACAGGTTCGAAGGTGTCATTTAGGGTATGAATTAGTTGCTCATGTCTTCCTAACACCCAGGAACAGCAGCAGAGGGAATGAAGTGTCTTCCTGGCACCCAGGAGCAACGCCAGAGGGTATGAAATGTCTTCCTAACACCCAGGAACAACGCCAGAGGGTATGAAATGTCTTCCTGGCACCCAGGAACAACACCAGAGGGCTGTTGGAGCATTAAATTAAAGGGACTCTGTTAGTATTCATGCGACCGGCTCGGCTGATTATGCTTTTTGTCAACAATGTGGGAAAATATGACAACAGTGTTGAGCTTCATTGACGTGGGGTTGGGAAAGATGGAGGCAAAGGTTGATGATGGCGATCAAGGATGATGGGCTTGTAAAGATCAAGGATAATGGGCTTGTTAAAGGACTTGTAGGCGCTTCAGCAAAGCATTCACCAGTCTATTAGTAGTAGCTGCTTTTTGCCTCCCTCACTGTCGCTTGCACCATCAATCGGTATTATACAGAAATTGGGGCCTTGGTTGCCTTGCTTCTGGGGTCAACCAACGCGGCACACACGGAACCTATCGGCGGACGTGGAAGATTGGGGGGAAACGGTTCCTGATCGAAACTTTCTTCTCTCAACTCTAATCAGTCATTAATTCCGGGATGATCGACAGGTCCCGGTGTAGAAGGAAGGAGCAAACCCGGCCGCAACGGCAGTCGCCCTTTTCTGCTTTGCTCGCATGTGTCCTTTTTTCGTCCCTGCTTTCGTTTTGGGAACCAACGAACAAAAAGACAGATGGAGATTAAAAGATTCTAAAATCGGCCCCATGCTTGCGTCGTAATTGGGACATGGGGGGCCGCTTGTCGAAACAATGCTACTACTTGTGTTGGCATGGCATTGCAGTCGACAGTTGGGGCACTGGGCAACAGGGTGGGGTGGGGTATGAGTGGGGTGGGAGGGGGGGATGGGGAAGGGAAGGCGCTTACAACCCCGGCGGGATCGTCATGCCCCATTTCCTTAGCTCCTTGAATTTAAGAAGTGATCACTCACATGCTCCACAGCACCACCGCACGTCAGAACCTGAGAGGCCTGCAACTGGGGCACAATGACAAGTAAGAAAGTCAAAAATACGAGGTGCCGGCCCTAGCAGACCTGGTTCTTTCAAGCGAACGACAAACAAGCGGGACGAAGGGGGGGGGCTTAAGGTGGAAGGCGCGCACGGGCAGAGGCGCCAACCTTGATCGTAAGGCAAGTACGGACGTACACTACTATTTCAGTAACTGCTCCTTCCAGGATTGTGTCCAATGCGCACGGGCTGGATCTATAGCTGTAACGGCAGGCATGGAATGCAATTCCCGTTACCTCTCTCTCTGTCTTGTAGGACTCTTTTTTTCCCCATTGATTGCCTACACAGTATATTAACGCACCCCAGATAATTATGCCCAGCGAATTACGCTTTTCTAGCTTGCTGTGCAAGCGATTGATCGCCTGTCATTGCGTGATTGGTGTGTGAGTTTTGCATTGATTGGGGGCTGAAGAAGAAGAAAACCAAGAGTAGCAGATGTGCATACAGTCTAATAATACAATAGAATAGTGTGCCAAGAAACACGTACCACGTGACTACACACATCTTTCTTTTTCGCCTGCATCAATTCCAACTTGGCTCTGTTCACTTTACAATTGCTCCTACGCGTAGTTATTACTATTCTCCCCCTACTGTAAACGTTTGATTCAGATTCGCGCAGGATTCGTCGAGCAATTGCGTTGTAAAGATCTGGCATTCCTCATCACGTGACCTTCGACACAGAGTAAGATTCTGCTGTTTTCGATCACGTGATATCTCTTGCGCCCCCAAAGGGGGCGCGAGCGAGTACGGAAGTTGTCTGCCTTGGCAGGCAACGTAGAACTCGTAGACGTACAGTAGTACATGTAGCAATGCTGTAGGCTCGCTTGCTTTCCCATCTTAATCAAGCCATGAACTGTAAGTTGAAGATCGACATTCGACAATCGACAATCGACAATCAACAATCAACAGGAAGGGAAAGGTAGTGGGGTTTGAGGTGGACGGTGTATAGTGTATCTCATGAGATTACCTAGGATTACCCATACATACACGAGCGGGCCAATCAGCGTGGCTGCTGGCGGTTTCTAAAGTTTGGGATCGTCGGTCTAATTAGTGGTTTGTGCAGTTCAGTTCGGGTTCCCCGTTGAAAAAGGACGACGACGGTATGCAAGGGAATGACTAACTTCCAACGGACACGGGAACTATGATTGTTATCAATCCAAGCCTTATGGCCCCTGCATACAGCTAAACTCATACCTACTAATGCATCAGAGTTGACGCCACCAAGCACCCCCTGCCTACAAGCCGAGGCGTAGAAGATCATGGACAGAAGTTGATCAGACAGAAGTTGATCAGACAGAAGTTGATCAGACAGAAGTTGATCAGACAGAAGTTATGATGGTAGGAGACTCAGTCGATTGGACAGCAATATGATGCGTAAGAGGCTGATCATGGACAGCAATATGATGGTAGGAGACGATCATGGACAGCAATATGATGGTAGGAGACGATCATGGACAGCAATATGATGGTAGGAGACTGATCATGGACACGCAATAACTTGCTAGTTCTAGATGCAAGATACACACGTAGAGTATGGATCATCAGGACGACGATGATATCTTGCCGCTTCGAGCAAAGTGCAAGCCGGCGGCAAAGTAGAAGAGCTTGCCGGCCACAATGAACTCGTCCTTGGCCGACCAGTCCAGCAGTCGTTCATACAGCTGATCCAGACGCACGACAACCCGCTCGATATGTTCGCCATCGTCTAGTTTCTGCTCTGGCATGCCGCTTTCGCCTTGGTCATCATCGCCTTGGCCTGCGCCTGCGCCTGTGCCTGCGCCTGCGCCTGCGCCCGCGTCCGAGAGGCGAATCTCCATCATGACCAGCTGCAGGGTCGCGCTTGTCATTCCTGGGTCAGCCGACAGCACGGGCCCGACGTCGATGACTTTGCCCTCGTAGCCCGTCTCCTCCTTCATCTCCCTGACCGCAGCCTCTTCCGCCGTCTCGCCGGCGTCGATCAGCCCGGCCGGCCATTCAATCGTGTACTTGCCCACCGGCGGCCGATACTGGATCACCACGATCGTGCTGGCTGGCTTGGTCGGGTGCAGCAGGATATTGCCAATGGCCACGGCGTCGACGCCCGATGCCGAGGTCGTTTTTCGCACCGCCACCTCCCATGTTCTTGATTTGCCTGTTTGGTCGACGTAGTCCAATTTCTTCAGCCCGACCCATCTGGCTTGTGACGGGTCCAGATCTGTGACGGAGGTGATCCGAGGGACCTGCTGGGTGGGCGGAGCCATGACTGAAAGACTGTTCGACTGTGCACTACGCCATCTTAGATCTTAGTAGCTTTGCATGTCGTCACCAGAGGTACTCGTCGCCACCACAAGAACGTTGAATGAGGTGCTACTAGATTCAATATACTGTGCAATACACCGTGGTACATCTACTGGCATGCTTCCTCAGCTGATGCCCATTCCGATTTGACTGCTGCTGTTCGGTGCAAGCTGCTTTGCCATTGCAATCGCCCCATCTGGATTATCCTTGTTGTACAGGAAAAGCCCCTGGATTGTGGCGGGGCTGACAGTGCTGTCTTCCGAGCCGGGCTCGAGAGCGGTGAGTCCTTGCAGCGTAGAGAAGAAGGCTTGCTTCCGACTCCCATCCGGGTCCTGATCTTCATAGAACCGGTCCCAAAGCTGTTCTATCTGGTATCTGGTTGCATTGCCTAGATGGACAGCCATATCCACCCTTCCAGGTCGGACCAGTGCTTCATCCAGGCGGTCGACGTGATTGGTGGTGAGGAAGAGAATGCGTTCTTCGGCGCTGGCAACACCATCGAGCGCGTTCAGAAGACCTGACATCGTCACGTTGGCGCCGTGATACCCGTCGGCATCTGCCTGCCGCTTGTTTGCCCAGGCAACGTCCACGTCTTCCAGCAGGACAAACGTCCGCTCGGGAATAATTGTGAGCAAATAATTCAGCCGATC
Organism: Chaetothyriales sp. CBS 134920; assembly: GCA_003693665.1. Lineage (NCBI taxonomy): Eukaryota > Fungi > Ascomycota > Eurotiomycetes > Chaetothyriales > Domatiomycetaceae > Domatiomyces > Domatiomyces catenatus. The sequence continues at coordinate 72,264 of QQSL01000015.1, read as the reverse complement.
ATCGGACAAGCCCTTCTCGCTCAAGTTGAGGATGGCAATTGCATAGTTGAGGTGACCAGCAAGAGCTTGGATGAAGGACGACTTGCCTGTGCCGGGAGGCCCATACAACAAATAGCCGCGACGGTACGGAATGCCGCGGTCAGCATACCATTTCTCTGAGCCCATAAAGTCCTGTATGTCTGCAACAATCTGTTCTTTCACGCCCTTGTCTAGAATGACCGACTCGAGCGGCCGCTTTTGCCGCGGATTGCCAAATGGCTCCCATGATATCGATCTTGGGATGTAGATCGGCGTCTTGCCCTCTGTGTTCTCAGCTGCCAGCGCATGCGCTTCCTTGAACATCGACTCAAACACATGCCGTTGCGAATAGAGCGTTGTCAATGTGATAGTCTCCCACGGCTTCCCATCTCTGTCATATTGCTTTGTCTCTCTGACTCGGTTGACGACGATGAATGCACCTTTGTACCGCAGAAAATGTCGACCCGGGCCAGCAACCAGGGCAAAATGCGCATTGATGGCTCCATTGGGTAGCTTGACCGTCTCCGTCTCGATTGACAGCTGTCTCAGGCTGGGAGTGAGCCTGCGCAGCAGAGACTCCAAAACACCCGGCTTTGAGCTTTCCGCGTTGAGTGCAGGAGGCAGAGAGTGTGTAGAATTCGGCAGTAATCTTGCTTGTTCATGTAGCCTCAGCCAGGACAAGAACCACTGGTAGGACTCATCCCGATTGTTGATCTCGACATCGACCAGGAGACGGCGTTTGAGCAAGGCAGCACCACTTCGAAGGCCACGTTGTGCAAAGGCGGCGGCGGCACCAAGGCCGGCGAGTCCAAAGCCCTGTAAGAAGAGTGAGCAGCTGTTTGCGTGTTTGGAAAGACGCAACGTACGGCAGTAAAGAAGGGATTCTGGGCCAACTGAGAGAGAAGGCCTCCGTGGCCAGAGGGGGCAGCGCCCGTCAACTGCTGCACCAGGGCTTGCTTCGGGGCGACGGCGTTGTCTATACCTGGCGACAGTAGCTGTGAGGCGCCAGCATCTTCCGACGGCATCCCCGACAGATCCAATATGTGTGAGGGATTGAGGATGTGGAAATGTTCTTATTACAGCATTTACAGTATTATTACAGTACTATTACCGTATTATATAACATGCTTACCGTATTATTACAGCGCCCTTTTCGGACACATTACTTCGGTGCCTGATGAGTGCACGAATAATCATCTTGCTCTTATACCGTTTCCCGGCCCTCTTTCTTTCTGCCTTCCCATGCCCTCGTTCTGGCGGCTTTTCTTTACCAAGCAGCGAAGCTTTGCACGCAATCCCCCCCATCGTCCTCGTCCAAGGACCATCATGTCTGGCCCGTCCACCGCTCTCCTCTATGCTGCCACTATTTCTGCTCCCAGTGTACTGTGCGAAAAGCCATCGGATGAGACCACGCTGAAGAAGGCCCACCATGTCCCGTCTGGCGGGTTCGACAATCCGTGGCCGTCATGGCACAACTTTACCGCCTGGTCCATCCTCAGTGCTCTATTCCTTCGCAAGTTGACAGGCAAATCCAAGTGGCCAGACACAACACCTCCTACGGTTCCCGTTCAGACGCCCCAGTTTCTTCCAGACCGAAGGTCATCGGCCAAGCTCCGTGCGACCTGGCTTGGCCACGCCTGCTACTACGTCGAATTCCCCAGTGGGCTGCGAGTCCTCTTTGACCCGGTGTTCGAGGACCGTTGTAGCCCACTATCCTTCTTGGGCCCCAAGCGCTACACGCCCCAGCCCTGCCCTATTGCCGACATCCCCATCATCGATGCGGTTGTCATTTCCCACAACCACTACGACCATCTCTCCCTGCCCACCGTCACGGAAATTGCCCAGAGGCATCCCCATGCCCATTTCTTCGTCCCCCTAGGCAACAAAGCCTGGTTCTCCAGAAACGGGCTGGAGCAATGCACAGAGCTCGACTGGTGGGATGACATCGAATTGACGCTCACCCCCCAGACGCCATACTCGGACAATGTCGACTCTGCCAAACCTGACAACAACAACCAGACTTCCTCGTCTTCTTCCCCTGATAAATCCCCGATAACGGCGCGTATCTCTTGCCTCCCCTGTCAGCATACTTCTGCCCGTGGTCCGTTCGATAAAGCCCAGACGCTGTGGTCGTCATGGGCTGTCAGCTCCTCTGGCCTCTCGGTTTACTTCGCAGGCGACACGGGCTACCGCACGGTTCCCGAAGCCAGCAGCAAGGACGAGGACGACTATTCAGAGGCGTGGGCACACCTTCCGCGCTGTCCTGCATTCGCCCAAATCGGTCAGCTCCGCGGGCCCTTTGATCTCGGCCTGATCCCCATTGGCGCCTACTCGCCTCGCTTCATCATGTCTCCCATGCATGTCAATCCGCGCGACGCGGTGGAGATATTCAAAGACACGCGTTGTAAGCGCGCGCTCGCCATGCACTGGGGCACCTGGGTCTTGACCGACGAGCCCGTGCTGGAGCCGCCCCAGTTGTTGAAGGAGGCTCTCCAGCTTTCTGGCATCGACGGGGGCACATTTGCCGTGTGTGATATTGGAGAAAGTCGGGAATTCGACCCAGAGAAGAAGTAGCTGGCTCAGTCGAAACTGTTTGTGGTTCGTATTCAAAGCGTGGCGCTGGTTATGCTGAAAGAGAGGGAGCGGCCGCCCTTCAGAGGGAGGCCTAACTTGTGTAGAAATAACAATGATAGAGTGTGTATTAGTACCCTCATTCCCTATGATACATGGTTGGTATCGCTCTTGTGAAACTCAAGCAAAACTGGCTCACACAGTACACAAAGTGTAGAAGCTCGCTTTCACCCATCGCATAGTATGACAACTGGCTGCAGATTAGTTTGAAATTCAAATTTCAGGCCTTCTTCGCCGTTCTCCTCGCCTTTGTCTTCCTTCCATTCTTCTCCTTCTCTTGAACCTCTGCTTCGAGCTGAGCTTCGTCGCCGTAGCCGTCGCCAGCTTCGGCATCGTCTTCATCAGCAGTCGCTGGGTCCTCTTCTCGAACAGGCTGCGGCTTGACGGTGGCTCTGACACGCTTGCTGGTGTTGGCTACCACGACTTTTTTGCCCTTCTTTCCTTTCTTGTCAACACTGTCAGTTGTAACTGCTGGCGTGTCCTCCTCTTCGTGTTCTGCTTCAGCTTCAGCCGCTTCTTCTTGCTTAGCTTTAGGGGCCGCTTTTCTGGCTCTCTTAGGTTTGGTCTCCTTGTGAGCTTCCTGTTCGGATTCGGCATCGGGCTCAGGCTTTGCATCGGCCTTCTTCTTACGAGATGGCTTGGCTCTCTTTGGCTTTTTCTGTTCGGCAGCAGAAGCTTCCTCTTCTTCTTCTTCGTCGTCACCATTCGCATCAGCAGCCACTTTGCGCTTCCGCGACTTTTGGGGCTTCTCATCTTCAGCTGCAACAGCCGGCTCGGCCTTGACTTTGGATTTCCTGGGCTTCGGAGCTGGCTTCGCTTTGGGCGCGTCATCAACATCTGCTTCGACGTCGTCCTCGTCCTTGACTTTCTTGGCCCGGGACTTCTTCTTGAGCACCATTGGGCCGGCAGGTTCATCCTCATCTCTCGCATCCTTGGACTTGGCTGACTTCTTCGGGGTTGCCTTGGTGATACCTCTCTTGCCGGGGCGATTGAGTTCAGGGTCCTTGGGGGAAATATCAGCATCATAGCTTTATATTAAGCTTGATTAGCTTGAGAACAAACAACTTACACCTTTCCAGTCCTCATCCGGGATATGGCCGTCCTTCAGTGCCTGTTTGATCTTGGTCCGTGACTCGTCATCAAGCTCATCCCAGCCGTCAAGAGCGTCCAGGGCCTCATCGTCGTCATAATCGATGCTGCCCAGCATGGTTTGCAAGTTTGTAATCTGCAGAGGAGTCACACAGCCCCTGTAGGTCGCGTGAGCCGGGTTCTCTGGCTGGGCAAGTACATATCCTTACCAATGCTTCCACTTCCAGCTACCAGGGTAATCTGCAATCTCGACCCAGTTGCCGAAGCGAAGCTCGCCCTTCTCAATCTTAATGCCTTCACTCTTGCATGTCTTATTTTGGCAGCCAGCTCGTTTGTTGGGAGCCAATTCTGCATGTAGCGCTGTCAGCGGTGAATGGCAGGGTGATACATGGGGCTCTGGCTTACCAAAGCGATACGCTGTTGGCATTGTGAGGATATTACAGCAGTGGTGTGCAATGCAAACAGAGGGATTGCTCTGCCTTGTTGGCTTTGATTTGCTGAGGCACAAACTCAGTAAAGTTAATTTGCCAAGTCAAGGAAGGCACGCGACGCGAGGTTGGACTAGAGTTTGGCGATAGTTGCTTAAGTCCGAAAGAAAGTCTTGGCATATATTGGCCCGAGAATCTGGCCGTGTTGTGGGGTGCGGCCGTGCTTGGCTCTCTGTCTGATTTGCTGGCGATAGTGCTTAAGTCCGAGGGAATGTTGCGGGGAATTGTTTTTCCGACAGTATCACCGTGCTGTCGTCGCCTTTGGGTCTGTGAAGCTGGCGAAGCTACAGGAAGCTCGTGAGCTATGAAGCGCAAAATTACTGGAAACGAACTTGAGTTTGAGGCTAAGCTAGGAGCTGGGGTGAGAATGATCGCCAGCTCCAAATATAACAGGTTCTCGCCGATACGAGACGCGTGGAGTGACCAGGATCCCCGCATTTGCATCTCGGGCCCTTTAATCGACGACGATGGCGCCGCAAAGAACAGAATTGCCGGAGGGGCTTTTCCGACTTGTTTGATTTGTGTACTCTGCCTTGCTATCCCCAGTGTATATGGACGCCGATCGAGGTCCCTGCTTATTATAACCAGCCTCTTCGGACGATGACCTGTCCTCGAATGACAGCGGCTGTGGAGTACAACAGCCCCCGGATTTGAGCAACGGTTGCGGCAGACGTTGCAGGAGACGTTGCGGACATGGGCAAGTCAGTCGAAAGCGAGCCAATCGGCCACCCGCACCACCTGCGCTCCCCCCCAAAGTCAAAGGCACAGACGCCTGGTCAGAGGTCTTTCTGGTCACCAGTTCCACCTGCGCCGAGCAAGCCAGCTCGTTCCAGAATACAGCCACCTCACGGAAGTAGACAGTGACATGCAGTAGTCCTAGGCGAGCCCACGGACGTGGTCTGTATATCAAAGGTGGCCAGCCCTCCCCCGTTTTCCAAGCAAAGCCCCCTCCCTCACCCTATCCCCATCATGTCTGTCGCGTTTGACGAAAAGACCAAGTTTGGTGAGCGCGCTGAGATAGAGGTTGCAGACGATGGCCAACCGAAGACGTCGGCGATGGCGGCGCGCCGCATGTCTCGTCGTGGCTCTGTCTTGAACACCACCGCGGCCCCTCCTCCAGACAATGTCCTGGTCAACAGTGACCGCGCATACAGCGTCGTTGCTGAGAACCTGCCCGACTTTGCCGATCTCCACGATGAGATGAGAGAGAATACCAACAAGGAAGTCAGCCTCGGCTTCTTCAAGGGCTTGAAGACCTATCCCACCGCGGCGGCATGGTCTGTCATCCTGTCGTCGTCCATTATCATGGAAGGGTAGGCCTGTTCGTTCCGCATGATCATGTACCCACTGACCATGGGGAGATATGACACCGCTCTTCTTGGCTCCTTTTTCGCATACCCTTCCTTCAACCGGGACTTTGGCAGCCGATTGCCCAGTGGCGAATTCCAAGTATCAGCCCAGTGGCAGGCGGGCCTCATGAACGGTGCGCAAGCAGGATCAATGCTCGGCCTGGCTCTCAACGGCATCATGTGCGACCTGATTGGCTTCCGCAAGACCTATTTCATTGCCCTCGTCATGATGACTGGCGCCATTTTTCTGTCCTTTTTTGCCAGTGGGAGCATTCCCATCCTGATGGCTGGCCAAGTTCTCTCTGGTGTTCCTTGGGTGAGCTCATCCACCACAATGCTTCTTTCACACCTCTCTCACACACAAGACAGGGTATGTTCCAGACCTTGTCGGTCGCATATGCATCCGAGGTTTGCCCTGTCTGCCTACGTGGCTATCTCACTACATATGCAAATCTTTGCTGGGTCATTGGCCAGCTATTGAGCATGGGTATTCTGAGGGGTATGCTCTCGATGGAAGGTCAATGGTAGGGATACAAGACCGCGATCTATTAATTGGACTTGCTGACTCTAGGAATAGGGGATACCGCATTCCCTTCGCTTTGCAATGGATCTTTCCACCCCCGCTCTTTATTGCCCTTATCTGGGCGCCAGAGTCCCCCTGGGTTCGTAAAATGAATGTGATATTGGCGGCCGTGCTGACACAGACCAGTGGCTTGTACGACAGGGTCGTATGGACGAGGCTGCCAAAGTGGTCAAACGATTGATGTCGAAGAAGGAGGCTGCCGACCCGCAAAACATCTCCAACAAGCTTGCAGAGATGAAGCTGACCAACGAGCACGAGAAGGCTCTCTCTGCCGGCACACAATACTGGGACTGCTTCAAAGGCATTGACCTGCGACGAACTGAAGTTGCCACTGGTACGTTGGACGAGCAAAATCTGGGTCGAAGCTGAACTGACCTGGCTACAGTTACTTGGGCGTGTCAGAACCTTTGCGGGTAAGTTCTGATCGGTGCAGGTTGAAGACATGCTAACACTCTTGTCCAGCTCTGCCTTCATGGCATACTCGTGAGCTTTACCTTTTCTTTTCTGTTGTCAGAAACAAGTCACCCCTTTTCTGTTATCAAGTCACCCCTTTTCTGTTATCAAGTCACCCCTTTTCTGTTATCAAGTCACCCCTTTTCTGTTATCAGAATCCTGTGTGGAACAAGTCAATTACTGACCATCTTGCTCAGAACTTACTTCTACAAGCAGGCTGGTCTTCCAACCGAAAGGGCATTTGATTTCTCGATTGGCCAGTATGCGCTGGGCTTCATTGGCACCATTGGCTCATGGGTCCTGATGTGAGCCATGTCTTGGGTGGGCCGGAATGATAGGCACTGCTGACCGTTTTCCTAGGTCCTATTGGGGTCGTCGTTCCTTGTACATGATCGGCCTGGCTGTTCTATGCTTGATTCTGCTTGGCATTGGAGGCGCCGGCTTTGCGCCACCAAATGCTACCATCATACAGACAAAGCGTGCCGAGGGCATCGAGGTTAGGATCAACAAGGGCGCATCCTGGGCGGTTGGTTCCCTACTCCTGGTCTACACTCTGATCTACGACTTCACGGTCGGCCCAGTCTGCTACGCCATTGTGGCCGAGACATCGTCTACTCGCTTGCGACAGAAGACCATTGTGCTGGCAAGAATGCGTAAGTTTACTAGTCAACCACAGCCTTTGCACGAGTCGACGCTAATACTCATGTCCACTGCTCTTTAGTGTACAATGTTGTTGGTATCATTAACAATTTCCTGATCCCGGTAAGATAAACAGACGCAACGATCCCCCTGGGCGCTTCTAACATCACCCACAGGCCCAATTGAACCCCGGAGCCTGGAACTGGGGCAGCAAGGCCGCCCTCTTCTGGTCCGGCATCTGCTTCCTCTGCGTTATCTGGTGCTATTTCAGACTGCCGGAGACCAAGGTGGGCAAACAAAGCAAAGCGAGCTCGCGGAAGAAGAAAAAGTCACTGACTATGTCTATCATCTAGGACCGAACATACAACGAGCTTACCATTCTCTTCGAAAACAAGATCTCGGCGCGCAAATTCAAGGGAACCAAGGTGGATGCGTTCCGATCCAAATCCATCGCTGTTCAGCAAGGCATGGAGGCCTGATCAAGGGTCGAAGGGATGGCTGCGATGGTGCCCTCTTGCTTCCCCTTTACCCATCAATCACAAACACCCAGCGATGACACACGAGGTTACGAAGCGAGTCGGAATCGCGATACAGCGAGCGAGCGATCCTTTCTTGTTTTCTTTCTTCGAGATAGGATGATGGAGAGAGGAGGAACTGCTCTGATGGTTATATAATGTGTATATAGTCGGAGCACCGCTCGACCGGGGCGCGTTCCTAGGTAACCTGGTATTCTAATCAACCATCATCTCCCCTCTGCAATCACACATAAATATATAAGATATATACTGGCAATAACCAACCAACATCAACATCAACATCAATATCAACAAGAAAACACCCGCCTGCTTATGCATAGTCACCATGATTATAATATGCAACTCGATCATCTCCGGCTAATACTCCGCCTGGGCGCATCGCCACCGCCAAACTCAGCAGGATCGACGGTGCGGAAGCCACTCCTCCTCACCCTCGACTCTCGCCTGGACTCTCTCCGGTCGGGACTAGGGTCCTCGATCACCTCGACCACATCCTCGGGCTCCTCCTCGACAATAATCTCATCGTCTTCAGTAAAATGCGACGGCGCAGCAGCCGGCGGCGGCGGCGGCGGCGGCATGCTGGAGGGGCGAACGCGCTCCTCACTCGACACATGCGACCCCGCCACGACGGCCTCCTCGACGATAGTGGTGCGCCTCCGACGGTGCGAGGAGCGCGAGCGCGAACGCGAGCGGGCGACAGTGGTGCGGCGGTGGGTGCGGATGATGGTCTCCTTCTCGAACACGCCGCCGCCGCCGCTGCTGTAGACGCGCACGGCCAGCAACAAGACCCAGCCGGCCAGCAGGAAGCCGGCGATGGAGCCCAGCATGATGGCCACCACCACGCCGGGGCTGGGGCCCGAGTCAAGCCCATAGTATGTGGTGGGGATTGCGAGCACGTAGATCTGCCGCTTGGCCAGGAGCGGCGGGCTGCTGTGGGAGTTGGCGGCGCTGGCCAGCAGGTCTGGCAGTATGCTTCTTCGTGTTGTTGCTGTTGCTGTTGTTGCTGCTGCTGTTGTGTCGATGTCGGACGGCTGGCGGATGACGAGGGCGAAGACCGAGGCCAGCGGGGTGACGGCGTCGGCGGCGGCGAGGGCGCGGGGGGAGAGTGCTGGGATCATTTTGGACAGCGACAGCGGCAGCGGCAGCGACAGCGCGTGCTTGAGTGAGAGGAAAGACGAAGTTGGCGCGGTGGGTGGCATGGTGGGTGAGTTGAGAGTGATGGGGAGACAGAGCGAGAGAGCGAGCGAGCGAATGCTGTCTTGTGGGCTGTCCTGTCCGTTTGCCCCAAGCAGGTAGATAATAACCCCGAGTGCGGTCTTTCTTCGGTGTGTGGTCGTCTGTCCTGCAGGCCAGTTGATACGGTCAGGCCCGACTTGACTGCCTACACCACAGCTGGTGCCCAATCGACAAGTTATGCAGAAGGGCGGAGAAGGATGACGGTCATTCGACTCGAGCCAGACAGACAGACACAAATACCCAACACAGTGATCCAGAGTGAAAGAAGTAAACAAACGAGGGTGGTTTGCAGGATAGAGGATAGGGTTGATGCATATGCAGCGCGAAAAAGGACATGGCTGGAGGTTCTGTAACATCCCCGCCAACCTTAAACCGCGCTGCGTCATTGACCCAGCCACACAGAGCCACTCCAGACCCACACCAGACCCACCGCGGGTGTTCCCGTGGCGGGGTCGGCAGGAGCCCAGCCTTGGCACTTGGCCCACCAATCAGCGCGAATCCCACAAGGCAGGTATAGAAGAGAGAGAAAATGTCAAGTACACATGTAGCAAACAGAAGCTGGTATTACAATGCTGCCTCGCCTCAATTCAGCGCCCTCTTTCTCCTCCCTGGTGTCTTTGTGCCCAGACAGGTATAGAACAGAGAAGATGGAAAATCTCAAGTCGCACCTCAATTCAGCGCCCTCTTTCTCCTCCCCGGCGTCTTTGTGCCGACGGCGAGATCGATCTTCTCATCGATTATCTCGTCCGTCCTGGCCCGCTCCTCCTCCCACGCCAGTCGCCAGCGGTTGCGTTCGCGCTCCATCATCGACTCCATCTCCTTGCAGACCTCGTCCCGGACCTGCAGTTCGACGTCCTGTCTGATGCGTGCCTCGGCCTCTTCGGCGCGTTCCAAGACGGCACTGACCTTCTCCTCGAGCACCTGCGCCCGCAGCTCTGCTTCCGATCGCCGGATCTCCTCCTGGGCCAGGCGCACCACCAGAGCATCGCACTCCTCACTAAGCCGTTCGACCTCGTGGGTGGCCTGCTCGAGCTCCTTGAGCAGGACGTCGTGGGCGGTGTCGTTGTCAGCGTGGGGGCTGGAGCGACCGCTGTGGTTGGGTGTGGGAAGACCATGCTTGCCCTGCAGCTGTGCAGACGGCACTCGAGGCACTGTGACTTCTCGCGCCAGGGCTGAGTAGCGCAGGATCTGCGAGGTGGCATTGAAGTCGCCCTGTGGATCAGCAGTGACGATCATAATGGCCTTTTGGGGAGCACTTGGCCCATTGGCGGTTGCCGGAGTGAAGCTGTTTGTGAAGAGCAGCTCGGTCAGTTTACACTGTCGGAACGGCACAATCGGCCTTGACCCGTCTTGTTGACAGTCGGACTGCACCTGCAGACACTGGCCAAGATACATGAGTGATTCGTTGATCTTGCCGGCTTCGGCCAGTGTCGAGCCGGTGGTCTTTGCATTGCGCGCCCGCTCAGACCCGGCCAGGTCGGCAATACTCAGTGTGCCACCGACCCAGACTTCTTCTCCCAGCCGGCGCGGCGAGCGGGTGGAGCGCTTGACCTCGATGCAGAAGAAGCCATGGGAGCGGGAAGAAACCGAGTTGGAGCCGGTGCCGGCCACGCGACGCTCAGTCAGGCCTGCCTCGAGCACCAGGATTGCTTCGGCATACGAGGAACAAACAACCTTGTTCAGACCGGCAACGACCTTGCGATCCAGCGACGCCTCCGTGTTCTTGAACAGCAGCGGACGGCGCATCAGGCTCTTCTGCAGCGCGGCCCCGGCCCGAGTCGACATTGCCGGCAGGTTGGAGGGATGACCGGACAGGAGGTCGAAGATACGGTCGTTGTACACCTCGTACATTGACACAATAACCGCGAACTTGGCCGACGGGTCGACGCTGATCGTATGGGAGGACACATCGGGCGCGGACGGCAAGCTCGACGCATTCGGCAGCGGCAGCTTTCGATGCGAAGGAGCAGAAGATTCCTGGGTATCAAAAACGGGGTAAGCAAATGGATCCTCGGGCACTACCGGCTTCTTCATATGCAGGCGCTGCCAGAACGGGAGCCTATTCTCACGCATGGGGGAGCAGGAAGAAGCACGACTGGGAGAGGCGGCGAGAACAGCAGCAGCAGCAGCAGGCTGCATGCACGGGCGGATGCGTACCATTGGGGTATGTCCTCGGGAAAGCGGCGTCTGCGCACGGGACATCCTCGATGCGCGGTCTCTGGACTCGTACGTGTGCTCGAGAAAGGCCGAGGCGGGGAGGATATGGGCCTCGGACGGATCGGACGCCTGGAGCGCGGCCACCAGGCTGTCGTCGACGCGGCCGAGCTGGTCTCGGACCGAGTGGAAGATGACATCGAGCGCCATCTGCGTGATGCCGCGCTGCGAGCGCGAGCCGAGCGTTGTATACGACTGTCACCACCAATCAGCCCTGCTTTCTTTGATCTTCTCTCCTTCATCCCTACCTTCCCGCTCCCCGTCACGCCCAGCGTCGCAATCAGCCCGTCCCTACCGGTCTGCAACAGACTCCTGACAATATTATCCGCCGCGCCGGTTTCGCGGAAGAGCTCGGCCTGGCTGGCATCCTCGCCAAAGACCTTTGTGAAGCCGAACCGCTCGATCGCGCGCTTCCGCGACTCATTCGGCGGCTGCAGCACAATGTGTGTCGAGTGGTGATGATTCTGCTGCTGCTGCTCTGGCCCTTCTTCGGATTCAGTCGGCGGCGGCGGCGGCGGCGGCTCCACAACCATCCATTGCTCGCTCGGATTCGTCGTGGCCATGGGCGGGCGGAGGCGCAGATAGACTTGGAAGAGCGATGTTTTTGAAGACATGGCTGCTGCTGCTGCTTGCTTGTTTGTGTAGTTTAGCTGGGAGAGCAGGGCCGGGGTCGCGGTTGGGGTCGCTGTTAATTGGGAAATGTCAACCAAAGGAGACAAAACCGAGTCAACGTCATGTCAACAACAAACTACCTTGTTCGGGTTAGCCTGTTTTTATCTTGTCTTGGCATTGCTACGGTGACCATTCTGACCAAACGTGCGACTCCGCCGAGCAGCCCTCTGTAACTATCAACGCTATCAACGCCCGTCCGGTACCAGCACAAAAAGCAGAATCATACGTCATTCGTCAATGGACTTTTCCTCCCCCCGTTAAGCCACGGCTCGGCTGCCACTTCCTCCCCGAGCGGCTTCCCTCCTAGGCCTCCACTCGTACCTGCTGACCGCCAGACCCGCCATTCCTCAGCTCGAGCTCGCTAGGCAATAGCTCAATCTGCCTGACGAGGAAGCTCTTCTCATCGAGGAACTGGTCGTCGTCGGTCCTGGCGTCCAAGAATCCGGGCAGGAAGCGCAGGAGGCGCTCGCGATTCTTGACCAAGATCCTCCTGACCTCATCGCTCTTATGCGGATTGGCCACAAAGACCTTGAAGACGTGAAAGGCTTCGTACTGCACCATTTTGCGGTCATCCTTGAGCAGGCTCATGGTCAGCTTCAGGTTCTCGCCGCTGGCCACATACTGGGTCATGATCACGTAGTTTGAGCGGTCGAGCAGCAGTTCGCCCAGCAGCTTGATCGACTGTCGCTTGGTGACGTACGACTGCGACAGCAGCAGCATGGGGTTGTAGTACTGGGAGAAGAACATGTCGTAGTTGGTGGCCAGGTATTGCGACACCAGGTTCTTGTGCTTGGTCAGCAGTTCGCGGAACGTGGTGAAGGCGTCGGCGCTGACTTCGAACGAGCCCTTGTTGATCCAGTGGAAGAGATTCCAAAACACGCCGTTGCCCGTCTGCTGCCGGCTGACATCGACCTCGCGCAGCCGCACGGCCTTTTGCCCGCGCACAGACTCGTCGTACAGCACGACGGCCGCAATGGTGTCGAACTGCAGCGCGTGGCGCAGGATCGTGCCGCACGGCATCGCCGACTTGGCGTCGTTGTAGCCCCAGCACAGCTCCACGATGATTTCGGGCCGGTCACGCACCAGGTACGACACGGCCGCGGGCTCGCTCTGTGGCGATGAATGGGCCGGGCGCCAGCGGAGGATGTGCGAGAAGATGATCTGGGCATCCTTGCGTGCTTCAAACGGTAGCAGGCGGATCGAACGCGCGAGTTCGTAGAGGAGGTCCTCGTGGATGATGCACGACACCAGTTGGTGCACCTGTTCGGGCGAGCAGTCGACTTCTGTACCATTTGCACCCCTCGTGTCAGTTCTCCTCTCACCACTGAATATCTTGCAGGCAACGAACCTGGAGTCCCCTGCACGATCAACTTCATCTGCGCCATCAGCTTGGCCGCGTCCTCCTCGATCTGGCATCGTCGTCAGCCTGGTAATCCTCTCTGTTGCCGCCACTGCCCCGCACCTACCTTTGGGCTGACTGGCACTTCCCATAATTTCGGCAGCAACTCCTTCAGTGCCTTTGCTATCTCCGCAGGCTGTTTCTGTCGCCCCTTGCCGCCGAAGAAGAAGGCCATGCTGAACAATACTTGCTGAGCGCTCCAGGCGCTGTGTCTGCTGGAGAGGACAGTGTAGTAGTCACAGGCAGCAGCCACAGCAGCAGCACAGTTGGACAAAGTCTCTGGTCAAGGTGATAAAGTTGGTCAGGCTTATGCCCTGGCAAGGCACAAGGCACATTACATGGGATGTTGCACGGCAACAGAACAGGTTAGACCGCATTGAGGAAAAACACGTGTCATTTGAACCCTACAAGTTGGTTTAGTCAGTGTAATGACCGTCATTTCAACGGCAGTCATTTGATCACATGTCGACAGAATAACATCAACTACCCCAGGAGGACAGGACCAAAGCCCAAAGACAAAACGGCTTCTTTCGTACTGTAATGTGTACTCTTAGCATACGGTTTGATGGACAAGTAGGTATATCCTAGGGAGGGTTCAACAAAGACTGGCAGCCGGTCCAACCACGTTCAAGCCGACATCAACAGCCTCGGCTATCGCCTCTTGGTCAGGCCAGCAGCCTTGTTCTCCGACTCTGATGTTGCTGCATGCACCGCCGTCTTCAGTCCTGAGATTGCATCTCCATCCAGCCCGTTCGTGAGCTCCTCCACAGCACTCACCCGGTCTTCCCTTTCGTGCTTGAACTCGTCATGTTCTTTTCCTTCGAACCGCTTCCGCACTGTCTCAATCATGCGGCTAAACCAGTAGAAATTCAGGACGTGCAGGATCATGTTACTGGCCAGATATGTCAGGGCCATCCAAGCCGGTGCCGGCCGACTGATGGCGACCGCAGCGTACTTGAAGACCTCGGCCTGGGCCTCAAAGCATGTGCGGTCCGTCAGGCAGAATTCGGCATTCCTGGGCACAAAGAGGGAGAGAAGATCGCGGAGGCCAGGCTTGGTTGCCTGCATGACATTCCAGACGTCGCTAAATAGCGAGAAGGACTGAAAGGTGCCCCACAAAAGGCGAGAGCAGAAGAAGGTGACGAGCAGGGTGATGCCATTGTACCACTGCAATTTGCCGCCGGTCAAGTTGAGTTTGTCGCAAAACCAGTGCACGTTGAGGAAGGGAGTCGAGAGCTCGTACAGGATGAAGACTGGAGCGTAGTAATTTACAAGCGGTCTCTGCCCATGTGCATTAGCATTGCATCCGGACCATCTACGAGGCCGGGCAAGAGCCCAAGACATGACAGCAGTAAGAAACTTACAAAGCCAAAGGAGAAGACAAACAGGGCGCTGATTGCGTGGAACCAGATCCCGATGCCGAAGATCTTGATATGTCTTGTGCTCACAATGAGATCCCAGATGAAGTAGCCGCAGGCCAGGGCCTGGATCAGCCCACACGCGCCCGTATAGCCATAGACGCGCTCGACGTTGCTGTTCTTCATTTCTGCGCGCTCCTTATCGACAAATATGACCCAGAGTGCCAAGGCATTGATCAGACAGGACTGGAAGAGCGAGACCACATGCACGTCCCAGTTGATGCGTGTGCGCGGCGACAGGGCCGGGTATACCTTGGGGAACAGCCGCGCAGACAGCCAGGGCGAGACAAATACCTCGGTGGTCTGGTAGAAGAGATAGGCAAAGAGCACCTCGTGGAAATGGGACGGCAGCGTGGAGAGCTCGACGGCGTCGGCATATGGCCTGATGGCATCCTGCAGCCACAGCGGTGGAGGCGGGAAAGGGTCCAGCATATTGTTTCTTCTGCTTCTTCTTTTTCTTCTTTTTCTTCTAAGAAAATCACCAACGCCGACGCCGATGTCGCTACAGTCGCAGCCCGGGGGAGAAGGAGATTGTTGAAATGATAGGGAAGGATATGGAAGAAGCGAGTCCTAGAAAGGGAACAGCCGAAAAGGAATGCAAGGAGTTACAAGAGGAAAGAGCATCAGCGAGGAATAGGGATTTCAGTCGCGTGCGCAGGCAAAAAGAAGTCGCAGAAGCCGCGGATGTACGTAATTTAAGAGTGACGTCGAACCAGAAGTGAGTGTGGGTGGTACCTGCTGCCTGCCGGGCGCCTTCCCTGGGTTTTTTGTTGGGGCCGTGGTGGGGACACGACGCCTAAATCAGGCGACCTTCCAGGGCCTTGATCGGCGGGACCATTCTTTAACGGCGGCCGGGCCCGCTTGCGAAAGCTTAAGTTCGTTTCCTGTCTGGGAAGGTCTGCCATCACCAACCTATTAACCCTATTAACAATCTTTAGGCACCAACCTATTAACCCTATCAACAATCTTTAGGCACCAACCTAGGGTTAACAATCTTTAGGCGCTCAGGCTCAACTAATTCCTACTTTTAGGCGGTCACTTAGGGGCCCAGCCTTATTAACTTAACTAACATTATGCCCAACTTCTGGATCCAACATCAACATCCTCCCCATCAGCATCAGCCCGCCACTCCTCGCTGGCATTATTTTCATCAACAGCATCTCCAGCCTGTATCAACCTCTGCCGTTCCGACGACGGCTGCACCCTGCCCTGTGGCTGGTCTCTGCGGCCCCATGCGGGACGAATCCCACTTGACTCGCCGTCGCCGTTGCGGCGCAAGGTAAGCAGCAACTAGAGTAAATTCCCCTCAGCACTGCCACAAGAGTCAAGAAAGGAGAGAAAAGAGAAGAAGAAAAAGAAGAAGAAAAGAAAAAAAAGAAAAAGAAAAGAAAAAAAAGAAAAAGAAAAGAAAAAAAAGAAAAAGAAAAGAAAAAAAAGAAAAAGAAAAGAAGAAAAAGAAAAAGAAAAGAAGAAAAAGAAAAAAAAGAAAAAAAAGAAAAAAAAGAAAAAAAAGAAAAAGAAAAGAAAACTCACGACAAGAACCCAATTCGCAAGCGCAGCAACAGCATTCAACGTGGCCGCCAGCTGCAACTCCCGCCTCCAGGGCTGCCCACAGGCACGATGATAGCCCTGGGTCAGCTCACACGTACGCACATCGACGCCCTTGCTCGCAAACGGCCAGGCGCGATCGCGCATGGAATTGTAGCCGCAGCACTGCAGGGCCGTCTGGATCGCGCGCACGGCCGCCTCGTTCTTGGTCGCGAACAGGCGCTGCCACTGGGCGGCGCTGGCGCAGGAGCCGAGATCATCTGCACCGCCTGCACCGGCGGCATAGATCAACGAGAGGACAAAGATGGCGGTTGCAGCTAGAGTTGAAAGGTTCGTAGCGAGGATGGTCGATGTCGGAGGAAGGGGGAGTATTTTCCTCTCGACGAGGTATGGCCGCCGTGTTAATGCAAAGCTGACCAGGCATGTAATCCCGGTGGAGAGGATATTCAACCCGGGCAGCCAGGCGGGCATGGGCAGCGAGAGCTTTGCAATTTTGACCCATGAGATCATGGGCAGGGCGAGGGATACGAGGGCTAGGATGGCAGCAAGGAGGAAGACGACCAAGGACCAGTGTTGCTTTGAGAGGAAGGGCATGCTGGCGAGATGTTGATAGCAGAAGCAGAAGCAGACCACAGAAGGTGATGCTGATTATATATAGAACTGTGAGCAAATACCATTGAAGCTCCCTTATTCGCCCAGTAAGAAGAGCAAAGCAAAGCATCCATGGAACAGGCGAGAGCAAGGCAAAGCATCCATGGAACAGGCGAGAGCAAACCAGCAAGGCAGTGCTGTGTAACGTGCCACTCTCTTCACACAAACGATTTCATTCGACGGGAATTCAATACCACATAAACCAACTCCTACCACCCCAGAACGCTCACTTCAACACACTCCCAAAGGCAACGCCGTCGGTCATGGTCTCATGCTCCCTCCATCGTCATCTCTCCTCGTCCCGTGCTCCTCGTCTCGTCCTCCTCGATCCTCACCTCTCCCGTCCTCCCGTCCTCGCCATATCACTCTCTCTCCTCACCTCTCCCGTCCTCCCGTCCTCGCCATATCACTCTCTCTCCTCACCTCTCCCGTCCTCCCGTCCTCGCCATATCACTCTCTCTCCTCACCTCTCCCGTCCTCCCGTCCTCGCCATATCACTCTCTCTCCTCACCTCTCCCGTCCTCCCGTCCTCGCCATATCACTCTCTCTCCTCACCTCTCCCGTCCTCCCGTCCTCGCCATATCACTCTCTCTCCTCACCTCTCCCGTCCTCCCGTCCTCGCCATATCACTCTCTCTCCTCCTACGTCCTCGCCATACCACTCTCCCGGCGGTCAAAGTACGACCTCGCCGCTCCGCCGTTGCTGCTGCCGTGGTAGTCCTCCGTCTCCGTCATCGACTCCGTCCCCAGCCCCGAGTCACTGCCGTGCAGATTGTGCTTGCTAGGCTTCTTATACTTGGTCGGAGCGACGAACTGCGAGTGCTCCATGTCCGACATGTTGTCCTCATCGGCATAAAACTGCGGTGATTGGGGCGCAGGCTGGTCGTCTCCTGCGTCTGAGTAGGCCGAGTCGGGCGTGTGGTCTCGCTCAGCCGTGCCGTCGAGCTGAGCAACAGGAATGACCGTCTTCTGGCTGTCGTGATGTGCCAGGCTCATCATATCGCGGGCAGCGGCATCATCGGCCACTGGAGGTGTTGGTATGGCGCTGCCGTCTGCCCCGGCCTCTTCATCCTCCTCCTCCTCCATAATACTCTGCGGTCCGCCATTCAAGGTGCCACCAATGCTGCTGTTGTAGCTGACCGTCCTTGCCGAGTGCGCGCTTAAGCTGCTCCCCGTATCATAGCCCAGGCTGTCGGTGTACATGTAGCTGGTGCCCAGGCTCGTTCTCGAGACCGATGATCTGCGCTCAGTCATCTGCTCATCGCCGTCGTCGCTGCTGGCATAGTCCCGATCTTCGTCATGGCCCATGTTCTCCTTTTCTTCGCGCACAGATCGCTGGCCGCCCTTGACCGGTTTGTTCCAGCTCGGCTTCCTGACATCCACAAAGCTGGACGGATTGCTCTTCACGCTATGGCTCCTCTTCAGGCTGACCAGGCCATTCGATGTCGGGGCCGGCGCGAGTACCAGCTGTTTGTCTGGCGTCTCTCGTCCTCGATTTCCCATGACATGACTCGTGCTCAGAATTCTCCTATCAATCCCAGACTGTCTGGCTGACCCGCCCGACTTGGAGTGGCCGAGCGAGGGCCTCTTCTTCAACGGTGCGAGGCTCGAATTCCCCTCTCTGGCAGACGCTCTAGTCGTAGTGGCCGTAGCAGTCGACGCCGAGCTGGGAACACGCTTCAGGTTCATGCTCGCATCTCTCTCCTGGGCAGAGACCTTCTTGCGGCGGTTGGGTGCCTTGGCCTCCCTGGCCGCCCTGGCTTGAGTCATGATGCCCTCCATGATGCGCCGCTCCAGGCTCTCGGCCCGATCATTCATGTCGCGCATATCCTTTTGCCGCTCAGACAGCGTAGTCTCGAGCTGGGCCACTTGACGCGTGAGGTTCTTGGTTTGGTTGCTGAGCGCTTCATGCTCAAGGCGCAGGGCTTGCATGCTTTCAACCAGCGCATTCTTCTCCTCGCTCAGTCGCACAATATCGGCCTCGACATTTTCCTTCTGCGCCATGCGCTTCTCCAGAGCAATGGCTGCCTCGACAGCTTCCTCTCTCTTCGACTCGTCTTCCTCGGTCATCAGCCGTGTCTGCGTGGCCACCAGGCTTGCGACCTCGGCAGCTGCAGCCACGACTGCTCCGTGGATCTGATCAAGCTTGTCGAGATTGCCCAGTGCTTCTTGTGTGTGCTTCTGCTGATTTTCGATGTCGGCAAAGACCTCCGTTGCCGTGGCAGCGTGCGAGATCAAGTTGTCTAGCTTATCATGGATCTCCGAGTCATCGTATGCCGGCGCCGTTGGCACTTCTCGAATCGTCTCCTGAGCTGGGCCTGGGGCAGGCAACAGACCGGTGATCGAGGTAGGAATTGCGCCAACGCCCGACTTGATCTCCTCTGCCGCCCTGGCCAGGTTCTCCGTCTCCCTGGCCAGATTCTCCGTCTGCTCCTGCGAATGCGCCTTGTGATCGCTGACTGCATCGAGCACTTCGCGGATCGCTGCCAACACGGCCGGGTGGTTCTCAGCCAGGATTGCTTCCAAGCGCGAGGTCGTTGCGCCAGCCTTGACCACTTCCTCCCGTGTCTGGCTCTGTTCGAGGGCAAAGACGGTTTGAAGCTCATCCAGCTTGGTGCTCGCTTCGTCAACCTTGCTGAAGACAGTCTTCGAGTCGGCAGACATGCCGTCGCAGACTTCGGTCATTGTTGCCCCAAGAGTCTCCATGACCAGCTTCATCTCATCGACCGCGGCCCGGGTGTGCTCCATCGTCTGCTCGTGTGACTTTGCACTTTCATCCATGCTACTCATCTTGCTGGCGTTCGAAGCCTGAGCATCGTCGTACTTGATCATCAGCTCGTTGAATTTGTCCTCGATCGCCGCCTTGAGCTCGGCACAGACTTCCTCGTGCTTGTTGAACAACGTGGCTGACTGCTCATCCAGATCGACCTTGCGGGAGCTGTGGTTGTCCGCCTGCTTCTGGAACTCCGACTTGACAAAGTCCGACAGCTCAGTGATGCTCGTCGCCGTCGCATATGCGCTCATGCCGTCATGGTGCATGCCCAGCACTTTATTGAGCTCGATGAGGCCTTCTTCACTGCCGTCCAGCTTGTTCATCAGCTCGTCTCGAAGGTCGCCAATGACTCCCTTGACATCGTCAATCTTGTTGGCCAGTCCGCCATGCTCGATCTTCCTGGCTTCGAATGCCTGTGCGGTCAGGTCGTTGTCCGCCTCGGCCTGCTCACGGAAGGCTTTGAGGCTGTCCCTGATGTCTTTGATGTCGTCGTGCGTCGGCAGCGTGGCAGGATCTGGCACACGCAGGTCGTCGAGCCGAGTCTTGATATCGGCACAAAGAGACTCGACGACGCCAATCTCTGCCTTTGACAAGAGCTCGCCTTGCGGGCTGATCGCTGCCATTCGGCCCTGGATCTCTTCCACCGCCTTCTGCACATCCTTCAACATGAACTCAACAAACTCAAGGTCGGCTTTGCCCGACTCGAGCGACTTTTCGCCCAGGTCTTCGACCGCGACCCTCAGTTCGCGCAGCATGTCTTCCATAGCCTCAATCTGCTCAGTCTTGCCACTTGATGCCACATCGGGAGCAGTCATATCATCAATCTTGGCCTTCATGTTGGTCAGCAGCGTCTCGATCGCATCCGTGTCCTCTTTCGAGGCAAGATTGCTGGGAAGGATGACCTCGGGCGCAGGAGGCGGAGGAGGCGGAGGCGCATTCTTGACATCCATCACGGTCGAGTGAACAGCCTGAATGGCATCATGCAGCTCGTCCAGGTCGTCCTTGTGCACTCTCATCTCTCTCGGGAACTCGACAATCGGCGTGGGCATCGTATCCAAAGCCTCAATCTTGATCCGGAGCTGCGTGATCATGACCTTCAAGCTCTCCAGCTCGGTGTGAATCTTGTTCTCGTCGTGGACGACGACGGCTCGGTCGCCCACACTGGACGGATCGGGGTCGGTGTATGACTTTTGCAGGTTGCTAATGTCATTGCGCAGATCGACAATGCCGGCCTTGAGCGTGTCGAGGACTTCATAAGTCGTGCTGACGTCCGTCGGTCTGTTCATCAGCTTCTGCAGGTCGGCGCGGATGTTTTCCACTCCGTCCTGAAAGGCGTCGAGCAGCTCGCTGGTGTTTGACAGGATGCTTTCGGTGCCATCCCTGGGCACGCTGCGGCTGGTCTCCATGGCCTCGCGAACGGCATCGGTGATGTCCTCGCGCTGAATGCTGGCACCGGCTTTGACCAGAGTGCCGGCCAGAGTGGCTCGCAGGTGCTCAAGCTCTTCCTTGACCAGCTTGATGACATCCTCTGTGTTGCTGCTGACGCTGGACTGGCGGTCATCCTGCATGTCGCGAATGGCATCCAGGATCTCTTCGTTGCCCGACCGAGGCAGGTTCATCGACATGGACTTGTTGATTGTGTCACGCAGATGCTGAAACTCCTTGTCCATGGCGTCCAGAAGCTCGGGCGTGTTCGAGGCAGAAGGCGGCGGTCGTGCCGCCAGCTTCTCAATGTCCATCTGCACTCCAGCAAAGCCGGCTTTGACCAGGTCCATGATCTCGTCCTTGCCAGTCACATCGGCCGCACGGTCGACATAGGCCTCAATGTCAGCCCGCAAGTCCTCAAGCCCATCCTTCAGCGCGTCCAGCACTTGCTCCGTGTCCTTGCCATTCGCCGTCGAGTACTCCTGGAACTCCGTCTTCATGCTGCCCAGGAACTCGTGCATTGCCTCGACCACGCGCTCTCCCATGCCGCCCAGCGGGTTCTGCTCTCCTTCCAGGCACGACTTGATCGCATCGAACAGGTCTTCGCGGTTGAATTCGACTTCCTTGGTCACCGGTGGCTGCCTGGCCATTCCCTCTTCGACAGCATCGATGATCTCCCGGCGGGTAAGGTCGGCAATGGGAGCTGGTGCTGGCACAGCCGAGTGTTTGACCACCGCCTCCTCCACAATGTCCGAGATGTCACGCCGACTCATGCCGCTCAGCTCTGATTCCGTTGCCGTGTTCGACGACAGCGTGGATGGAGCAGGCCAGTCAAAGTTGGCCAACACTTCGCGCACTGCCTCGAGGATTTCTTCCTTGGTGATTTCATCCTGCTTCTCCTGCTTCTCCACCGGCACTGGGTTAAAGTCGGCCAGGCCCTTCCTGACAGCGTCAACCACTTCTTCGTACGTGGCTCCTGTGTTCTGCACCGGCGGTTGCGAGGGCTTGTGGGCCTTGAGGCCTTCCTTGACCGTCTCCAGAATCTCGTCTCGCTCCAGACCGAAGTGTTCCAGGGCAATTTCCGGCTTGCAGTCCTCCCACGCTTCTCGCACTGCGCGAATGAGCTCTTCCCGCTCGTTCGCAGCATTTCTGCTTCCTTCGCTTTGGAGCGCAGGCATGTTTGTTATGGCAATTGTCACAGCCTGGACCACGGCTCCTGTGTCAACATGAGGGTGAGAGGGGGTGGCTGACTGCAACTGGGCCTTTCCCAGGATGTGCTGCATCTGCTCCTTGAGCTCGGCCAGGGCGTCTCCCACAATCGCAGAGATCTCCTCCCGACTGAGCGGCTGCTCAGCCTCGTTGGCTGAACTGGCAGACGCCTGCGCGTCCTCAAGTCGCTTGGCTATGTCCCGACCCATGCCCAGGACTTCACCTCGAAGCTCTCGCACCAAGGCCTTGACTTCGTTGGTCAAGCCACCGCCTTGGGCGACAGCCTGCTTGATGTTGTTCAGCAATTTGGTCTGCTCTTCTGTGCCGAGCTCGGTACCAGCACTCGGCGTTGACCTCGGGCTACTCGTATTGAGCAGCCCACTCGGCTCGTGGTCGAGGAAGATGTCGGTCCCGGAGACGCTTCGGCTTGTACCGTCTTCCCGGCGTACAATGGCCTTTGTTGCCGCCTCGTCTTGGAGCTGGTGCATGAACTCGAGGATCTCCTCCAGCTTGGCAAGCATGACTGGGTCGACCGCTGTTGTGGCCTGTGCCTTGGAGGGAGAAATCGACACCTGGTTCTTAGCCAGCACCTGTGCTCGCACTGCTTCAAGTGTCTCTCTGATGCTTGCCTGGCCCTCCTTGGTGGCCATTTCCCGCAGCACCTTTTCCAACAGAGCGATGCTTGCAGCTCCGTCCGCGTAGGCCAACGAGGGAGATTCAGAGATCTCGCGTTCGAAAGAAGGGCTTGTGATTCGTGAGATGGTAAATCCTTTGCGAGGCGTCTCGTGGCAACTGTCCTCCAAGTAGGTGCCTATGCTGGACGTAGACTTCCGGCTCTCTGGCGGTGCTCCCAGCAGTCTGTGCTGCGGCTCAGATCTCTTCTCAAGACCGGCAACAAGGTCTCGTAGGCTCTTGCGGATGTCTTCATCTCGGTTGTTGGTCGCTTTTCGAAGGTCCATCAGATCGGTGGCGTTGTCCTTGCTTCGTTGGCTCAGACTCGCCATCTCCCGCTGCAGGTGAGTGGCAATGCTGGTGATGTTCAAGATCTGCGAAGCGAGAGACTCAATCGTGTGTGAGGTCGATACCGACCCAGTGCTCCCGTTGGTGATGCTCGTCAGAGGCGGAACTGACTCCTGTCTGTTGTGGATCGGCTGCAGGGCAAGAAGGTTGCTGTTTGTCGCCGGGGGAGCATTCTCGGATTGCTTGAGATTACGGCTCATTGGCGAGGGCGAGTCTGCCTCTGATAGCATCGAATGCCGGTCAGGCCGACTGTTCTTGAAGTCATCAAAGTCGGCCAGCCTTGACGGGCGGAGGCCCTTGTCGAGCGATCGCCGCTCCAGCGAGTCGCTGAGTCTGAGCGTCGGCCCATTGCCTTGCAGCGTCTGCATCCGACGATGCTGCGCCTTGACTGGGCTTCTCTCCGGCGATGACGACCCCGGCGGCGGATTACTGGTATATGAGCTGGGGGCATTCTCGCGGGCTCGCGCTTGGATTAGGGCAGCAGCCTCTTCAATGCGGGCTGATGTATTGGAGCGTGTGACTGGGCTGCCCAGGCTGGGGTTGAGTGGCAGTGGTGGAGGTGCGCGGTCTGGGTCAGAGCTGTCCCACCTGGGCGACAGTGTTAGTGATATCGAGGCCGACAGCGACAGCGACAGCGAGCTCAGGACTCACATCGGCACCGAACTCCTCCCAGACTCGGAGAAGGAATGTTGATGCTTCACAAGTCTGGACTCGGAGCGATCTCGGGACCCATCGCGGGAAGGTGTCAGAGGTGACATGGCTCGCTAGTAGCTGGTTGATCAAAGACAATGACAATGGGCAGAGGAGGCTGCTCAGGATTAGGCCCTAGAGGGCACTGTGAGCATAATGGCACAAGGAAAAGGTGCTTGTAACAGTGCTGAATCGAATATCCCTGTGCGCCGAGTTGTTTGCAGATGATAAGCGCTGGCTGGCTTCCAGGCTGGACGCTTCTCTTTCTTCTGGTCCTCGTTGCTGGCCCGCTTGTTTACAGTCGCCCGATTAGGCTAGTCGCAAGCACAGGCGGCAATCCTGCCCAATGACGTGGCGGTTGGGCTTGGAACAACGCCAACCACGTGAGTGCAAAACCTTGGCATGTTTGATGCCAAGCCCACACCGATCGCACCAGGGAATTTTTGCAGGGAATCAGCATGACTTCGCGCCGACGCTCAAACAACACCGTCTCTCTCAGCCCACCAACATTTAAGACAGGAGGATCACGATGAAGTTCCTCAAGGTCGGTCGTGTCGCAATCATCAGTAAGTCACACCCTGGCTTTGGTCTGCGCTGGCCTCGATACAACCTGGCTGTACCGTCGCCGCCACCACTGTCGTC
Source organism: Chaetothyriales sp. CBS 134920 (assembly GCA_003693665.1). Classification (NCBI taxonomy): domain Eukaryota; kingdom Fungi; phylum Ascomycota; class Eurotiomycetes; order Chaetothyriales; family Domatiomycetaceae; genus Domatiomyces; species Domatiomyces catenatus. The sequence continues at coordinate 47,582 of QQSL01000015.1, read as the reverse complement.
CAGTGCTTGTGCACGACAATGCTGACACTGTTTAGCGCGGGGAAGATATGCCGGACGCAAGGTCGTGATCATCCAGCCAGTCGATACCGGCACCAAGCAACACCCCTTCTCCTATGCCCTCGTCGCCGGCATTGAGCGTTACCCTTCCAAAGTCACCCGCCGAATGGGCACGAAGCGGTTGGAAAAGCGGTCCAAAGTGAAGCCATTCATCAAGCGGATTAACTACAACCACATCATGCCCACCCGATACACCCTGGAACTCGAGGGACTGAAGAGCGTCATCAGCAACGACACCTTCAAGGAGGTCAGCCACAGAGAGGATGCCAAGAAGCAGGTGAAGAAGGCCCTGGAGGAGCGATACCTGAGTGGGAAGAACAGATGGTTTTTCACCCCGCTGCGGTTTTAGGCGAGCAGCTGGCCGCTCGAGAGAGGTGTCGGAGCAGTGACAGTGAAGGTTTCGCAGCACTTTTTCAGGCGAATGGTTGACATACAGCCTTGGAGTGGTTCGGTGGAGACAGGTCAAGCAGATGTGCAAAATTATGACATTGTGGCCTCAATTCCCACACGGCCATGGTGATGGCTGAGAGTCCAGCTTGTGCAATAAAACTCGGCCTATTACTCGAGATACAGGTCGTCTTTCAGTCGGGCCAAGTTTCTGAACAGTGCCGCCGTCGCTCTTTCTGATCTTGCAGCTGGCCGCGCTTGCGTCGAGCCGGAGCGTTGTGATGCGCTGCCCCCAGTACTCCGCTGGCCTGAACCCGCTGCATCCAGGGCCCGTCTTCGGTCCTCCACCATCTTTGCCAGTCCTTCAACAAATCTGTTGCGTATCTTCTCTTCAGACGTGCCCTTCCACAGACGCGCCAACAGTCTGTATTCCTCTACCCTCTTGTTGGCTGCCAATAGGCCGGCCGATCCCAAATCGTGATCCAGTAGAGCCTGTATCTCAGCACGTATCTCTCTTTCGGCTTCCCGAGCCTTGACATCGTCCTCGGTGCTCTGTATGCCCAGCTCCGGTGCCGAGACCGAGATGAGGGTATTTCCTCCGGTCACTTCTGACGGCGGAACAGGCCACTTCATCGCTTCGCCAAAGACGGCAATCACCGACTCCAGGCGGGCCTTGACCTGGCAGAGGAGGCGCAGTTGGGAAATAAAGGCAGGGTCGGAGCGATTGGCCGAGTCGGGCACGCCATCCGTATCATCATCAGCGGTAGAAGCAGTGATCTCCTCGCGTATAAATTGCTGAATGTCTGCCTTGAGAGTGTGATTGAGCAGGTCGTAGAAGGTGCTGGTCTCGCCCCGCAATATTTCGACTTCGTACGCCAGTCGATTGGCGCTGCGCAGGATCTCGTCGGTCAGGAAGGTGAGCTCGGAGGAGGAGCGAACGTTGTGGGCATTCAGCTTTGACAGCAGAGCCTGGATATCACCTGCTGCTGACTGCAACTGGTTGCTCTTGGCTGCTTCAGATGTCTTGCCCTGTGAGGAGAGGGAAAGACTGGGCAGGACATCATTAAGCAGGTCAACTGCACTGAACTGGTCAGAGTTCAAGCCAGCAAGAGCCTGGTCAGAAGATAGCTGGTCTGTGGGGTCTACTGCGGTGTTATCATTTGAGGGCATTATCAAGCCTAGAATGATGCATTGACTGTCAAGGAATCAAGATGTTCACGTGTTGTAATGCCACTATAATCGCCATGTGGGCCCCTCATTGCTTGGTTTATGGGTTAGTCTGTCTGCACCACACAATGCTTACTGCCATATTTTATTATCTGGTTGCTATTTAGGCTGCTCCAAGTATTACAGTCTTAATGAGTAGCTGCTTTGTATAATCAACTTCAGGTAGCTTGATAAAGTTCATGCCAGCCCAGTTGTATTAGAACTGGCAAAAAGCCGACTAGAAGCCACTAACTAATTAACCTTAACTTAGGGGAGCTCTAGCAGCTCTAGTGTACTGTGTAACCCTAATGCTCTAATTAACCACTTGGCTAGGCAGACATTGAGCCTCACATTAAACTCTTGGGCCCTGGATGGCCTTGAAAGCCAACCAGGCTGGCTGTTGCCTGATGTGCTGCCTGAATGCAGAGAAGCGCCTGCCCGCTTTCCATCCTTTGCATGTTTGTCCGCCTGGTAGAAAGTACTGTAACCCCACAACCCTCTGTGGCAACTCACCCTCTCTCTTACCCTCACTTCACCCTATCCATGAAGCCAGATATTCTTCTCAACCGATGAACACTGTTCCATTTTCTCCTGTTCCATTAACTAGCCTGATAGTTCCCCGAGATGGGTCGACGGCTCTTCCTCCAACATTTGAGGGAGACGACCGCGTCTCCTCCGTCGAGCATCAGCAATGTCCACAGCCCCGACGAGGGTGTTGTTGCCTTTACTTTCTCCTATGTCCAGCAGAAGTCGCCGCATGTATGCAGCATTCGACTTCTTGCCCTAAATATAGACGAGTACCCCGACGGCAATCCGTACATGCTATTCACCGAGGATGAGCACATTGATCCTACCATCGCGAGTTCCTTTGAGCTCATCTCTCCACGCCTCATCGGCATCCCACTAGCCGAAGCCCTGAGCAACATCTCGATTGCGTTGCACGACTTTGTAAGCAAAGGCGTGGCTGGTAATCCGATCGACCTCGATTCTGAGGAGAACGAGGATGGAGATGACTTTGACGATGGCTTCCTTGATGGCCAGGACGAGGATGGAGATGACTTTGACAATGGCTTCCTTGATGGCCAGGACTCGGACATTGAAGAGTTTGGCCTCATTGATGCCTTCTCAGAGCCAGCAAAAGGACAGCGGCAGGCCGGCGGTTCGAGCACGGTGACGCTGGACAAGATCAAAAGCGATTTAAGAGCAGTTAAGAAGGCAGGCTTTAGGGTTGGGGTTATTGGCAATCTGGCCACTGGCGGCATCGTCACTGTCTCCATCCGAGTGACAAAACTGGGTCTGTCTGACGAGGCGATGCGAGCATGGGGCCTCCAGAATGAACAATACCTTGTTCTCCTGATCCGATTTGGACAAGGCTATCGCAGCCTAGAGCAAGTTGCATCAGAAAGCAAACTGGGCGGTCGGGTGCAGATTCAGGTTGCGCTGTGCAAATCATACAAGCCTTCTGGTCAAGATGGCTACGCCGCCTTCGAGAATGACACAAAGAAGGGGCATGTGAGCAATTCGGCCACACCTCTGGAACCGGTCTTCATCGGCACTCCTCTCAATGACCTTTTCCGAGAACGATTCGCTTCTGTTGTCAGATTTCGACAAGCATGTGGCTTGAATTGGAGATCCGCTGAGGCCATGGTGCACGATCTTCAGGGCAAGCAAGAGGAACTGGATTCAAATGCTTATGCATTGCCAGATGATGTGGCTGACAGAGCACTTCCGCCTATGATGATGGACGATGCCCTCCAGGCCAAATCGGCCAAGGATGCTTCTCTCCCGCTTGTTGCCATGCAATTCCTCCTTCGCCACTTTGTCCGATGCACCGAATTCTGTCTCGTCTGCCATTGCCAAGTGGAGGCTACATTCGAGGCGTTGAAACCATACGTCTGCTCGAAACCGCTTTGTCTGTACCAATACATGAGTCTCGGCTTCGGACCGAGTATCGAGTGGGAGGTCCTTTCGGAGCCGTATGTTGTTGATCTGCTTGTCAGCTTCTGCTATGCCGCGGCCAAGCAAGGGCGACTGAAGGAGTTTCCTGTTGGCATCGACTTGAAAGTGCCGGTACTGCCTCACTTCAAGGACAAGCTGTTGGCCTCGGGCTATCGAAACCAGACGAACAACCAGAATATCAAAGAAACAGTAGGGATAACAGATATCAGGCCCAGTTTCAAGGCGCATCTCGACTTTGATAACAATAAGATCACTTTCGATGCCAGTCGGAGCGAGGAAATGGCTCGCTTCCGGGTGGGAGACTGGCTGGTTGCGCGGCTGGCCGATCTCAACTATGACTACCACTATCAAATCGATGAGATATACTTTCCTATCTGGCAGTTGGGCAAGCCGTTTATGTGCAAGGGTACGAGAATGGACGAGCGACCTGGGTTATTGCCAAAAGGCGGTACATGCACAGGGACCATGCCTGTGGACTGCTACGTCTACGAGTCAAATTTCGACGAGCTGAGCAGGGAAGAGAAGTGCCACGCAGTTGCAACGATTCTTGATGCGCTCCCGTCGGTAGCAGACATGAAGACTTATCTTCAAGGCAGTGGAACCACCAAAGAGACACAGTTGAAGTCGTGGAAGACTCGGATATCACCCACGGGGCTGAATGTTTTACGATGGATTATTGCGTCCAACAGATCGTGCATTGTGCAGGTTGATCCCTTGCTACGGCGTGACCAGGCCAAGGCCTCGGATTCGAGCGGGGTAGCATCAGGCCTTCGTGTGTCTGGCATGGACGAATGGGTGCAGTTTCGATTTGCCCAAGGTGCGCCCGACAAGGAGCAGCGCTTTGTTGATTGTGTGCAGAGAGAAACGCGAGGGGCCAAGTATCCAACATTGTTTGCATGGCATGGCAGCGCGCTTTCAAACTGGCATTCGATCATCAGACACGGTCTCCGGTTCGAAGAAGTGCTTAACGGTCGGGCGTACGGCAATGGTGTTTACATGAGCAACCAGGCTACAACAAGCGTTGGGTATACAGGCATGGGCCGGGGTGCCATACCTCAGAGAGATAGCCTCAAGTGGCCGCAGTCGGTGCTTGGTGTTACAAGTGCGGTTTCGTTACAAGAGGTGGTGAACCGGACAGGAGCGTTTGTGTCAGCATCGCCACATTATGTCGTTGCGAATACAGATTGGATCCAGACGAGGTATTTGTTCATCAAGTCGGACCTGAGGCATTCGCCTGCCAGCACGGCCTTGGTGGCTACGTTTGAGCAAGACCCACAGCATCAGTGCTTCAACGAATCGAAGAAGCCAATCCAGATTCCTGTAAGGGCAGTTTCACAGTCTCATCGTCGGCCTGTGTCAAAGAGGACCAAGCTCTGGCCGAATACGGACGGGCAGAGAGTGGAAGGGCAGGATGATGAAGATACGGAGAGTATCATGTCAGATGCCGACGATTGCGCATTCCTCGAGTCTGACATGGATGATTATTCTGACATGGACGAAGATATCTCGGACGGGGAGACACCTCTGCCTTCCTCCAAGCGAAGACTTGTCATGAAAGACGAGGTGGAGGAGGAGGAGGAGGAAGAGGAGGAGGATTTTGTGCCTGGTTCGCCTCGGGTCAGCAGTGTCAAGTTTCTAGACCCGCCGAAAGATGCGTCGGTCAGTGCGACCAACGCATTACAACGAGCACTCAAAGAGGCAGTCAAAGTTCAGAAGACGGCGCGCTTGTCAAGACTGGGGTGGTACATCCATGCAGGGCACATTAGCAACTTGTACCAATGGATCGTGGAGCTGCACTCGTTTGATGAGAAGCTGCCGCTGGCACAGGACATGAAGAAGGCGGGCATCCAGTCAATCACGCTAGAGATGCGGTTTACCAACGAATTCCCCTTTGCCCCACCTTTCATTCGCGTCGTCCAGCCTCGCTTCCTGCCCTTCTCAGCTGGCGGCGGCGGACACGTGACCGAAGGGGGAGCGATATGCATGGAGCTGCTGACCAACACGGGCTGGACGGCTGTGACATCGATCGAGATGGTGCTGCTGCAAGTACGGCTGGCGATATCAGATGAAGAGCGACCGGCCAGACTATCAGCCAATGCCAAAGCTCGGCATCGACCAGGATACGGCGGGGATAGCTATGGTGTGGGTGAGGCGGTAGCAGCCTACGAACGGGCGTGTCGAGCACATGGATGGAAGATCCCCGACGGGTTTTCCAAGTTTGGGCAGGAAGAGGCAGAGTAAGCTGCATTTCCCCCATTATCATCAATGTCTGACATGGCATGGGTTGGCAATTGGTCTGATTACTTGTCCGGCGGCAGGGCTGGACTCGTCCGTAGCACCCACAATGGAGTCGGACACTTGATATTGCGGGGTTAAACGGGGGATGAACTCATCAGCAAGGGTCAGGGATAAAGAGTTTGAGAATGGGGAGACACGTGTAGATCCCTGAAATAGAATAAGAGTAAAGTTAAGACGCGGGATATTGGTCCGATGGCGTTGAGAAGTGCACCCTGTCTGTGTCTGGCTTGATAATATAATATACTGGGCAGTGTCTGCGGTGTTGAAATTAAGGCCCCCAAGCCGATATCAATCACATGTCAGAGTCTCGTAATCGAATCGTTTTTCGGTTATTATTGCTGTGCTGTGAAGAACGAAACAACGGGCACCCCACGCCATGTCCAGCATGTCCATGTCCAGCGTGACCAACATGCCAGCCCATGTGGTGAGTGGTTGAGTGGCGACTCGACTTGATCAACTCTGCACATGTCATAGTGTGTGTGTTGATATGTTGATAGAGATCTGTAGATCCAACAACTTGGCTGTGGTTTGTAGGCAGCAATACCCAGTCAGGAAGGCGCACTCGCTCACACACGCTCTTTCCAATGTAGTATATATATATATAAGTACTCAAAACCTGTTTTATCATGCAGTCCTGGTAATCTTGGATGTCTCTACCAGTTTCATCCTGGCAATACATACACAGCCACCAAGAAACACACACACGCACGCACAGCCCGGCCGCCGAACACGACAGATCATCATCATATCATCATCATCATCATCATCATCCTCGGGCTCGGAGTGCGCGCGCACAGTCGGGTCGGTCGGTCGGTCGGTCGGTTGGTCGGGATGGCAAGTTGTTTTTTTTTAATTAATTAATTAATTTTTCTGAGGCAAATAGCGCAATGTGGTCAAGCGAGCTGGCTATATCCTTGACCAGGCTGCATTGCACTGATTTCACATGCCTGGTTGCTGCTCCTGCTGTGCTCGTGCTTGCTCGTGCTTGCTCCTGCCCAGCTGCCAAACGAGGGGCAATTATAATTGCTCGAATCACATGCCAATTTGTCAGCCCACACCACTGTTTTATCTCCACTGGCTAAACCTGCTTGGGGCTAGGTGGTCCTCTGCTGTGCTGGGGCAATTGCGTTGGTGGGCCACTTCCCTTTTCACATGCCATTCCTTGGCCGCGCGTAGTGTTATCTCGTGTTTGGTGTTTGGCGGTGGCGTCGTTGAGTCGTTGACATCTGCGCCTACAAAAACCTTTTGGGTTTCTGATTATGGCTGTTGCAATTCAGCAAACTGTCTTGGTTTCCTCCGAATAAATATCCCGTCTTCCCCCCTGTCCTCCTTGTGTGTGTCGAACTCTTTGAGGATACCACATCAGTGCTCAGGTATGTATTGGTCTCTGTCTTGCTATCTTACTACATCTCTGTCCAATGTCGAGGTTGTTTGCTAACACGTCCCTAGAGCCTTTTACCAGTACAATGGGCGACGCAACTCCAGTCAACGGCACCGTGCCGCACTCTGCCACCATCTCTGTATGTACTGACCTACCTGGTGCAATTCCCCAGCGCTGACTGCTGTTCCAGCACCTTTCATCCTACCCCGCTGTCGCAGATGCCGCGTCAGCCTTCCAGTCGAACCCCGTGGGCGCCAAGTCGATCAAGCTGACGGACGATGCGTTCAACAAATACGTCAAGCCCAACCTGCACTACCTCGACACACCAGCCTCGTATGCAAAGCCGTATGTGCAAAAGGCCGATGAGCTGGGCGACAAGCTCCTGACCAGGATCGACGAGGCGGTGCCGATCCTCAAGTCGGAGACCAAGGAGATCAAGAGCACCATCTCATCCTATGTCTTCTGGCCCCTGAACAAGACCACCGAGACCAAGGACTGGGCTCTGCAAACATACAACTCGGAGTACAAGAAGTGCGGCGGTGACGGCCTGGTCGCTACGAGCAAGGCCCTCGTTACCACCCCTCTGATTCTTGGCTCCGAGGTTCTGCAATGGCTCAGCACTCTGCTGCAAGAGAAGAGCAACCAGGCTGCCGAGGTGGTGCAAGAGAAGACAAGCAACTAGAGGGAGAGAGGAGAGAGAGAGAGACTGCGATTCTGACCTTGATGTCCCTGGCCGTGCTATACAAAGCCATGCCACTGCTTGATTATACGTTTGATCAAGGGAAAAACAGCAAAGAGATACCCCCGAGAGCGTGAGCTTTTGATAAGCGGCTGCTCCCACCACATCCCGCTCCACCACCACCGCCGCCGGACGGCTGCCGGTGCGATTATATCATCATGAGAGGCGAAACCTGGTGTGCGTTGATCCTGTTTGGTCTGGGAAGGTTGCCCAAGTTCAATGTGCCTGTGTGTTTTTTTGATGGATTGGAACTTATGGATTGGAGCTTATGGCTCTCGTCGAGAGTATGATAGACTATTAAGCCTTGCTCATAGAAGAAAGACGAAGGATACAACTGCTGCTGTCTTGCACCGCCTTTGTTCTTTCTGCTTGAACAATACAACCACTACTGTCTTGCACTGCCTTTGTTCTTTCCTCTCATAGCAGAAGGCTTTGAACAATACGACGACTGCTTTCTTGCACAGCCTTTGTTCTTTGCTCAACACTGTCAATAGCTCTGTCGCAACACGACCCAAAACCAGTCCGACAGTGACGGTGATGGAATCGACTAAAGCGAGAAGCTAGTCCAAAGACGGCAATTATGGTTCGGAACGGGAAGACTAAGCGAGGATACGGCACGGGGCACGACCCACTTAGCCCGACTGTAAACCCGCTTAGCCTAACTTAGAGTGCTGGGGCACCGGAACTGTCTCTTCCGGCCCAACGGCAATTACACATGGATACAGATATAATAATCAAAAGAATGTGCATATATACATGTATATAGTATAGATTCACAGAGTAAGACAAGGCGCAACCAACATTATTTACTATTATTATTATTATTATTACTCTATAAACTGAGAAAGCGCTGTTGGAGCCGCCAAATCGGGCGGAAAGCGTCGCTGTTTTAGGAGGCACAAGCAGTGCGGGGAGTCCAGCGACAAGAGGTCGCGGGGCAGGTACTATATACCTGGTCCCCGCGCCTAGATCCCCCGCACATGCCAATAGATAGGGGCCCTGTTTCAGTCCCCCTCCATCAGTGCATGTCTAATTTCAGCACCCTCCATGCCCTTTGTGTTTCCTGTTGCTTAGGATGAATTCATTGCTTGCCACTCAGAGTCAGCCTGTGCAAGCTATCATGGCTTACTCTGACCATAAATGGCAGCAGTGGTCTGCTCTAGATGACCTTGTCCTCCTGCTCATTCACCTCTTTCTTCAACCCTCATGCTCTCTTTCTCTCACAGCTGTTGTCAATCACTAGCCTGCCCATGTCCTTCATCCTTGCTGAATGCCTACCAGCTCTATGGCCACTATTGTGACTGCCACCAGAGGTAGTCTCCATAAGAACCATGCATCTTGTGTTGACAGGTATGGCTCCCCTGCCTCTTCTTCCCTCACTGGTATCTAACCATACATCACAAGTGCTCGGACTTCAAGTTAGGAAGCGCGGGGGAGTGGTTACATCTATTAGGTAGAATTCATTGGGCTATGGATGAAGTGCTTCATGCCATGGGCATGCAGTAATGTGTGTCTTATGGACACTGCTGTATCACCTCTTTTGCGTCTCTTCGCTTGTATAGACTCGGAAACCACGCAGCGTGCCAAGGACATATCAAGTCCGCCATATCCACCAAGACTCCGGCCCCTTTCCAATTCTCTATCCGTAACGGCACCAAGCAGAACCCAGTGAGCCAAAAAAAATCCAGCTGCGCTTGCACAACGCCTTTATCCAGTGCTTGATCGTCGTTGGACACATATTCATACACAATGGCGTGATAAGATTCACTCGGTAAAAGTTCACGCATATCGCCATCTAGTCTCATCTCACGAGGGCACAAGATCGAAGGAAGTGCGCAGAGCTCCTTGCCACTCATCATTGTCCAGCCATAGCATTTCCTCAGATGAGGCAGGGTACTGTATTTCCCCGCGCCGGGTGTCTCTCGAAATAGCTTTCGGTCGAGACCCTCATTGGAAAAGGCGTGGAGATTGAGAGCCGCATCGCGCCATGTTTTCGGCTTTGGATTCAGCCAGATGGGGTTGCCTGAACGTTCGGTTGCATGTCGCATCGTTTCGAGGAGTGAGGCGTTTTGGCATTCCCGCTGGAAAGCCCAGTATCGCGTACCCTCCGGTGGGTGGTTGTCCCAGAACTTTGTTGTCAGCGAATTGCCTTTGGTGGGAGGGTGTCATACGAAACATACTACTTTGAGCGCATATACCTGGCCACCAGCATCTACTTTCCACACGATGCCGTCCTGCCCATAGCCTAACAGGTTGGTAAAGGTGAATGCCCCTTGTTGCTTGAAACGTCCCAGTCGGGGCCGCCGGAAGTTTGCCCAGGCACAAGCGGTTGTGGTATCGTCGATCAATTTCTCATCGAGGAAGGGTTGCTCTTTCGCGACGCGACATCTTCTTTCGAAATCTGACAGAATAGGGTCGGGTTTGGGGGGTTGCCATCGTACCCGTTCAGAAAAAGACATGATGCTGAGATGAAGGTCGAATGTGCCTGCACGGCTTCAGCAATTGACTGGTACATAACTCCGCCTCTCTGTCTCCTGACCACATCAATGAGCTCCCCACTTTATGCATGTACACATGAGCCTTGATTCTGATAGGTGCTGCCTGTTTTGTGGGCGCATAAACCCCAAATCTGTGGTCAAGCACATCCACACATGGACCACAAGAACGTGGTAGGGCTGTACACATGCAGCTTGATCCATGTAGCAAATCTTTCGTTACCAAGGCTCACTGGACCGCCCAACCTCGTGTTGTTGCTTGACCTCCTTTAGGGCCACTATATGCTTACTATGAGTCCCCTTTCAGGTTTAGTTTATCGTCAAAACACTCAACGTCGCGGGATCATGTACAGTTCATCAAGAAAGACCCAATACCGCAGGCCCAACTGAATTATTTTTGCTGGTGGCTTGCAGGACGCCTTATGCCATTAGAGCGAGTCCGAGTCCGAGTCCGAGTCCGAGACTGGGGCTGAGCCCGAGAGCCGGGAGGGGGTGTGTGTCTGCATGCATGCATGCGTACATGCATGTTGTGTCATGTTGGGTCAGTGTCAGACTGAGTGCTGTGAGTGGTGGCCAGACCCCACCTCCCCCTTCCCCACCCCACAGCATCAGCATCATCAACACAATGGATGGAGGGCAGGGAGGCGGGTATGATATGATACAATACAAGTACACCACAGCAGGGCAAGGCAAAGCAAGGCAAGGCAACAGCAAGGGGGCTGGCCAAGCAGTTGGTTGGTTGGGTATGTGAGTGGGTTAACTTATTGTGAGGTGTGTGTTGTGGTTCTTCTTCATCATCTTTGTTTCTTGCTTCTGCCCTTGTTTCTGATCAGTGATCATGATCATGATTTTCAGTGAGTTATGGGGTTATGGGGGGTCTGGACTCGGGTGGATTGTACAGTGTAGTTGGTCAATGAGTTAGTTCTATGGACTCCAGACTCTGAACTACGGGGTAGGCTTGGTTTGGTTCTTTTGCTGATAGGGTTGGGGTGGATCCTGTTGCAAGTGTGGTTCTGGTTAGATAGGAACTGTTGCGGTATACACTACTGTTGGTGATAGACAATCACTTGATTACTTTCTATTGTATCCTCTTCTCTACCAATATCTATGAATATTTGTGGGATGCCAAGGCACTCTTGGCATCCCCGTGACAGGAACGAAGTGGTTTAATCCCGGTTAAGCCCGAATATTGCAAGGCATTCATTGCTTCGGCTGACTGTCCTTCAAGATCTCTTCTCTCTTCTCCCTCTTCATCCTCGGCACGCGCGCAAGCCAATACAGCGCGATCGCCATGGCAACGTTAAACACCACGTACACCAAGAAGATGCCGAAATTCCTCCACCGCTCCCCATAGTCTGAACTGACCCCCTTCAGAAAGAGATTTGTCTCGCTGCCCGTGCAAAACACACATTCGCTCGTGGAGTTGACGCTCTCGGCCGATAGGTAGCCGCCGCTGGATTCAATGTACGGCGCGAGATAGCTGGCGCAGGTCGCGAGCGCCGGCGGCGAGAAGTGCAGGAACTCCTCGGGCGCGCAGGAGATGTGTGCGTTGGCCAGGCCGACTGACAGCATGCCCGAGACGAGGTAGGTAAACGGCGAGACCCGATACATGAATATCCAGAAGCCAGGGAGGGCTTCGGGCGTTGCCAGGACACTAGCATCCCTCTGTCAGTATACGTATGCTCTTGAAAGGACTCGAATTTCGACATACCCGCAGAAGATCAAGGACAGCGAGAACAGGAGGTTGATAATGGCAGCCGCACCGTCGGCAGTCTCAACTCCGGCTATCACCATGTGCGTCAATGTCCCCGCAAAGAGCATAAAGGCCAGGAGGAATAGGAACATGAGTGCGCCACGCTCAGCCACTTGATCTGCCTGCACTGCGTTCTGATACAATCCGATCGGGTAGTACCAGCTGACGAAGATGAGCACAGCCATAAGCGAGTTCCAAGGGATCTCGACCAGAATGTTCGACAGGATGAACACTGTCCAGGAATATGTCTTGGACTGCCGTTCTCGCGCTTCGTAAAGAGCCCGTTGCGTGACAAAGTTGGGCATGATTTGGGACGTGAAATTCGAGAAGATTGTGAGGAAGATGAAGATCGCGTACATCTGGTTCTGGAGCCCCTGGAGCGAGTTGGGCGTCTTCCAAAACGAGAATCCGATGAACAATGCCTTTGCTGGTATTAGACCAATTTCCACACTCACGAATTCTTGAACAGGTCAATACTTACACTGAAGAGACAGAGAGCGACTTTGGGATAGAGATAGGAGGGGGTCCGCCAGTATTGCTCAAACACCCGTCTGAGCACCGTCCAGAGCTGTGTTCCGAAAGAGGCAGCAAACGGTGCAAGAGCGTCAGCGTCGTCGCATCCTTGCTTGTGTGGTTCTTGAGCCAGACTTTCCTTCATACGCGCCAGTTCAGCTTTGACAGCCTTTCGCTCTTCCGACTTCTTCCAGATCCCCGGCCAATCCTGGGTTTTGTCTGAGCTTGGAGTGGCCCCAGTGACTTCGAGCATCCACTCAGCTGGGTTTTCATCCTGGCCACACGGTTTTGCCCCATTTCGCTCAAAGTAGCCGGTGAAAGTCTTTGCCGAGTCGCCAATGTCTCCGAAATAGAGAGTCTTGCCTCCCATACCAAGGAAGAGTAAGCGGTCAAACTCCTGGAACAGAATGGCAGACGGCTGGTGGATGGTGCAAAGAATAGCCTGGCCATTGTTGGCAAGCTTTCTGAGAAGCGTGCAGATCGACCACGCAGTTTGGCTGTCAAGACCTGACACGAATCAGCACCGCAACATCCAGGTCCATGATTTAACCCTAGGAAAGATCTGAGACTTACCAGAAGTAGGTTCGTCAAGGAAGAGCAGCAGTGCAGGTTTTGCAGCGAGTTCAACTCCAATTGTCAGCCGCTTTCGTTGTTCGACGTTTAGACCTGATCAATTGTTAAAACATCACCCGGTAGTTTTGTCCGAGATACACACCTTCTCCCGGAACGCCAATCACAGCATCGGCATAGGCTTCCATTTCGAGAACCCTGATCACTTCATCCACATATGCAACCTTCTCATTGTGAGGAATCGTCTTTGGCTGTCGAAGAATCGCACTGAAAGTCAAGGCCTCTCGGACAGTAGATGTAGACAGATGCAGATCCTGTTGTTGAACATATCCCGTCTTTCGCTGAAAGCCTGCATCCCGAAGTTGACCATCTACCAGAATTTGACCACTCACCACACCGATCGTTACCCGGTTAGCCAGCACGTCGAGTAAACTGGTCTTGCCCGCTCCGGTAACGCCCTGGAGGCAGCTGTTAGCGACAACATATCCTGGGTGGGAGCCACCTTACCATTAAAGCGGTCAAAGTCCCTGGCCTAATCCAGCCATCAATCTCATCTAAAATCCTTCGCTCTTCTTTTTTCAGTTTGATGTCGTAGCACACACTGTCCCAATGAAAAACTGCCGTCTGCTTCTGAATATTGCCTGTGCCGTTAAGCACCCGCTTTTCTTGACCCAGTACTTCTGTGTTCAGTCTGCCATCTGCCAGTGCTTCCTCGTCGACTTTGGGCTGAAGTTTTGGTACCCGGTTTCGTCGGAAAAGTAGAACTTCACCCTTGGACTTTTCTGATGAGATGTACTCTGAGGCAACAAGATACCAAAAACAGCCAAATATCATCAGTGCAATCATTATGCCAAAATTTCTACAACGGTATGTTGGTTAGCAGGGTGATCTCATCAATCCAGTGCCAAACTCCAAGATCGAGACCTACCTCCATAAATGACTGGCATCGTAGTTGAAGTTGACGGCCAAGTAAGTGTCACCATCGACAAAATCAGCCCCAGCAGCTGCCCCTGTGGTCGCACAGATTTTCTCCACCGAAGAAACATTACCATAGTCTGGACCTTGGGGGACATATCTTGAACAAGGTATAGTGCGATCATGGAACTAATATTGGGTCAGCTTTGGATGATGCATAGGATATGCCGCTCCTACTTCATTGATCATCATGGACTCAAAAGCATAGCCAACCGGGTTGAGGTAATTAAGCCATCGAAACCAGGGGTGCATATTTTTTGTTGGAATCGTAAAACCAGTGTAGATGACAAGGGCCAAGCTGAAGATGGAGGCTGGTGCCATGGCCTAAGTTGTCAGTAAGCAGTTCTATGAGGAGAATGATTGATTTACCTGTGGAAATGTTCGTGAAAGCGCGGCAATGCAACGGAAATACATTGACATGGTGAGTGTACAGGTGAATGAGAAGAGCAGGTACACGAAGAAGTGACCAGGGCTGCGTCTCAGGTTGGTCATGAAGTAAAGAGTAAGGTTGAATCCAAGAGCTGTCCCAATCTTATTGGGAAGGTCACAGATCATCGACGCAATTGCTTCAGCAAAGGGGTGGTAAAACGCATATTTGGCTTGCTTCTCCACAATTGGTCGTTGTGCATATAGAGTCAAAATCTGAGTCTCAAGTTAGCCAAACTATACAACACGATCAACGACAACATACCTCCAATGCACTGGCAAAGGCTGCCAACAACACTGCGAAGAACAGCAGAGCACCCCGGCTATACAGAGCCCCGGTTTCGTTGGGCAAGTTGTAGAAAACACTGCCTATAACCAGCGCCATTATGATGTTGAAAATGATGCTGGTGATAGTCACACCCATGTCTCCTTTCAGCCTGAGATAGCCTCGTTGCATACAAAGCTTGACCTGCATTGGAATTGAAAGCGTGTATGGTGATCGTAACCGCCTGCCTCTAGTCAGTACAGGTACAAGTCCAGGGTAGGAAGGCTATCTACTGTGATCTTGCTTGAAGGGCTTTCCGTGACTGTCTGAATTGCTGGAATGACGGCCCTTCGAATGGATAGTCTCGATGAAAACCGTCAATTTCTTGGAGTAAGCGTGCGTGGTCCTCGCTTTTTTGCCATACAGACGCAAACTCATCTGGCGTATTGGGAGTTCTGCCTTCAAAGCCTTTGCGGACCACTCGCTCGGCAGGGTTTGTCAAAGACGTGAGAAAATCAGCGGTTGTTTGTCGCGATGGACATTCGAAGCCCAGATCGATGAAAAATGTTTTGGCCTCATGAATATCACCAAAGTAAATTTGGCGACCTTCATATAGTATGGTCACTTTGTCAAATGTCTGCAAGTTATGAGTCTAGAAGTAACAACTAAATCAGCAGACTTACATCGTAGATAGCCTGTGAGGCTTGATAGAGCGTCACAATTGCCGTTGTGCCGGTCAGCTTGGTAGATGTCCTAAGAGTCCGTACGAATTCAAGTGCAGTAGCACTGTCAAGTCCACGTGTACTGTTATCCCAGCATTGTATAGCGCTCCCCGCAATAGCACTGTAAAACGTATATATTAGCAAGATCAACCGTAATGTGACATTTGGAGGGCAACTTACGCTTCCGCAATACTCACACGTTTTCGTTCACCACCCGACACACCTCGAACGAAGTCATTGCCGACCTTGTATGCGTGTCAGGAGGATATGATGAGCATATGCGTGCGATTTCCATACCATGGTATTGACCGTATGACCAAGGCCAAAGACTGCCATGATCACATCACGTAGATGTCTGGCATACGCCTGAGAGACAGTTTAGAAGATGCGCTCTTACCCAGTGGTTCTCGGGGTATAGAGTTCATAGATACTCACATCTCGACTCACGCCAGGAAGACGGTTGCGAGGGGCCTTACAAGAGTTAGTGAAGAAAGAACCCTCGGTTTTCGTAAAACATACCCTGGCACGAGCCGCGAACTCAAGGGTCTGACCAACTGTCAATTGAGGGAAGTGCACATCAACCTCGGCCTGATAAATGCACTCTCCTCTGAATTGCTTGTGCATAATCTCCCTGCGAATGCCTTGGTAATTGAGATAAGAATCCTGGCCAACAAAGAAACCCTCGGTCTCCCCAGATATGGACTTCAGAAAAGTTGAACAGCCACTACAATAGTTAGCAGCACTCTCCTCCTTCTTTCTGGGATGACTTGCCTGCCTGGCCTTCCCAATACCAAAAGCATCTTCCCACTTTCAACCAAGCCATCGAGGCCCCACAGGATCTGAATTCTTGTCGTCTCTCTCCTCCCAAAAAGCTCCTTGACCAAACTGACTACCTTCAGGGAGTAATTCCCGAATGTCTTCTGGTAGTCTGTTGGCTTCCCGAAACCATGGGCAGAAAGGTTCCTGAAAGCCACGCCAGCAACTGGCTTAGGATATCGTTCAGGATCTCGTGACATAATGCTCATAATTGACTGAAGCCATGCCTTTGAGTTGAACTTCCCAGAATTTGGATCCAGCAAAGGATTCTCAGAACTTAGGAAGGGGTTGATGAGCTCTCCTTCCTCATGCTTGAGGTCAGCATCTGACGATGTCACTGAAATTCCAGCCATTGTTAGTTTTCTTGAGCACAATAGCTGAGAGGAATAGCGGAGGAAGAGAGAAGAGGGCAGAGAGAATTGGGGCTGCTTGGAGCCGAGTAAACGAAAAGGTGCTCATGACAACACATTCACCTGGCATGCTCTTGATCAAAAGCTAGTTCCTTGGCGACTATTGTGCCATTGCAACCGTGGCCGATGAGCATGTTTATTATGGGGGGTCGCGTACGTGCACTGGGCAGTGGCGTAGCTAGCATGATCCATGGTCAGTGATCCAGCGGACCCCTTAGTCAGTCGTAGCCGGCAACTAAACCTGGATCAGAGAGCAGATCTAAAAAAATGTCGTGGACAAATTTGCTCCAGGATGGAAGCGAGCGAGTGACAGAACTTACGGTACGGTACGTTACGCGATCGGCAGCTAAAAAAAAAACGTCATGTGGAGCAACGCCAAGTCAAGATTAAACTTGCTCACTTTTCACGTGGATCGGAATCTTGTCAGTTTTGGCAGGTGGTTGAATGCCACTAGACCCAGAATAGTATTACGCTAACGATATACGAGTCCGAGCCTAACCTAATATCAGACACGACTTCAACTCACCTCCATGAGAGCACGTTAATTAGTCATATGATTAGTTCTGATTGTAGTTGAAGTATTCTGAGGCGTCTTGAACCCACACAGGCTTGCAGGCTAGTTGGTTCCCGCAATCGTACTCCCGACTTCTCTATACAGCCAAGAACAAGCCCTTACTTGCTGCATCACATCACACCATCCAGGGACATACACACGCCACTGAGGATGCCTGCACATCTTAAGATCTTCACTGCACCGTGGAGCTGTGTTAGTCTACCCATGTACGAGTGACCCTCTGGAACTTTTACCCAACTATGGAGTCTAGAACAGACTCAGGCGAGGATGAAGAACAGGCTTAGGCGAGGATGACTTCACGAATCGGGGATACCTGCATTGATCTACATCCTGACGTTTAATCCAAGAATGATGAGAGCGTGTGGCTAGCGCAGAAAGCCTTAATTACATGTGAGTTTCATGATAGAATCCACCTCTATAATCCGAGACCAGTCCTACCACACGGGCTCCAGTTCTATAATCCGGGGCCCAGTTTCTGCAATCCTTGTGGGGTACGTGTGAGATTGTCCACGTGGGTCCGTCATTGGACTGAAGATCTTATATCAAGCTGACGAGAAGTTTGGCATATGACCCGACTTTCAGCTTTCCCAGAGTTCACAGCAATTCAGCCCAGCCATCTTTCTGGTCGTTGTTGAGTCATTCAGAGTTCCATTGTGCTGGACTGGGACTTGAGTACAGGTTTACCCTTCATTCGCATCATCATCAAAAAGAATGGCAGCAGATCAGATATCCTCCTTTACCTCACACACTACTACACAGGTGGAAACTCTGAAAGGTGGCTCAGGGTTCCTCAGCCTCTCGTTGGTGAATGAACAACCACACCATGTCAAATCCACCAGCCTGAAAGTGCGAGAAACTTCTCTTCTGATCCTGGATATAATTGGCGAATACGCCCTGAACAAGTTCGATGACTCCAAGGATAGACTTGAAGCTGGGAAGGATGAGTTCTTGTCCGTGATTGAGAAGTTTGTGGCAGCAGGCACACGAGTCGAGACCTGTCTGCCAGCATTCCCGTTCAAGTCGGCAAACAAGGTTTACAAAGTCCTTGGTACTCTGCCCGATAAAGCAGAAGAGTTGGCCCTTGAGAGACTGAACTCTATGTGTGCACGTATCCGTGAGGTATATCCACCTGGGGCAAAGGTGACCATCATCTCAGATGGCACTACATACAATGGTGCGTCCGCTCCTACTTCAAACTCCACCCCTTGCTAACAATCTCAGACCTGCTCTCAATATCTGACCGCGATACCTGGGCATACGGAGAGGCTCTGCGCAAAATGGCTATCCAGAAGAAGTTTGGATACATCGGGTTTGCCAGAATGAAAGACCTGCTCGACATTCCTTTGCCTGATCAGCTCAGAGAAATCACCTACGTCGCCAATTGCACCAACTTCCGTCGATTGCTTCTGAACACATATTCCCCACCCGGCTTTGACATTGATCATGAAATTGCAACGAACCCGGACACAAAGCTGACCTACCTCGGGTACCGAAGATTCCTTGAATCAGACTTGAAGCACATTTACACACTCGGCGAGGATAGAAGCAATCACGCATACAAGAAGGATGTGAAGTATCTTGCCAAGCAAATGCTTATCCGAGGATATGTAAGTCAATTCTAAGGGCCTGAATCTTCTGGGTACTAATGTCCCTGACAGGCTTTTGCTGGTGCTGTCAGAAATGCGTTTCCCAACCACCTCCGGCTTTCTATCCACGAATCCGTTGGCGGGCACAAGGTGTCAATGAGCTTGCTCAACACCAAAACGGGCTACACCACTCCCTGGCACTGTTCCGTTGCCTTACTCGAGGGAGGGGAGTGGATCAGTGCTCCCATGGGCGATTTCAAGAGTGATCCTCGGCTGGAACTCATATATGAGAATGGTCGGCCTAGCTATTTCAAAGAAAAGCCGCGTGATGCCAATACTCCCAGCATTAGTGAGACATCACCAATCTACCTCCAAGGACCTAAACAAGTCAACGGCTACAGCAACGGGTACTCTTCGTCCACTGGGAGCTCACCGCCCAACGGAAACTCACCGCCAAATGGATATGTGATACCAAATGGAAATTCAACAAAAAGTGGGGGTTCGAAGGAAAATTCTCCCATCATTGCATCCGATCTAGAGGCCAATGTGAAGAAGTCAAACCATGACAATGGCGCTGCTTCGATATCGTACGGCAGAAGGCTCATCCCCCAGATCATGGACAGCCTGGCTTTGGCCGAACCAGATCGCACTGTCTTCTCAGTGGCGACATTTCCTGGCAATTCCCCTCAATTTCAACATATCTCTGCTCGAAGCTTCACAAAGGCAGTTGACAAGACCGCTTGGTGGCTTCAAGCCCAGGTTGGTAGGCCAGCTTCTATTCAGCCAGTGGGATACATCGGACCTCGTAAGTGGAAGCAAACCCCCTTGAGTGACAGAAAAGAAACTTACTAAAGGATGCTTGCAAAGATGACCTTCGACACATTTTGTTGACTTATGCCAGTGTGAAGGCTGGATATGCGGTAAGACGCACCCTTAGGAAGCTGTCCACCTTGAAACTTTGCTGACAGAGCTTACTGTCAAAGGCCCTCTTCCTTTCCCCCAAGAACAGCACAGAAGGGGCCCTAGCAGTTCTCAATGCAGTGAAATGTGACATCTGGGTGAAACCAAGTGAGACCATAACTGCTCCCCTGGTGGAAGACATCCTTAAGCAGCGTGCTTTGAAAGTCCTGGAGCTGCCAACACTTGACAAACTTCTGGATGCTGAGTCCACCGAGCCCTTTCCCTACACAAAGACGTTTGAGGAAGCCATCAATGACCCATTTTGCTTCTTGCACACGTCTGGCACTACAGGCGTACCAAAGCCTATTCCGTGGTCCCATGGGTTAATCGGCACAATGGATGCGGTGCGACTTCTACCCCCTGTCAAGGGCGATGACGGCCTGGCCCCTTGGACATCTGATTGGAAGGAAGGCGACAGGATCTACTCGTCATTCCCTATGAGTCACGTAAGTACATTTTATTCTCAGATCACTGCAAAGGTATACTAATATCATGATGCTAGGGTGCTGGTATCATCATGGACATCCTGATGCCCGCCCTTTTCAACCTTCACTGCATATTGGGACCTGCAGACGTCTTGCCGAATCTAAACCTGATCGAGTCTCTGGCAGAACACGCGAAGATCGACATCTGGAGCATGGTACCGTCACTTGTCGATGAGCTGGGTGAGACACCGGATGTCTTAGCAAAATTCAAGTCGTCAAAGTTCATATGTGCATCTGGAGGTAAGCTGACTATTGAAACGGAGGCGAGATCTTAGAGCTGACTATGTTTTCCTTCAGGTCCTGTGAGCCCAGTCAGCGCCGGCAAGGTCAACGATGTGATCAGAGTCTTGAACTTGACAGGTACCACAGAGGGACTGTTCATTGGCAATCTTGTGGTACCGAGGGAAGACTGGTACTGGTTCGCCTTCCATCCTTATGCCGGATTCGAGTTCAAAGAGGTGGAGCCGGATACGTATGAGCATTGGGTACATCGCCACGAGGAGTGGCCCCTGTTCCAGGGGATTTTCCACACCTTCCCAGACAAACAATCCATCAACCTGAAAGATTTGTACCGGAGACATCCCACTAAGCCGAACCTGTGGGCGTTCAAGGGAAGAAGCGATGACCTCGTCGTCCTGTCCAATGGGTACAAGATATCGCCCTTGGAGACAGAGGCCTTTGTCAGCACCCACCCTGCTGTAAATGGCTGCCTCGTGGTAAGTGGACTCTTTTCAACTCTTATTGAGATGTATTAACCAAGCACTCTCTCTATCGCAGATCGGCACAGGAAAGCCCCAGGCAGCACTCCTTATCGAGCTGAAAGATCCCTCGTCCAAAACCGATGAGCTCTTGGATAGTATCTGGGCAACCGTCGAAAAGGCCAATTCCCAGTCTCGGCACAAGAATCAGCTGCTCAGGGACTTTGTCACATTTGCCCAGCCGGACAAACCCTTTATCCGGACTGACAAGAGAACGATCAAGCGGCCAGCCACTCTGGCGCTCTATGCCGACTACATTGAGCGTTTCTACAATTCAAGAAGCGACGAAGCTGTCGATTTCAGCATCGACACAAGCTCAGTCGAGTCGATCCAGGATTATGTGCGCCAGATTCTTTCATCTTCCTTGCCAGCAATTCTGGAAGCGTCGCCAGATGACGACTTTTTCAGCCTTGGACTCGACTCTCTTGGAGTGTTCGCCGCTGTCAAGACGATTCGAGAAGCTGCCGGATTGCGGGATCAGCTTACTCCACGCTTCATTTACGCGAATCCTACCCTCGCCAAGTTCTCGGCTGTCATCGCACGCCTGGCGGCTGAGGTGAAAAGCAAGCCTGGAAAGGGCTCCGACCGGCCTGTGGACGACGAGCTGGCCGCGTTGAAGAAGCAGATTGCACAACACAAAGCGCGGCAATCATTCAGGTTGAATGCATTCGACTACGTCAATCCAAATCACTATATGGGATTGGTTTTCTACTTTTCTCTCCAGGATGGGGTGACTTTTGATGAAGTGTTTACGAATCTACAAGAAGGTCTCAATCGGACACTGGACCTTATCCCAGCCCTGGGGGGCAAAATGATGAATGCGTCGGAACAAGAAATTGGCTACAAGAAAGGGGATCTGGCGGTCACAATTCCCCCCCTATCATTGGCAGCCTCGGTGAAAAACCGTCTTGTGTTCAAGGATCTCTCTGGTGTTCTTCCGCCATTTCAGAAGCTGCGAGATGCCGGCTTCGTCCCCTCTGCCTTCAAGGACGAACTGGTGCTACCTGAGGATACGTTCCCAAAGTTTCCCGCTGATATTCTGGTGGCTCAAGCCAACTTTGTCCAAGGCGGTTGCATTCTGGCTGTCAACCTGAACCATTGCTGCCTCGACGGCCTCGGTGTTATGATTGCTCTCAAGGCCTGGGCCGAGAACTGCAGATTCCTCCAGGGCGACGAGTCTGCAACATGCGACTGGTACGACCCAGAGAGCTTCAACCACAGCTTGCCAGAGGTCCTGCACGAGCAAGAAGGGTATTCCCGACCAGTTGAAGAAATAGACCCTGGAACATGGGCATATTTGCCATTTTTCCCTCCTGAAGAAGAATCGCCAGAAGGGCAGACCAACGGAATCAGCAAGACCGAGAAGAAATGGGCTCTCCCTCCACGGCCAGTCTTCCCTCTGCACTCTGTGTGGCCACTGCCTCGTGCTGAGAGAGCACTACGGACTACGATGTTTTTGATTCCGCCTGAAAACATCCAGAGACTCAAAGAAGAAGTGCTCGCGGACCCAGAGGCCAAGGGGGTTATCACTTCGATCAGTGACATCGTGCAAGCCTTCTTCTGGCGCGCCGCGATACGAGCACGGTACCGCGTGGCGACAGAGCTCCAGGGACAAAGCGTTGGACCAGAGGAGCAGTCCATTCTGGAGTTACCAACCGACGGACGGCCTTACTTCTCTTCCCTGCTGCCGTCGACATACATGGGCAGCATGCTGATCCTGAACCGGTCGAGCCTGCCGGTCGAGACACTGTGCTCGCCGGACACGAGCATTGGACAGATTGCATATCTGCTACGCGGATCTGCTGCACGCATAACACCCTCTCTGGTGCACGATGCCTTTACGCTCTTGCAGTCTCTGCCAGACCACAGCCGGTTCTCAACCGCCAACATGGGCCTCGCACACATGCACGCCATGATCTCCAACATGATCCTATTTCAAACGAGCGAGATCTCCTTTGGAGGGAAATTCTTTGCCCACGGAGGTTCGCCGGAAACGATGCGACCGCAGCTGGAGCGAGGGAACGGCCGGTTCCGCTTTCTGGTTATCTTCCCCATGAAGAGTGATGGAGGCGTCGAGCTTGTCTTGGGCACCTTCCCCGAGGAGTTGGAGATGTTTAAGACAGATGAGGAGTTTACCAAGTACGCAAAGCTGGTGGATACATGCTGATGATTGGGGTTGAGTGCTTGTTGTGAGATTACGCTTGATGAAGAATATGTGGTCTCGAAGGAGACAGATGTACCTGTACCTATGTGAGAATGATGACTGATCATTGGAATTGCATCCAGCTCAGTGACATTGACTTGCTAGTGAATCGACACCGCCCATCAGAGATGAGTGCGGGATAGCGCGCCTCTAACGCGCCACGGTCGTCTGGTGGTCGTTGGGGTCATCACAGAGATCTGGTGCGGTGGTGGAAATCGGCAATCGCAGACTCGCCCGCTTGTACAGCGCAGATCAAAACACGATGAATTTACAAGTTGAGTGATGTGCAGTTTGAGCAAGTTTCCATTGCGACTAGAGTGCTTGCCAAGGGAGCGAGTGAGCAAGTTATCTTTTGCTTGAGAATGTGCGAAGAAATGGTATCATGACGATGAGCACGTTTTCGTCCTCCTTATTGGTGCTTAGACCGCTGGGCGGGTGGGGCCCTGGCGGGGGCTAAAAGGGGCTCATTTAGGCGCAAGCCCGCTTTCTTCTTTCGGTTAGTGTGTATGACAGTACCGGTCCTGTTCCTGATCAGGTAGCTGGATACCAAAGGAGACCTATGAGTACAGTACAATTGATTGTCTGCTGGAATTATCGCAGGATCAGCCTGATACCTTGCTGGGATCATGCTGCCCCATCGAATTCAGGCCTCTTGTTTCGGTCGTCTGACCACTGGCGTGTCCTTTTGTTGGAATGCTTACCATATGGCCACCTTTGGCATCCTCCCCCCCCATCGATTATTACCACAAAAGGCGGTTTGTGTGACTTCAATCCGTCCTTATCTAGATCTCTGCAGTTTTGTGTGACTTCAGTCAGTCCTTGTTTAGCCCTCAGTGGTTTTGTGTGACCCTGGCGTCTTGTCCATATTGCACATACCCCGTCCTGATAGATACTGTCTCGCCCTGGGCCACCCTCTCTTCCCCCATCCTCTACCACGCGGTCAGAGTCAAACCATGGCGACCGCAGATGAAGCCGGCACCAAGACACAGCTCAGCCTCACCAACTCTGACCTGGACCCTTCCAAAGACTCAAGTCAAAATGATCAGAACGGGATCTACCTCACGGGTGAAGATGCTCAGTCAGGAGTCAGGGACATCGAGGCCACGACGGTGGCATGGACGCGAGGGGCTCTGGTGTTCGCCTATATTATAATCTGGCTCACCTATTTTGTGGAAGGCATGTTGTCCGGCACGACAGCTGCCCTGACTCCCTATGTCACCTCTGCCTTTGCTGAGCACTCGCTCACTCCAACCGTTGGAGTTTTGAGCAGCGTCATCGGCGGTGTCACCAATCTCACCCTGGCCAAGGTTCTGGACATATTTGGCCGTCCCCAGGGCTATCTCTTCACGATCATTCTTGCCACCGTTGGACTTGCCATGATGGCCGGGTGCAACAATGTGGAAGCCTACGCTGCTGCCCAGGTCTTCTATACCGTCGGCAACAACGGGATTCAGTACAGTTTGAGTGTGTTTGTTGCTGATACATCGACGCTGCAAAACAGAGGCCTGATGCAAGCAATTGTCACCTCGCCGAATTTGATTACCTGTTGGCTCGCTGGTCCAATCTCCTCTGGCTTCCTGAAGGGCCCTGGGTGGCGCTGGGCATATGGGATGTTTGCAATTCTCGTACCGGCCGTCACTCTCATACTCGATGGGCTTTTGGTCCAGAATTACCTCAAGGCCAAGAAGCTGGGTCTGGTGCCCAAGAGCGACAGCAATCGCGATCTGTTGCAGTCTCTCGTATACTACCTGCGCCAATTCGACGCCATTGGCATCCTTCTGCTGTCGGCTGGTGTTGCTCTGTTTCTGCTGCCGTTCAACCTGTACGCCTTGCAGGCAAAGGGCTGGAGCTCGCCCCTGGTCATCAGCATGCTGGTCGTTGGCATTGTTCTCATCATTGCCTTTGTGATATGGGAGAGATTCGTTGCTCCCATCACTTTCATCCCTTATTCTCTCCTCCTGGATCGGACCGTCTTCGGCGCTTGCATTCTTTCTGCTACTCTGTTTATCAGTTACTTTTGCTGGAGCAGCTTCTTCGGCTCTTTCCTGCAGGTCGTCAATGGCCTGAGCGTTGAGGACGCAAGCTATGTTGTCCAGACCTATACCGTTTGCGCCGTCATCTGCTCCATCGCTGTGGGAGCACTGATCCATTATACCGGACACTTCAAACCCATCTGTCTCAACGTTGGAATTCCTCTGAGCATCCTAGGTTTAGGCCTGATGATTTACTTCCGCACCCCGACTGGCTACGTCGGGTACATCATTATGTGTCAGATTTTCATTTCAGTCGGTTCGGGTATCATCACCATCTGCGATGAGATCGCCATCCTGGCGGCAGCAGCCTCGCATCAGAATGTTGCCGTTTGTCTCGCCATTGTGGGAATGTTTGGCAATATTGGTGGCGCCATAGGCCTCACGGTGGCCTCGGCCATCTGGCAGGGAGTCTTCCCAAAGAAGCTGGAGCAGTACCTCCCCGCCCAAGATCTTCCAAACTTCCTGATGATATATGGAGATCTCTCAACCCAGTTGTCGTACCCAATCGGTTCCGACACCCGCCTCGCAATTCAACACGCGTACGGAGATGCTCAGGAGATGATGCTGATTGCGGGTACTGCTATCTGGGTCGTTGGCGCTGTCGGCGTTCTTCTGTGGCGAGATATCAATGTCATTGGCATCAAGCAAGCCAAGGGACATGTTTGGTAAACCAGACGGGCATTCAAGGTCAAGCTCATCAGGCTCAATCGCGTGTTACAGGCCACGTGCATACAATTGCTCGAAAAGCAAGGATTTTACGACAAAGACTTATAGCAGTCCAGCCATTAGCATCAGATTTTGTCCATCTTCACGTCATGATATACTCGTAAATGTAATGATGTGTAAGCGAAAGTGACGAGTCATGGGCCATCCGCTTTGGGAATCCCCCGAGTCATGCAACAAAATTTCCTACAATTTTCTGGTCATCAGCAATTGCGCTTCTGCTACTCATCATCACATCCATCATCACAACCCCCTTTCCCTTTTCAAGTTTGTTGTTATAATAACTTTCTTGCTTCTCGTCGCTCATTCACTATCTCCCCTTTCTAAAAAAAAAACGAGAGCACACGATGCTCCCCTCAGCCCTGAATGGGCGTCTCCTTGTTCGCCGCTCGGCGCAGTTGGCCTCATCCCTATCCTGCAGACCGTCACTGCGCACATTTCGGATAGCGAGGGCGCCTCCGCAGCTGTCGTCGTCCAAGCCTACCTTGTCATCATCATCATCACCATCCTATACTCGCCCCTTCTCGTCCTTTTACCCGCTCCGCCAACAAGCCGCGGTCCGTGATGATGGCGAACAGTCAAAGGCGGCGGAAGAGGGTGAAGATGGTGTGACCGCTACGGGTGGTGGTTCAGAAATCACGCGTTTCTCTGAACTTGCTGAGAAAGGCATCATTGATGGTCGCGTGATCGAGAACCTGGCGCGCATGAAGATTCACACCATGACCGATGTACAGCGGATGACCATCAACGAGTGTCTGGATGGCTCCGATGTCATTGGCCAGGCCAAGACGGGAACCGGCAAGACTCTGGCTTTCCTGATCCCAATCATACAGAGGATGATGCTCGATCCCGATGTGACGAGTCGGTGGGAGCGTCCCACCGCGGAGGATATTCGCGCCGTGATCATCTCGCCTACAAGAGAGTTGGCAGAGCAAATTGCCGTCGAGGCGGAGAAGGTCACGGCTGGAACGCGGCTGGTGGTGCAAACGGCGGTTGGCGGCACGCAGAAGAGCTTCCACCTGCGCAAGATGCAGAGACAGGGCTGCCACCTTCTGATAGGAACGCCCGGCCGAATTACGGATTTGCTGGCCGATCCGCAGTCTGGCGTCAAGCTGGACAGACTCTCGACCTTTGTGCTTGACGAGGCCGACAGACTGCTGGATATTGGCTTTGCGCCGGCCATTGAGGAGATACAGAGCTACATGCCTCCTCGGGAGGTGCGCGATCGACAGACTCTCATGTTCTCTGCTACAGTGCCCCGGTCCGTGGTCAGCCTGGTCAAGGCGACGCTGAAACCCGATTTCAAGTTTGTGCGCACCATTGACCCGGATGAGGCTCCTGTGCATGAAAGAATACCACAGAAGATGGCCATCTTGCCTGGCCTGCAGAATCAGATCCCCGCCATTGTCGAACTGGCCACACGGGCGATCGAAGCCCACAAGCAGGACCCGGAGAATAATATGCCGTTCAAGGCGATTGTGTTTGCAAACAGCCAGAGCGAAGTGGCCCTTCTCAAATCTGTGCTGCAGAATATGAGAGAGCCTGGTCAGGGCAACAAGAAGAGGGGCCTGTTTGAGCCGCATCCACTCTCGCCCTGCCAGGTTTATGAGCTGTATGGACGGTTGACGCAGCGAGAGAGGAACGCCAACACCGAAGGGTTCAGAAAAGCCAAATCGGCCATCTTGTGCTCTTCGGATGTTGCTGCACGAGGCATGGATTTCCCCAATGTGTCGCATGTCATTCAACTCGGTATCCCCAGAGGCCACGATGACTACATCCACCGAATTGGCCGAACAGGCCGAGCGGGCAAGGCTGGTGAAGGATGGATGTTCCTGAACAAGGGCGACGACCGAGTGTGGGAGAGAGAGTTCGGCCGGGATATCAAATTGTCACCTGACAATAGCCTGTACACCACCTCTTTGGATATGACCCAGGGCCAACAGCTTCCGGCCAACATTGCCCGAGTTATGGCTCTGGTCGAGAGCGGCATACGAGCGACGCGATACGACATGAAGGCCGACGCCTATCGGAGTCTGCTGAGTGCATTGAAGCAGAGCTCGGCAAAGTACCGCGATCAGGACATTATCGACATGGTCAACATGCTTGCGCGATATGGATGGGGCCTGGAGAAGCTGCCTACGCTGACCAGCAGAGCAGTCGAGAAGCTGGGACTGCGTAGGTCTGAGGGTCTAGAAATCAGCGACACTCCCTCTGACCAGGGCGGAGACCGAAGAGGCGGATTCAGATCGGGCAGACAGGACAGCTACGATAAGAGAGATCCATTTGGTATGGGTATGGGAGGAGGAGTAGGTGCGGGCCGGAATTCCGGCGGCGATCGAGGAGGATATGGTCGCGGCGACAGAGAAAGAGGCGGATACGGTCGCGGTGACAGAGAGAGAGGAGGTTACGGTCGCGGTGACAGAGAAAGAGGTGGTTATGGCCGTGGCGACAGAGAGAGAGGCAGTTTCGGTCGCGGCGGGAGGGGAGAAGGCTCTGACCGCTGGTGAAGGACTTGTACAACAGGTGGGCGACCATTTGGACTGAATGCTATGGACTGAAATGCTAGCAGCTGGGGTTGACGGCGTCGCCACGGGCATTTAGAGTCGCCGGTCACGGGGACATGTCCTCTTGGCTTGTACAAAAGTGTATTTACGGCAAGAACGATTCACATCTCCACTGGCAATTAGTGTATTCATTGATTCACATCTCCATTGGCAATTAGTGTATTCATTGATTCACATCTCCATTGGCAATTAGTGTATTCATTGATTCACATCTCCGTCTTGGCAATTAGTGTATTATTCGGGCTTATTAATGATTCACATCTCCACCTCTGGCTAGTGTTAGGGCTTATTAATCAGGGTCGTCCAAAATCCCCAGACTTTGCAGGTCACACAACAGAGTGAAAAAATAAAATAAAAAAAATAAAAAAAATTAACTGGGAAGGTTCAGGCCCATGCAGTTTCCATGCAGTTTTTGCCATCTGTTACCTAACAAAAACGGTACGCTTTTCCTCCTTGGGTATATGAATCCCTGGCATCCCCTTCAAGGTCCTGATTCCGCAATCGGCTATACCACCGTGCTACCACACCTCCGGGCGCACGTTCACTATGGGGAATCCTCACACTCGCTGCCTCGAATGAACCAGGCGCTTCTGGCCACGCCCTTGGCTCTTGCCCTTGGATCCACCGATCAAAATGTCGCAATAAGGGCGGTTCGGATGTGGTACCGCAGTAAGTTAGGTGTTGACAAGAGTGTATACCACATATATCTCGATGGGTGTGTGCGTGTGTGTGTGTGTGTGGTGGTGCTTGAGGTGAGTGGCGAGCGAGTATAATAAGAGCGTCAAGCCAGGTAGCAGATATTTGCTATTCCTACTCCTACGACTACTACTACTACTACAAGGAAAATCACCATGTTCTCCTCATCATACCAATATCTCCCCGACTCGTCCAGCGCCAGCGTGGCCGACAACATGCACGCCCCGACCCCAGCGCCGGCCGCCGCAGCCTCCAGGGCCAAGGACCTCGTGCGCCGCTTCTTCACCAGCCCCAACCCGCTGCGAAACCTAGACCTCCCGTCGTCGTCATCGTCGTCGAACAGAAGTAGCAAGGTCGCCTGCCGCACGGCCACCCCGACAGACAAGGGCAGCATGAGTATGCGCGTGAGCAGCGTGGCGTGGAGCGACGGCGAGAAGAAGACCAACAAAAAGAGCAGCAGGAACAACAACAACAACAATAAGAAGGAGCGCGAGCGGCCTTGGGTGCATGTCCAGCCGTATGGGCGCACGTAGCAAGCAACGGTGATTGCCATGGAACGAACGACTCGGAACGGAGCGAGATGGAATGACACGAGATCAGACGAACGGAACGATCGGGTATGATTGCCACCACACGACGTGCTATGCTCTAGCCAGAGCCAGCCTCAACACCACCACGAACCGAACCGAACCGAACCACCACATCACACACACACACACCACGCCGTGTCCCTTTCCATTATTGCTGCTATTCAGCCTGTCTGTCTGCCTGCCTGCCTGCCCTACTCTCTAATTTCTCCTCCTGCTGCTTTACTACTCTCAATTTACTACTCTGCCATTGTTTATTATGCCTTTGGTATTGGAGATATCACAGTTACTACCTTCATTCAGCTGCCTTTTGTACACGTAGATGGAACATGACGTATGTATCGTCAAGGGGAAAAAAAAAACTGAAAAAAAAAACTGATAAACGGTTGTTGATTTATCTTCTAATATTACTTCTAAGGAGGGACATCAATGGTTGGTTGTCCGGCATGTAGTGTGTGGGTCGAGGGCACTCGGTAAGAGGCAGAGGAGAGGACAGGCCCGGATGGAGGTTCTTCTCTGACGGTAGTCGTAGGCCCCGTATGTATGTATGCATGCATTGGCCAGAACTCTCTGCGACCACTCGCGCGACAGGAAATAAACAGTAGAATAGAATGGAATGCAGCCGGGGTGTGTGAGACGCAGACCCAGGCTCCGATTACCAGGACATCCTCCCATTTTCCAGGCGGCGTCGAAAGGGTATGTTCCGACAGTAATTGATTCCTAAGAGCCAGCCAGGGTTCCAATACGTTGCAGCGGTTTGTCCGCATTGCCCCCAATGCCCCGGCCCAGGGTACTAGTGAAGTAACCCCCTGTGGCCCTGAAGGCGTCGGTTAAAGAGGCGGACAGCTGGGCTGGAATATAGCAATCTGGTCGTGTTTGGTTTGGTTTAGTTCAGGTTCTAAACACAGCCTGCGCCACCTGCGCGAAACTGATGGGTGATGAATGATGAAGATGATTGATAGGTATGCCGAGTTGTTGTCGTATGGTATTTTGACGCTTTTTCGAGACAGGGGGGGTGTGTACCCGGTCCTTCATCCTGCAGGGCGACGAACCACGGGACGAGGTAGATTATATACCCAGTGTAGGGACGTATGGAAACTGAGCGGTAGAGGTATGGTATAGAATGGTGGCAGGGTGTCCCACTCCTGACTCGCGATGAATCCATCCCAAGAGGGGGGGTCGCCTAGCCCAGAGAGCGGCACAGCAGCAGGGAAGCGGTGATATTGGCCGCAGCCTGGATTGCGAAACCACCTTGTTCTCTCTCGCCACGCACCCCCCCCCCCCCCCCCCCCCCCCCCCCCCCCCCCGCGGGGGGGGGGGGGGGGGGGGGGGGGGGGGGGGGTGCGTGGCATGGATATGCCAGCTCCAGGCATTCTTCCCCGTGGAGGCCATCACCGTCGTTGGTCACGGCCCGTCTGTCCATGCCCGACCCTTTGGCACATCAACCGCCAAAGACCCCAGACACTCGCCGACACTGGACAAAGGGTGAGAAGCGAGGAAACAGGAATAAAACTTGTCAATCGTACGGCGCGAAGGGGGGCGTGCGCGTGCGCGTGTGGCGTTTTTGACACGACCCAACCCTTCAGCCGCATTTGCTCTGTTTTCGTAAGGTGTCCACGAGAGGGCCGCCGCCGTCGCCGCTGCTTATGGCGTTTTGAGCTTGGGGTCTTCCAAAGTCGGCTTCGTTTTCAACCGGTTCATTGCCGCCCACTCTTTAGACCTGGAACACCAGTAGGCCGCGGGAGCCCTGAAGCCCTCAAAAGGATGGGGGACCTTGCAAACCATGCAAGATTCAGGTGTTCCAATATATATATGTGTGTGTGTCGACCAGCATAAGGGTAGAGTTGTAAACCAGGGGGGAAGTAAAAGTTGTAAACCAGGGGGGAAGTAAAAGTTGTAAACCAGGGGGTAAGTAAAAGTTGTAAACCAGGGGGGAAGTAACACCATGTAGCACCTTTGAAGTCGCTGCAAACCCTGCCCGCTCGCGCACATCTGTCTCTGCAGCAATGATTGTGAGGTTGTGAGAGACAGCAGTCGAAACGGCCAGCCCAGCCCAGGTCGAGATTTGATCCAGTTTGATTCTCAAGACTTGGTAAGCAAGCTGAAGCATCAACCATGTATTTGCGCCACATCTCTCGCTGTCTCGAGGGGAGCCAGCCAAGACAGGACAGGACAGGACAGGACCGTTGTCAGTAGCGGATGCTCCTGGCCGGCGGAAATGCAGCGACAGAGTGGTAGAAAGTTGGCAAAACGCATTTTGTTTTGACCTTGGCAAGTTTTCGGGCTCACGACGATAGACAGCGAGCAAGGCATTGAATAATGAATAGGGAGTGGTTTGGTTTGTGCTGATGATGATTGATCTGATATATACCTTACTCATAGTTAATAATAAAGGGAAAATAAACACATCAGAAGCCGCCATCTGTCCTCGTGTCAGTAGTCATCATCATGAACCCACCTGCTGGAGCAAACAATCAAACAGTCATGTTTGCTATACAAGTTATATGTTCTGAGATCGCGGTCGAGAATGTTGAGGTTGACTGCCTTTGAAACACAAACACTGTGGTTGGCGCGGATGGATCCGCCGAATTGGATTTAGTGCCGACCAGTCGAGCAAACAAAGCAAACACCCCCTTTAACCACCACTCCTCTCCCTCAACCAAGACAGGCTACTGACAAACAACTGAAAATGACCGAAATGATGAAATGACTGATCTCAAATGTTTTGATGTTTTTCTGTATACTGCCGTCCAGACCCTTGCTTGTGACAGCCCGTTTTATATATTAATATCCACACGCTCGCTACCGTTCGTCAATCTCTTGAACCCATGACTTAGACAGAATGGTTCCCGTACACATTCCTGCATTTGCTTTTAGGGGGGCATGTAAGTGTAACTGTTTTCGGAAATGGCATCACGATGAGGGCTCACTGCGTCGGCCCGTCATCAGAATCGCACCTCCTCTCACCGAGTATTTATGCTGTTGGAGTTTCGTCCTCGCCTTTCCGCCCCAGTAGACTTTCCACAATCTCTACTGGCACAGTCGGGATATATTTGGCTGCCCGCTCCCTGTTCATGCCTCCTATGCCTGCTCCGTAGCTGATCAGCATATCCGTGCTAGTGGGAAGCGAGAAGGGGAGCATGAGGGCCTGGTCGAGCGTGACCATGCTTCCGTGGGCCCCCAATGGTGGAGTGCCTCCCGGGTCTGGGTCGAAACTTTCAGGACTTGATTGTTGTGGCTGCGGCTGCTGTGTCTTGGTTGGGGTACTGGGTGTTGGAGCCTCGGATTTCCCATTTGTTGTACCTTGTTGCTGCTGTTGCGGTACCGGTGTTTCGGCCCTGGCCATATCCTGGCTCAGCGGCCTCCTGACCAAGACCGCCTCTCCTCGCTGCAATTTGCCCAAAAACTTCATGTGCTGCTTGGGCAAGCTCTTTTCACCCACTTCTGCTCTATAGCTCTTGACCGCACGGATGAGCATTGCAGGTGTCAGTTTTTGCAACTGTGTCAGCGTGTTTATCAAGCTTTCATGGTCCTCACCCAACGAGGTGAAACACTGCAGCCATTGGAGCAGCTGGATGACAGGTGCAAGATACCGTCTGGCAGCAGTCACTGTATCTTCACCCAAGGACATGGTCGACCCATTGTCATAATGCTGGGGCTGGCGATTATTGGCCCTGGCCCAGTCTTCAATTTGACTGACATTCATGCGTATTTGCATAGCTTTGGTGCGACTTAGGTAGCGCCGCGTGCTCATGACCCGATTGAAGAGCTCGGCGCCAATCCAGTAGAGAATTTGCGCGAGAATCTGGGCGGTGATAACCGAATGAACGTCATACAGATCCAGCACAAACAGAGTCGACGACAGCAGGCTCGTCACGTTCCGCGGCGAGATCTGGGCCCGCCGTTTCGGCGATGGCGGCCGAAAACGCTTCTCGGGAGGATCCTCGACCGTCTGTTTCTTTGATTTGAACACCTTCCACTCGCCCTGGAACTCAATATCGTCAAAGCCGGGGATTGTTTCATGATCAAGCATGGCCACGTCGATGATTCGGTTCAGCCGTCGTTCAGCGTCGCGGATGATGAGAATGAACGTTTCGTTGATCAGCTCGGCCAGCTCGGCCTGGTACCTGGTCGTGGCCTGAACCAGGCCCGCATCCTTCTTGAGGTAGTGCAGAAGAAGAGTCTGGTTAGAGATCCAAAACGCCAGCATGGTCATATCCCACTGATGGCGCTCAATGATGCTGGTGATCCTATCTAGCGCGCTGGCGAGCACCTTGTCAAGCAGAGATGCTGTCATGTGATAGTGCGCGTACCGCGCCATCAGAAAGACCAGGTTCGCAGGCACCGGTTTCTGGCTTGGAGAGCGCCGGGGAGTCATGTTGGTGATGATCATGTCGAGAATGGGGCCAAGCTGGCCGTCCTGAAAGACGAACATTTGGTCACCCACGCACCGGTCCCAAATGAATTCCTCCTCATCGGCCTCCAGAGCGGTGGGCGACTCAGGCTGCTCACCAAAGCCGAGACTACCAAGATCGACCTCCAGGTTGACGGCACTCTCGTGCATAAGCTGCCGGCGCTTCATCTCTGTTTCTGCATACTCTTCCTCGAGCCGGTCGGCGTCAAAGCCACTTCTGTAGAAGTCATCGACCCCAGCCAAACCAGACCCGAACCGATAGCCATTCTCATGCAGATAATGGCTGAATTCACTGCCCGGCTGCACAAAATCATAGGCGGTGCCCCCGGAACTGCTGCGGATGTCAGGGTTGGCCCCGTGGTCTAGCAGCAGCTTTGCAATGGCCTTGTGGCGGTTGGTCATGGCCCACATCAGCGCACTCCACTGGTTGGCATCCTGCTTGTCCACATCAGCGCCGGCATCGAGGAGCGCGGCCACAACCTCGGTATGGCCAAAGCAGCTAGCGTATATGAGCGGCACTGTGCCCTCCTCGTCGGCTAGATTGACGTCCACATAGATCTTGGCCTTGCCGCCTACCAGTCTCTTGACCCGCGCCACATCACCGTTGCTGGCTGCCATGTTCAGGCTCTTCTGGAGCGTCTCGCTCTTGGCAGCGTCTGTAAGACGGTCGTCGTTCGCTATGGCATCCTCATCCTCACCGGTGCTGCTGTCTTGCCTGTGAAGCGCCTGTGCTGCCACCATCTCCATCAGTCGGGTGTCGCTGTCTTGGATTCGCGCAAAGGTCTCGGCATCGTCATATACAGGGGTGTCCAGATGCAGGTCGAATGCCAGGGGCTGGGCCGGCGTTGGTGCGGTGATGAATTGGGAGGAGCCTGTATGAGAACAGAAAAGTCTTGATCAGCACGGCCGCTAGATATAGATCTATATCCCAACGCAGACCCAAAGTGGTCCGGTCCAGGTAGTCGCTCACCCTGCCAGCCATCGTAAATCTCTGTCTCTCTGCGGTACCCATCGCCCGCCTGCCATGGTCGGCGGTCGTCCAGCGAGGTGGGCAGGTCATCCGGCAGCGGCTGGGGAGGCGGTGGGGAGGCGGCAGGAGCGCGGTCCGGCGCGTGGGCGTCCATGGGTGCCGAGGGGTGGAGGGGACGGACAAGGCGGGGCGCCAGGCCAGTGATCTGGCGCCGGCGGTCAGCTTATCAGGGCCGGCGCGGCACACTCGTCGCCATGTTCGTTCGGACTCGTCCACAGAAGGAATGCCAAGGCGGCGCAGTTGAACAAAGGAAGGAGCAATTGTGGTTCTTGCGAAGCAGGACGTGCTTGGCACGCAGGAGCGAGTGGGGTAACTTTATACACCGTACACATAAGTCAGGGCAAGAGCGTTACGTCATTGGACCAAAGGAAGACAGGAGCACGCGACAACACTGCCACAGACAGCCTTGATTAGATTGTACCTTGCAACCAGCCATCAGGTGCACCCTCTGTCTCTTCCTCCTCTTCCTCTCAGCTTGAATGGGGGCTGATGCTCTACATCGCTCTCCCGGGTCTGCCGATTGCTGCTCCAACACACCAGACCACCTCCTTTCCGCCTTCACGTACCACTCACAACTCTCTCTTACCAGCACCGCCACCTCACCCACAACGCCGTCCGCTGGAACGCTACACATAATGCTGCAAGACATAAAAGGCCGCAGAAAACAGGAGGAAGCAAGTCCTCATCTTGCAGGCAGCGCAAGCCCACTCACTCTTCCAGCGCCTTGCTCATCTGCCATATCTTGTCGTCCGTCAGCGCTGTCATCCACAGACAGCGGTCAATCACGCCCTTGACCGGTTCAAAGTTGTACCGCACGCTGGCATCAATCAACCGGAGTAGGTTCTTGACAATTGCCGCGGTGGTGCGATAGCGTTCAAAGTTGATCAGAGGCTCATCGCCGTGGTTGCTGGCCACCTGTGCCGGCTTCTGGGCATTGTAGGTCAAGTCGTGCACGTACAAGCCGAGGAAGGGAATGCAGCCGTCACTGAAGTCGGAGCCCTCGATCTCGGCCCGCAGATGGTGGAAGTTGCGCAGAGGCTGGACCAGTCGCTCCATGTTCTTCAGCAGTGACCGGTCGGGCCCGGAAACCTTGTCCCACGTCTTGGCCAGGCGTGTCACGTCGCTCGAGGTCAGGCCAATCGTCAGCTGCACCATGGTCGTATAGTTGCGTAGCCTACGTGCATGTGCTGCCACGTGGATGAGCTTGGCAATCACCTGTGCTCGTTCGTCTGCGTCCTGCGTCAGTACAATCTCCGACCGGACCCAGCGTGACACCAGGTTGAACCTAGCGATCACCAGGTCCACACCGCGAACATTGCCTCTAGCCAAGTATTCTGCCCAGTCCAGCACGTTGGATGATGTATTGTCCCACCGCATGTCAACCAGATCGAACCATTCAATCTCCGTCAGCGCCGACTTCTCAATCAGCGTCATCTGCTGGGCCAGAACCTGCGAGTCGCATCCGAGGATGAATGGCAGGTGAGCAGGCACACCGGCCATGTTAGTGGGCTGAAAGATTGCCTCTCGTGCACCGTTCCTTGCATCTGCAATCGGTACCCTCTCAGTTCTGTCGACCGGAGAGGGTGCCAAATTGATGATCGACGCGTGAGTCAAGGGGTGAGAGGGAATCTCCAGGCCGGAAAGAGCTGTGCCTGGCGCCGCAATCATTGGCTGGATCGATTTGTCCGTATCGCTGTGATCTCTGATCACATCCACCGAGATCTCCGACGACAGGTCCGATAGATTCTCACCTTCATCCAACAGGAAGGATTCGGCAGTGTCGTGCCCGGAGTCCTGCCTTGCCTCATCCAAACCGCTCGTCCGAGGCACCGCGACCCGCGCTGGCAGGGTATCGCTCTCGTTGTCGAATCCAGGCTGCCGACGGACCGGATCAGAACTTGTTTTCGGCACAGACTGCGGTTCCGAGGTCTGCTGTGACAGAGGATGGTCATCATACTGGTCCGAGCTGGCCCTGGCTGTCAGCGGCAGACCTAGAATCGATGACGCTCGTGAAGATGCGACATCCTGGGCGGCTTGTTGCACTGGCTCAGCCATTGGTTGGGCCACTGGCATACCAGCAACAACGTCTGGCATTTGACGCATCGCATCTACAGGGTGCTGGTCAAGGGGAGGTGACTTCTTTTCATATCGCCCTTCCAGCTTCATCAACGCTACCTCAAGGCCGCCGTCGTCTTCGTCTGGCATGCCAATTAAACCAGCTACAGCAGCCTGGAAGGAGGGTCTCAAGTGCTGCGACGAATGTGTGTGTATCATCGACACCTTCTTGTCCAGCATTTTTCCTTGCTCCTTTTCGCCCTCGGCGCCACCCCTGGCAGTGAATGAGATAGGAGATCCAGGCCCGGTCGTGATGGTGTCAAAGGATGTGTGGTGGTTGTCACGGCTTAGGTCGTGCACATTCTCTGCCATGCGAAGGTCACCTCCCGGCTTGCGGCGCAGTGCAGGTGCATGCATTTTTATCTCGTCTTCGGGAGTAGTCCCCTCCACATCATCGTCTGCCGTCGACGGGCTCGTCACCGTCATCATGCTGGGTTCCGCTTGTGTGCTGCTTTGGAAGGATTTGACATTCCTCAGCCTGGCAGAGCTTTCCGTCACTGAAGAGGCTGTCTGCTGTGTCCGTGACGGGCCACTGCTGTCTGGCGATGCTGCTTGTGCAAACGGCGGACCGCTGTTGTCGACTGGTGCTGGCTGAGCGACCGCCAATTCATCTGCTGTCAATAAATCAGAGCTCCTGAGGGTGCTGGTTGGGCCAGGCTTATCATCATCACGGGGTTGGGGCACTTCAAAACCAGAGATTTGGTCAAGCCCGGGAGTCTGTGCTTGCCAGTCAACATGCGGTTGGGCCAAGGGTCCGATGGCTCCAGACATTGTCGGCACACTTATGCCTGTGTCATTCACGATCACAATATTACCACTCTGAGTAGTCACAGTCGTCTGGCTTCGTAGTCGGCCCTTGCTGGCATGCATGGACGGCGAAGAGGGATTGAACTGGCGGGGTGTCGGGCTGATGACCACAGGAGAAGGCACTTCTTGGCCGAGTTCGGCTACGCCAACAGCTCGCGAAGTAGGGAAAACCCGCCCATGGTTGTGCAATGCCTGTGCGCACAGGAGATCAATTCGAACTTGCGCTTTGCTCGGTGCGTGCCCCCTCGCACGGAGCTCATCGTATGACTTGGACATGTTCAGCGGTAGTGCTGTCCGTGGCAGTCTCTGGGGCTCCTGCAGTGGCAAGGGACCCGACACCGGGCCAAGTGCGACGTCCGAGTGGGCATGTCGGCCAGCGAGAACTCTGCGAAGAGAGCCGAGAATGGTCTTGACAGCAGCCCCATTTTGCGCAGAAGTTGGGCTGGCCGTGCTTCGTCCGTTTCGAACGTCTGGTGCATTCGCTTGATATTTCGGAAAGGTCGACAGTGTCGGTGACGAGGCTATCTGGACGAAAGGAGCACGGGGGCTGAAGGCAGCTCCACGAATGACGCTGCTGGGATAAGCCAACAAGGCCAGCTCAAGATCTGCGTCCCGCGGAGTAGGTTCGCGATCGCTGTCAATTGATCCACCTCCTCGGCGATGGGTGGTGGTCTGCACATGCAGGCTGGCCGGGGCCTTCTCGCGGCGCAAGAGAACTGGGACTGGGTGTGATGCTGGCGCAGTTGGAGACGTGTCGTTGTGTGGCCTTAGCAGGGCTTTGGCAATTGAGCACGACTTAGCCTGGATACTCGATGAACTAAGGACCGATGCTTGCTTACCAGGTGAGCCGTGGTTTTGTTGCTGCACGTCGTGAATCGGTGACGGCGCGGGTTCAGTCCAGCCGGAAGTCGACGGCCTTCTGGCCATCGGACGGGGAGAGGCAAGTGGGGACGTCAAGTGGTCAGCACTGATGAAGGCGTCATCATCGAAGCCTCCGGGTTGGATATCGCCGTCCTGATCCAGGTCGGAAACAAAGTAGTCAGGGTTCCAGAACATCGAACATCTCCCATTCCAACAGCGCTTCAAGTCACGCAGCACTTTGAGATCGCTAGTCCCGTTGCTGCGCCGGCTGGCGACGTCGGCGTACATTCGGTTGATCTCGTTGCAGAACCGAGTCCGCAGCTTGCGGTCAGGCACGAAGTCGTCGTGAAAGTAGTTCAAGATCCAGTGTCGCAACGCGGCAAACGTTCGAACCCGGATGATGCGGCCATCGTCCTCTTGCCTGTCGATGGCCCACCTCAACCTCGCCAACAGGAGATCAAGCACGGCCATGGAGGAGATGTAGGAGCGGAAGGTCAAGAAAAAATCCGAGACCAGCTCGTAGTCCATGAAAGACTCGGATGATATCTGGGCAATAATTCTGGCCGGTGTGGCCGCGGTGATTTCTCTGACATTCTGCGAGTATCGTACGACCGAGGGATCGTCATACATGCCCGCCAGCTCGTCAAAGATCTCGGGATGAATCGGTTCTCTTATGGTGGAATCGGTCTGGGCAGATGTAGACGATGTTGTCGTCGGTCGCGGCTTCTGCACATGGCTCCCTCGCCAAAAGGCTGGTGTCTCGCCGCTTACCATCCTGGCAAATGCTTTGGCATGGGAAGGAGGCGGCCCTTTCTGCCTCTTTTCAGCCTGGTCCTGGCCTTGTGTAGGGTCGGCGGCGTCGAGCGTGGTGTCTGCGTAGGATGTCCGCAGCATGGCGGTGCCGTGGTCGCTGAAGTGCGGAGTGCCGATTCGGTAGTGGGGAATGGACACTTGCAGCGTAGGCATGGCCAGTGCGGGCAGCTCGGCCACCTCGGACACGGCATCCTGGGATGGGCGAGGCTGTTGCTCCTCGCTAGAGCGGTTGATGACAACCTTCATGATGCGTGTTCGCGTGCCGTTGACGGTATGGCACTGTTCATCAACCGTGCTGAAGGACTGCGAACGGCCCTGGCGAGATCTGATCGTCTCCGCCGTCGGGCGCCTCATTCTCTTCTTCGGCGACCGGGCTGGCGACACAGACGCACCGGCGCGGGGCGGAGACTGGCTCCGTATGCTGCGGCCAACATTGCCGTCGGCGGCTGTGGTGGACAGATCGGGTGGGGCAGTCAGGGGCATCTGTAGGGCAAACAACGACTGCGGCGACGAGTTCTGCTGGACCGACGGGCGCAGA
Source organism: Chaetothyriales sp. CBS 134920 (assembly GCA_003693665.1). Lineage (NCBI taxonomy): Eukaryota > Fungi > Ascomycota > Eurotiomycetes > Chaetothyriales > Domatiomycetaceae > Domatiomyces > Domatiomyces catenatus. The sequence continues at coordinate 6,863 of QQSL01000015.1, read as the reverse complement.
TACAGGAGGCCGCCAGTGCCAACGCTGCCGACGGTGAAGCTCCTGCCGCTTCGAGAGTCTTGGCTATGCTCCAGCGGGGGCGGTCTTTTCCCCGGCCGTGTCGCGTGTTGCCTGAGCACCTCGGTGCTGTTCTTGGCTCGCCGCAGCGAATTTGATCGCTTGTGGCTGCCGGAATAGTGCAGTGGCGCAGATTGATTGCGGGCATGGCCACGGCCCGGCGGCAAGGTCGCCGGCGCTTTCTTGACGCCTTTGGTCGGGTTCGAGTTGTTGCGCGAATGTGAGTGCGGGCAGGAGCTCGTGGATGCGCTGGTCGCCGTGATCTGGCTGGCAATGGCCGGGTCGATCGAAACCAACGAGGCGTGGGCGCTGGTCACGGGATCAGAAAGCATTTTGGCACCGTCAACAACAGCATCAACAAATGAATGGAGCAGGTGTTGTCAACGGCGCGGTCGGCAGGCGCGCTCAGCACTGTCAAGGCCTCCGCGTCGCCCTTGTCGCTCGACGGCGATAGTGGGACTGCTCAGGCTTCATGGTCGGTCATGCCACCATGCTCAACCAGACCGGCAGAGGCAGCAAGCAGTACGACCGAGGGAGAAAAAGGTAATCGGGGTCGGGTCAACAAAGGTCAACTGGGCTGTACTGTAGCGTGTGTGTGATGGTTGTGGTGGTGGGGATCTGAGTAATAAAGAGAAGGCAGGGCGAGGGCGACGACAGGCAGTAGAGACGCTTCCGAATAAAGTTGGTTTTTTTTCTCGGATGAGTGTGGATGAGGGTGGATGAGTATGATGATGATGATGGATGTCGTTGGCTTTGGTGGAGTGAATTGTCGGGCTCGATGGATGATGGGTCGAGCTCGATGGGATAATAATCTTGTCGGCCGCTCGGCTTGCGTAACTTGTTCTTAGTCGGGGCCACGCGACTGCCCCCAGTTGCCAACTGCCAGGGGTTGGAAAAAGGGCAACAGCCCATCCGGTTGGCTGCAAAACGCCCCCAACCCAAGTATTAGTGGCAAGGACAGCCAGGCCGGTGCGTTATTACTGTACAGGACTAAGCTAGTTAGGCTGCCGCGGATGCAGGACGTGATCCGTGGTCCCAAGACGACGGTTCTTCCATCTAAGAATAACTTCAGACGTGACGTCGCCGCCGCAGGAAGACGAAGAATAGGGGACGGGTGGGATGCGCCTTCCAAGTGGGCCGGACCGTGGGTGGTGTGGTGTGGGGGGCAGTGCGTGGAAGAGGCAAGTGTGGCAATAAATGCAGCACTGCGCCTTCCTGAGACACCTTTCAGCGCTCGAACGGTTCAACCCCGTCCTCCTGTTTGGTGATTTTATATTAGAAGCAAGTCGCCGGAGAGAAAGACGCCACTCTTCTCGAGCCAGTTGCAGGTCTTGAGTCTAGATCCCCGCCGACGCACCCTGCCATTGAGCGATTCTATTGGCAGTTGCACAACGCACCATAGAGCTGTCCATTATTAATAAGGTCTCCTGTCATTGATTCCAATGAGACAGGCGGTCGGATTAGGCTATGCCACCGGCACAGATACATGCAGCGTCCACTTACCCCTCGCGACCGGCCCAACACCAAGACCGTGTCTACATGTATAGCTGAGACAAGTCCTCCTACTAGAACCGGCTTAAGGGGCTATGTTGAGCTAACGGATGGTAGGCCACATCTCAGGAGCAACCCGAGCAAACTTGGTCTCCAATTGACCTTGTTCTAGACCATGTCACCCAGTTCTCTTCTCTGCATTAGCTTGGAGGCTGGCAAGGAAATTCACTCTCGTCTTTGGATTGTTCACATCCGAAGCCGAAGGTTCAGCTTGGCATTCGTCAGAGGCCACTTGCTGACAAAACCAGTTAGCGCGGAAGGCTTGCCAATTTCGACACCACCTCAGGAGACTCGCCATCCTCAGGGTTAGATGCCTATTGCCCATGAGCAGCAGTGGGAACAGATGGCCCATCACCTCCAATGCCATTGAATGGCTCTTTTATATTGCCAGACTACATCGGTCTCCCCCCAGCTACCTGATGCTACCTGAGAGGCCATGCCAATGCAAAGTTTACTCACGACTTACTAGTGACTATGAACACACAGGGGGTGCATGGGTAAAAGGCCAGGGAACAGCTCGGTGTATACGTGTAGTCTCGGAAAAGGCTGCCCTGGCGCTGCACGCCGGCAACACTGTGAATTGAGCAAGAAGCCAGCTTTACCCTGACACCCTGATCTCGCGATGGAGACTTTGAAGGCAAGGTCCAAGCGGAAGATTTATTTGCGAACCTAGCAAAACACCATCATATCTTGCTCATTTCTATCTCACTACCCACTTACTCTCTTCAACACTCTGGGCATGAAGAGCCAGCCATTCTCATATACTGACCTTCTTACTTGGCCGGCCCTTGTTCTCCCGGACAAAAGAAAAGCCCTGACAGTGCTGTTATTTCAGTTAGCGGTGAGGTAGGTTTCTTCGAGCCCATGTCGTCATTATGATGGTCATATCCTTGGCCAGGCCTCACCCTCTTCCAGATACAGCCAATCTGACATTCCACACCTATTCTATTACTTCTGTCAGGGACCGATCTGTTGCCGATTGCAGGAGGCTGGACTGCCACAACGTCTGGGTGGGGTATATGGGCCGAACCTTTTTTCTGATCCCGTTTCTGCGCCTAAGTCTTCTCTGTTCTGCTTTTCGTGAAGGTAATACACACTGCACCACTCACCACACCACAACCAGTCTGGAAAATCATCAACGGAGCTGCAACTCGGTCAATGACGCAGGGTGTCTTCAAGCCAATCAACTTGTCACTCCTCTGAGTTTGTTGACTTGCGGCCCATGCTCAAAGATATGCCTCTTGCAAGTTACAGACGTCAGTTCATTGACTGTGTCACGGTCATTGCTGGGCTATCGCGGCTTCTCACCAACGTCGCTGCGGATCATCCAATATATGGGTCTCGCTTTGTCCTCGCAAACAGACCACTACACCTCTACCCGGTAATGGCTACAGTACAAAATCCAATACTGTATCTGGGCAAATCGACGCACGGCTCGTTATTCCTCGTCAGCCGAGACTCCTGCCAAGGTCATCTCGCCTGGGGTAATCATTTTTTGCATGCTCCCACCAACCACGGTTACTTGCAGGGAGACGGCAGTAAGAGAGTCAGAGAACTACATGTACACTAGAGTAAAAACGCGCCATTACATAACGTCGAATTGCCCGATGGTCAGGCTGCTTCTGGTTGGGTGCTCCTGACTTTGTCGCTTGCACGCTTCATGGTAAATCAATCTCCAGATTACCAGCTGTGGAGACAGACAATTAGTGCGCGATATTGATTGGATTATATATCCCGTCTCATCTAAGCATTTGCCTTGGCGCGTTTGCACTCTTTGGACTCTTTGGGCTCTTTGGACTCTTCAGACTCCTGGACTTCTGGCTTTTTTTGTGCCAGCTGAACGGCGTACGAACTCGCAGAAACCGAATGCCGCCGTACGCAGACCATGAAAATGCCTCATACTTTACTCGTATCTGGGACTATTCTGGGGGTCACACCTCGTGTCCTTGAGACGTTGAGGCGTCGACTGCAAATTTCAGGCGGCAAAACGGATCTGCTGATCCTGGACGCCGACTGTCCAACCACGGCCTGGCTGTGGATGCCACTGGATGGTCCTTTTGACTCCAAAGATGCCATTGGTAAGATACACTACACAGTGTCTGCCTTGTGCCCCTGTGCACTAAACGAGATTGAGGTCCTATTGTGGATCCTGTCCCCCATGGTCAGCATCCTACGGCATGGACTTGGGCCTGATAGGAACATTCCTTCTGTCCTACCACACAAGGATCCTAGAGCAGGCCCTGCGCCTCCGCCGCCGCTATTAATAATGATACGGTAGATCGCTTTTACTTCTCTCACATTCCATCTACAGCATTGCATCTACAAGTACTCCCCCAGTCCACTCCTTTAGTGCTCGTTGTTCATCAAGTGCTTTACACCAGTCCACTCGTTCTGCATCAGCCTCTATTTGCATAAAAGTATTTTACACTGGGAGACTCAATATCCGCTCGCTACGATAATGTCTGTCCTGCGATCTGCCATTCTGGGTGGTGCTCTGGCGTCTTTGGCCCATGCCTTCACACAGCCCACCACTCCTTCCTGGGGTCCTCTCCTCACGCCAGACGTAAACTCACCTGTGACCCAAGGCGAGACCTACACCATCACCTGGGATCCTGAATCGCGCCCCACCGACGGCGTCACTGTTTCCCTCGTTCTTTGCTCTGGCCCTTCAACCAACTGTGTGACCGCGCCAAGTGCGATTGTCGAGGGGATCCCGGCCGCTGCAAAGAGCTATTCCTGGGCCGTTCCTTGCAGCCTTTCTCCAGGAACAGCGTCCACAGAGACCGGCCACGGCCTGCTGGTGATAGTTGATGGGACGGGCGAGTTCCAATGTCAGTCTTTTCCAGTCTCCCCTCGTGCTCTGACACTAACGTTCGTTTCCCAGACTCGACGCAATTCTCCGTTCTGGCCAACCCTGCATGCTCATATGCGGGCACTGCTTCTTCCAGCTCCGTCCCGAGTACCGACAGCACTGTCCCAAGTAGCACCGATAGCACTGCCCCGAGCACCGATAGCACTGTCCCGAGCACCGACAGCACCACCAGCGCCGCCAGCACTATCGCCACTAGCTCCGACCTTGGTTCCAGCATTACCTCCAGCGGCCCAGCCGTGCCAACAGCCACATCCTCGGTCAACATTACCACATCGACCGGAGTCCAGCAGTCCAGCAGCTGGCCCGCTAGCCCAGGCTCCTCCTCCATCGCCGTCAACGGAACCTCCCCCACAACATCCTCGTCGAGGTCAACCGCAACCAACACGACAGTCTCCGTGATCACCAGCACCGGCTCAGTTTTCGAAACCACCACTGCCGAGGCCTCGACCAGTGCCGAGGAGACCAGTGAGGCCTCGACAAGCACGTCCAGCGCCGCGACATCATCCACCAGCAGCGCCGTCGAAACTGGTGCCGCTATGCCTGTGCACGTCGGAAGTGCTAGCATCTTCGGCGTGGCCTTGCTAGCAGCTGCCGGTGCAATGTTTGCATTCTAAAACGGAAAAGCGTCGGTCTTGAACTAGTGTCTGGTCTGGTCTGGTGTTAATTTTGGGGGATAGTCCCATCGTATGTGGTGTGTGTGTGTGTGTGTGTGTGTTAAAACCACGATCGACTGTTTATAAGTTCACAGTATTCAGGTCGATAAATCAAAACCTGGGGAAAAGTAAGCATCTCAAAAAAAAAACAAGATTCATTTTCAAGCTTTCGGAGATCTTCACTTGAATCTCGCCTAACTGACCCTTATTTTCCTTCTCCGTTCCAAGGACTGCGAGGGGAGGGAAGGCTGACGCTCGCTCCACTACGTTGAGATTGCAGACTAACCATGTGCAGCTTTAGCGGATTGTGTACTAAAATAGCAAGTGATGGTTTTCTTGGCGGGGTAATAAGCGGGGCGAATGAAGTACAGCGAGTCAACGGGTCAACGACGAGGAAGGTTGTGTTGTGATATGAGTCCACCTAGATTTTCAGATGTGGGAGCTGACTGTCTGATTTTGCCTATGAGAAACTTGAATTCTTCAAAGAGTCACAGAAACGAATAGGCCTGTGCATTCTGACGGAAGTCTACACCTTGCTTAGACCCCTTTTCACGCTGCTCAAGGCGTCCAGGGCTTTTATATGTATTTCCTTGAATGTCATGCCTCATGAAACGGGAAGCTTTGGAAAGATGACAAATGAATGCTTGGCCGATGCATGGGCAGACTCGATCTCACTGGATGTGGAGTGCCAGCTGTCTCTACCACCGTATGTAACATTCTCTTGATCGATCTTCTCTATCAATCGGTCTTGAAAAGCGACCTGGTGTCATCAGCCAGCAAATTGCCCCCCACCGTCAAGGGCTGGCTGTCGAGGAGCACAAACATCATCCTGGCCCACTCGGTCTTGCTCGCGTTCCTCCAGGCATGGCTAGTATGGCGTTGTACCGCGATGTCTCCACGGTGCATAACAGTCGGAGGCCCGTCTTCGAGCACCAGCTCAACCGACCCCTCCAACACGACTCCATAGTCAAGCGACTGGGTCCGGTGCAGGGCACAGGTGTAGCCGGGGGCAAAGTCCACGACCCGACAGACGGAGCCGCCGGGATTCACCAAGCCCAGCTTGCCGGATGCCAGCACAGCGTCACTCTTGGTCAAGTCTTCATCGTTGTTCATCGACACGGGGGACTCGGACGTCGTGTAAGCGACCTGGAAAGCCATCGAGCCGTTCTCGATATTGCTCCATTTCGCAGGTCGTTTCTCTGCCAACGTTGCTTTGGCGTCTTTGGTATGGCCGGTGACCAGCACGTTGAGAGGGCGCAGATTGGATAGTTGGCCCGCGTTCTCTGCCATGATGTCTGCGAGCTGAATGAAACTGCCGATCGGGGTTAGGGACAGTCACTGTGGAAGAAGCAGTCAGTTGTGTAGGTTAGCTGTCTGAACTGTGAATCTTGCTCTCGGCCTCCGATTGTGGAAAACTACTGTGTTACCGGCAGGGTTGATGCGGGGTTGGTCTGGACATCATTGGTCCGTATACACAGTGAATCATCATAGATTCACGCCTGACCACCGAGCCGGACTACCAGTTATCCTGGCTCGGAAGAACCTCAGCACCCAACTTGGACAACATGGTGGTAACTTAACAGTTCGTGTTTCAGAGGAACGACAATAACGAACTGCCCCACGGCTAACGTTCCCAACCACCTTCCCGCCCACACCACCTTCCCGCCCACACCACCTTCCCGCCCGCCCCACCAGAATAGTTACCCACCACTTACTGTTGTAATTACTCA
>QQSL01000158.1:0-18555 GCA_003693665.1 Chaetothyriales sp. CBS 134920 | reverse complement strand
TGGAACTTTCTAGAAGGGAGGGAGATTGTCTATATATACTGCTCATAGTTCTGTCCTTCCTTTAGAAATATTAAGGTTGTTACGGGGCTGGACCCGTGAGTGTTGATTATCCACGCCGGGCGTGGAAAAAGGAGTTAACCTGCTTATCTCCGACCTGCCTGTGTTACAGGGCTGGACCCGAACTGTCTGTTTGCTCTGTTTGCTTGATTGTTGTTTTGCCAAGTCTGCCAAGTCCACTAGATTATGATCTAGCTTTTCTGTCCATAGCTTTTGTGGTCCTTTATACCACCTCCTGTATCTCAAGTACACTATTCTACAACCTAATCTACTTTATCTATTGCTGCTCCCTTACACTAGGTGGTATCTATCCACCCCCTATCACTCTACTTATCTAATCCTCCTGTTATGATGCCTTATCTCTCTACCCCCCTGGACTCCTCTAACCATAATGTGGTGGTTGCCCATATATAGGAATATACCACTGATTGGGCCTAGTTCCTATGGAACCTGGATATCTATGTAAGCCAGGTCTAAGAGACAGCTAAATAAGAAGCTGCCTTCTCCTATCAATAGCTAGCCACCCTATACTCCTAGGTTGAATCATTGTGCTCCAAGCTTGTCAGTAAGGAGGCTATAATCAAACACTAGTCTACCTAGATCACTACCCTATTCTAGTCTACCTCTACCTCTACTGTTACTAGCCTTGTTGCCCTGCCCGCCCCACCTGAGAATCTAGCCCTGCCTATCCTAACCCCTGCCTTATCCACTGATACTACTCCTCTTAAATCTGACTGCCTATCTAACCCTATCTACTTCAATGGTAACTGTTCTAGCCTGCCCTGATTCCTATCCCAAGTATATCTCAAGCTAGAGGCCAATACTGACTGATATCCCTCTCCTCATGCTTGGATTGTGTATGTCTATAATCTACTGGATAACCCTATATACACCACTATCTTGCCCTGACTGAATATCCACACCACTGCCCCTGGTTCTCTCTACCTTCCATAGTTCAATGACTATGAGGATATCCTGTGCCTCCTAGATAACATGTATGGTGACCCTAACTAGAAACACACTACCTGTATGACCCTGTATAGCAGCTTCAAGCAAACCAATAAGGAATTCCCTGCCTTCCTGGCTGAATTCTAGTCATTGGCTGCTGTAGATAAAGTTGACCCTGACTCTCTGGTCTCTCTCCTGGAAGGCTCCTTCTCGCACAAGATAGAGGGTATGTTAATCTATAGCCCTGCACCTAGCATGGAATATAAGGACTATATCCAACACCTGCTGACCCTGGACCATTGCCACCAGCAATATAGCTGTGTTACTCCCACTGCTGCCTCCTGTCTATCCTTGTCTGTTCTTGCTGGCTGACTGGCATCACCTATATAGGTGCCTCCTACTCCTGCTACCCTATACTAGCCTATTTTGCCTGCCTTGTTAACCCTGGCACCTATCCCTGCCTCCCTATACACCCCTAGCCTGATAGACCTATTGTGTATAAATTGCCCTGTCAGTACCACACACCATGAGTGTGGAGAGTGCTTCTGCTGTGATAGTAACAAGCACCTTGTCAATAACTATCCTAAGCCTGATACCTAGGGGACATGATTCCTAAGTCTATGCCCTGTGGCCTTGCTACCTACCCACCCTGTCTGTTCTGTCTGCCCTGACTCCCCTGATTCTATCTTAAGCTTGTTGGAAAACAGAGTACCCCTGCTGTAAGACATGGATAGAGGGCCTCCATAAGCGCTGTCCTGCCTGCCCTGTCCTAACAGCCCACCTGCCCTACTCCTATCCCTGCTGCTATCCCTGTCCCTGCCCCTGTTTGCCTGGGAGCTGTGGTTCCCTATCTGTTATCCCCAGTCCCTGTCCCTACTCTCCTGGTCCTCCATAGATACAACAGCAATCTAGATTACCATAATGATTGAGGCTGTCAAACCCCCTACTTGCTGTCCTTACCTAAGCCATAACACTACACCATAGATATAATGGTCCTGGCTGCACAGCTAATCCAAGGCCCTGCCACTGTCCTAACATACCTGATGGTTGACTTTAGAAACCAATTTGTTACCTACATTAACCACCACTAGGTTACCTGACACCACTTGTAGACCTACAAGCTCGCCACCCCTGTACCAATATCAGGGTTTGATGAAGCTATCTCAGTGGAGGGCACTGCCACCTGATATATAGTGGCTAACCTGAAGATTAGAGACTACCTAGAGAAGGACATGGTCTTCTTTATCACCTGCCTATCCTGATTCCTGATTATCATAGGGTTACTATGGCTGAAGACCCATGATCCCCTGATTAGCTGGGTAAGCTATACTATCCAGTTCCAGAGTGATTACTGCCACTAGTCCTGCAATATACTGTCCTATCTATAATAGGTCAAGGCCTTGAATAATATCCTGAAGAGATCCCACCTAGAAGAGTTGGAAGCCCTGCCTATCCCTGTTCCTGCCAGCCCTGCTGTAGATACCCCTATCTCTGCTGCTCTGTCACTTGATATCCATTGAGTGTCCTTGTAAGCCTGCTCTGCCTATGCCTAGAGAGGATACAGTGTATACCAAACTAGCCTAGAACAGCTTGACCTAAATCTAAACCTGTCCCCTGATAAGTTATAGTCTTAGTTACCTAAAGAGATCTATTACCTATCTAATGTGTTTAGTCCCTAAGAAGCTGAGAAGCTGCTGCCTCACCACCTTTATAACCATAAGATTAAGCTTGTGGAAGGGAAGCAACCCCTGTTTAGCCCCCTGTACCCTATATCCCAAGACTAGCTAGCTTACCTGAAGGAATAGCTAGAAGAGAACCTGAAGAAGGGGTTTATATGCCCAAGCTTATTGTCTGCTACTGCCCTGATCCTGTTTATCAAGAAGCCTGATAGAGATATCTATATCTACATGGACTATTGTAGCCTGAATGCTATCTCTATCAAGGACTATTACCCACTACCCCTGGTTAAGGAGACCCTGAACTACCTAAAGGGAATGAAGTTCTTTGTGATGATTGATATTGTGTCTATATTCAATAATATTTACATAACTAAAGGCATAGAATATTTGACTGCCTTCCGCACCTGTTTTGGCCTATATGAATCCCTGGTTATGCTGTTTAGGCTCACTAGAGCGCCTGCAACATTCCAATGGTTCATGAATAACACCCTACAAGAGTACCTAGACATCTTCTGTGTAGTCTACCTAGATGATATCCTGATCTATAGTTGAACCTGAGCTGAACATGCCTGTTACCTACAACTGGTCCTGGGGAAGCTGCGAGATGCTGGTCTACACGCGAAGCTCCTGAAGTGTCACTTCTTCTAGAAGGAGATTAAATACCTTGGCCTGATCATCTCTGATAAGGGCATCAAGATAGATATTACCAAGGTAAATGCTGTCACTGAGTAGGAAGTACCCTGAAATATCATAGATATCAAGTTATTCTTAGGATTCATAGGGTTCTATTACTGCTTCATCCAAAACTTCTCTGGTATCCTAACCCTAATCACTGCCCTAGATAAGAAAGGAGTCTTGTTTGTTTAGTCTGAAGCCTGTTAGAGAGCCTTTGATAAGATCAAGGCTGCCTTCCTGGAACAACCAATCCTGATCTCATTTGATTAGGACAAGCCTACTATCCTAGAGACTGATATATCTGACTTTGTGAGCGCAGGAATCTTATCCCAAGCTAATAACCAGAATATCCTGTGTCTTGTCATATTCTACATGAAAAAGCATACCCTGACAGAATGTAACTACAAGATCTATGACAAGGAACTAATGATAATTGTCTGCTACCTAGAAGAATGGCGCCCTAAGCTGGAGGGCTGTCAGCACCTAATAAGGATCATCATGGATCACAAGAACCTGGAATATTTCATGATAACCAAGACCCTGAACTGAAGACAAGCCTGTTAGTCTGAATTCCTGTCCTAATTCAATTTCTAGATTGCTTACTATCCTAGCTGTAAGGGAGGAAAGCCTGATGCCCTGACCTAGAGGTCATAGGACCTGCTGTAGAAGGGGGATAAACACCTACTACACCAGAGCTAGACTATCCTAAAAAGAGAGTACCTGACTGAATTCCTGCCTGATTACCTGAATACCCTGAATAAGTCTGCTAGACTATATACCCTGGAGTCTAAGAGACTGCTAAATGAGCTTGTTGAGCTGCGCCCCCTGAGATTATCAAGACACTAAGTCTGTTTTACCCTGCCTATTACTAACCTAATTCAGCCTATGAACTCTGCTAACCCTACCCCTGAGTACCCTGCCTAGCTAGAAGACCTGCTTACTGAGGGCTATAAGAAAGATCCCCTGCCTAGTTCTATCCTGGAAGCCCTGGATTAAGATGATAACTATCACCCTGAGATCAACCTAGCTAATTGCTCCCACTGCCATAGGAGATTATACTACTACCACTGTCTATATATACCTAACCTAGATGAGCTCAAGGCCAAGATCCTGTGTAAGATCTATAAGACCCTAATTACTAGACACCCTGGCCACTCCAAGATATATAAGCTCCTAACCTATGAGTACTACTGGCCTAGGATGTACAAGTATATCTACAACTAGGTAAGGAATTGCAATGTCTGCCGCTGAGTTATGCCCTCCTGAGAAGGTTACCAAGGGCTCCTATGTCCTCTGACTACTCTAGACTATGCCTGGAAGGACATATCAATAGACTTCATCACCTAGTTACTGGTGAGCAATAACTGTGACACTGTACTCATTGTTATGGACTGCCTAACGAAGTTTCAACACTTCATACCTTATAAGAGCATCTGTAACACCAAGACTATTGCCTATCTATTCTATGACTATGTCTAGTACTATCATGGATTCCCTGAGACTGTTGTGTCTAACTGAGGCCCCTAGTTTGTCTCTGCTTTCTAGACCTATCTATACTGCATCCTGAAGATCTGAGCCCTATTGTCAACTACCTACTATCTACAAACTGATGGGTAGACTGAGTGTGTGAATATATCCCTGGAGTAATATCTACAAGCCTATATGTTGTATCTGTAAGATAACTAGACTGAGTGGCTGGCTTCTACTGAGTTTGCTGGAAATGCCACCTGCTCTAAGATTACAAACCTATCTCTATTCTTCACCCTGTATAGGTTCAACCTGTGAATTGGACATGAGCCTGTCTATCCTGATACCCAACCTGCTACCTGAGATGCCAGTGAGTTTGCTAGCACAATGAAGTAAATCTAGGACTTCTGCTGAGCTGAGATAGTTACTGTCTAAGTAAGCCACAAGAGATCTACCAACAGACACTGAACCCCTGCCCACTGATTCTATGTCAGCCAGAAGGTCTGGCTAGATATATGTAATATCAAGACCCTGCGCCCCCAGAAGAAACTAGACTAGAAGAACCTGGGCCCATTCAAAATCAAGAGGATCATCAGCCTGTACACTTATAAGCTTGCCCTGCCTACTTCAATGAGAATCCATCCTGTGTTTTATATCTCCCTGCTCTAACCTGCTGCTAGCTCACCCCTGCCTAGACAACACCAGTCCTCTCCCCCACTAATCGAAGTTAATAGTGTTAAGGAGTGGGAGGTTAAAGAAGTCATTGACTCCTGATAGGAGTGCTGTGGCTGTGGCTAACCTTGTCTGAAGTACACTGTGAAGTAGTGAGGATACCCTGATGTTACTAAGGAATCTGCTGAGTACCTGGAAGGAGCTGTAGAGGCTGTCTGAATCTTCCATGACTGATACCCTGATAAGCCTGCTCCCTGAGGGAGGGGAGATCTATGATCATGATCCTTGTTTGCCCTGGCTCCTGACTGTCATACAGAGTATAACCTAAAGGGGGGGGATACTGTTATGGGGCTGGACCCATGAGTGTTGATTATCCACGCCAGGCGTGGAAAAAGGAGTTAACCTGCTTATCTCTGACCTACCTGTGTTACAGGGCTGGACCCAAACTGTCTATTTGCTCTGTTTGCTTGATTATTGTTTTGCCAAGTCTACCAAGTCCGCTAGATTATGATCTGGCTTTTCTGTCCATAGCTTTTGTGGTCCTTTGTACCACCTCCTGTATCTCGAGTACACTGTTCTGCAACCCGATCTGCTCTGTCTGCCGCCGCTCCCTTACAAAGGTCACTTTCAACAACCCTCCTGCCTTATCACTCTCCTCCCCTGCCTATTCCTCACAGGTTATGAGCCCGGATAGCCCTGGAGTATGATAAGGAGGCAAGTGCCTTCCGGACTTATATGGAGATAAGCCCGAGAACCCCTGGAACCTCCTGGAACCCCTTGGAACCTCTTGGACCTCAAGGCCTTTTATCTCTATGAAGCCTTGGAGGAGGAGAAGCCTTAAGTAGGCAAAGCCAAGTAAGAGGAGGAAGAAGAAGCTCTTATCCTATTACACCAAGTCAATATAGGATAAGAAGAAGAGGATCCTATACCCTGGAGCACCTGGGTATGGAAGACAACAAGAAGGGACATTATGCAAGGCAATGCAGAAGTCCTAAGAAAGCCAAAGAAGATCTTATCCTATTACATCAAGTCAGCATAGGATAAGAGAGAAACACCAAGAGAAGTCTATACCAGTGGGTATAGCAGAGCTATATAAGCCTAAAGGGGCTTATATCAACTGAGAAGCCTATACTCAAGGAGTATAGCAGAAGTCTATATCCTAATGGACCTGGATATAGCAAGGAGATCCTATACTCAGGGAGTATAGATGAGCTTATAAGCCAGCACCAAGGCTTATAAAGCAGAGAAGTCTATATCCTAATGGACTTGGATATAGCAGTGAGATCCTATACCAGTGGGTATAGAGGAGCTATATAAGCCTAAAGGGGCTTATATCAGCTAAAGAAGCCTATACCAGTGGGTATAGCAGAGAAGCCTATACCAGTGGGTATTGTAAGGCGGCAGCGACGACAAGGTAGGCGACAGTGAGGTCTTGTAGGTCGTTGACTGGGTAGGTAAATACCAGTAGAAGCCTTAGTTAAAAGCTCAAGTCTTTTGGTTGAGGTATAACTAAGATATGATGAATTGACTTATAGAATCTATCAAAGTCCAGAGGGTTGAGCCAGTATTTATACCTTTTATCCTTCCATCAGAGGCCATAGTCACGTGATCTTCTAGAATCTTCCAGAACAGTCTAGAAGAGTCTGTCTGGTTCGATGAGATTCCATGACTTACCATCCTGCTTACATAAGCAAGTCACGTGACCTTCTGGAACCTTCCAGAAGGTTCGAGATGGTTCTGGTCAATCTTGACTTAGACCATCAGACCAGCATGCTTATGTAAGCAGGTCACGTGATTGCTTAGTCAGCACCTGCTTTGCCTCGCACAGGTATAGCAAAGAAGCCTATACCAGTGGGTATAGCAGAGAAGTCTATACCAGAGGGTATAGTAGAGAGATCCTATACCAGTGGGTATAGAAGAGCTTATAAGCCTAAGAAAGGGCTTATAAGGCTAAAAGAGAGAGATCCTGTACTCTAGGGGTATAGAAGAGCTTATAAGTCCCTAGGGGGGAGCTTATAGCTAAGATTGGTCAAGAGAAGGAACAACTTGGTCAACCTTAAGGGGGAGTGTGAGAATTTCTGTGTGAAATGTCTCCAAATATAAGGTTGACAAGTTGGAGATTACAACATCATGATTTTTTTTGGGTCAGCCCTGGGAGCCCTGGGGAGCCCTGGGGACTGTGGGCTGATCAGCAAAACATTGACCCCATGAGCTCCCAGGGAAAGGCTAGTGTCCTGTAGGCCCACTGGGTAAGCTCCACCCTACTGTGGGCCCACTAGGTAAGCTCCACCCTGCTGTGGGCCTACTAGGTAAGCTCTACCTTGCTATAGGCCTACTAGGTAAGTCTCACCCTACCATAGGCCCACTAGGTAAGTCCCACCCTATCATAGACCCACTAGGTAATCCTTACCTACTTATAGGAACCTCACTAACCTATAGGCTCACTAGATAACCTCACTAACCTATAGGCTCACTGGGTAACCTCACTAACCTATAGGCTCACTAGGTAACCTCACTGACTCATAGGCTTACTAGGTAACCTCACTGACTCATGGGCTCACTAGGTAACCTAACTGACTCATAGGCTTACTAAGTAGGTCTCTACTCTCTTTAGCTTAGGTAGAGTAAACTGTGTTTAATTAACTATCCTTAGTTCCTCCAGCCTACTGCTTATATACCTCTTTATCTCCTAGCACTGGCACAAGGAAAGAGCTATACTGCTCTAGATATATCATATCCTCTCTATCCTTATTCTCCTCCTCTTCTAATTTCTTATCCTCTCTATCAATTTGTCTTGTATATGTATGGACCTAGTTTGTCATTATTATATAGATCATCTGCTGCTTCTGGGGTGATTGCTTCATGAATAACTTGTAAAATTCTCTATATATACTTTGTAGACTAGGTTCACTGTCAGCATACTGTGTTGCTCTGTTACTAGATGAGTACTCCTTGATACACCAGTATAAGACAGCTACTATTGTCATGGTGGACTACCCCCTTGACATGGATTGGTGTTCAAGGTCTCCTATCCCAGCTCAGGATTCCAAAGGAAGGACGTCCATGGCTTCTGATCTTCCTTGTACAGGACAAGCAGTCTCAGCACTACCTGCAAATCAAGAAGTCTTGCGACATTCACTGTGGTGCTGGGATCTGTGTTCCCTGGCAGGAGGATCAGCAAGGCTGGGCTTGGCAAGGCTATGTAAAATGACTCCAAGTGTATAGTTTTAGATAGACAACTACAGAGAATAGTAATGAGATGACAGTGATTGAATACCACACAAATTGATTGTATAGAATGAAGTGACTAAATGAAGTGATAACCTAACCTATTTACCTAGGACCCAAAATAACAGGACAGAACACCTGATTAACCTAAGTCCCTGCTCTAGCAACAGGAATACAGCTAACTCAGCTCCTTATTCCAGGAGAATAAGACACCTGAAGTACAATACACAACCAGTAAGAGACCCTGCCTTGGACTAGCTTACGCCCACTTTCACTGGGCAAACCTGTACAACCCTTTTACATTGGTGTCTCCAACAAGAAAGAAAATATATATGATCACATGCTGTGTAGCAGCTAGAGTGAGTGGTAAGGCAGTGGTGACACTTGGTGTGTGTTGTAGATCCAATAAGTAGCAGAGATAGAAGGCCACCCAGGGTAAAAGTGCAAAAGCCCTTGACCCTAGAAAATAGCTGAAGAATCAGAAGACTAACATTGGAAATGTATACAACAGAAAGTGTACCCCTAAGACCACCACAACAGCAGGATCAGCTCTTGCTATACTGGTGTTATTGATTATCCAGTTGTATAGTCAGGTCCTGTTCCTCATTTTGGAATAGATAGTACAAAAAGAGTGGGCCAGCTTATCAGTGACAGTGGGTCCTGAAGTGGCTAGCCTTAACCTCAATATCAACAGGATAGATAAAACAGCCAAAAGAAGGAAAAGGTACAGAATGTCTCAGGGAAGGGGGACACAGTGTCATCCCTTCCTAAGATTTATAAACAGACACAGGTAGGCCTAGAGCCCAAAAACAAGGAGTAACCTAGAGAGTTCAGAAAACCCAAAGGAGAACCTACTACCATTAGTTATACTCCTATTTTGACCAAAAAAGAAGATAGAAGTTTTGTTCCAATACAGATCATATCCAAGCTAGACAATTGGATAGTTTATCCAAGAAAAAATGGCTGTAACAACACCAGTCACCACTCTAAGTGTAGGAAGCACTATAGGTGGATTTCTAGAGACACTCTGGCAGCCACTGCTCCTACCTGGCACCCCAGGGGCCCTGTGTTTCCTAGGGATAAATGTGACAGAGTTTCTTGATGCCTATAATGGGATATATAATGATAGTAGTCTGCCTCCCAACTGCTATACTGGGTGAGTCATCTAATACTACCCTGTAGTAGAAGGGAAAGTGGAAATATAGACCATTACTAACCAGATCTATCAACTCCCTAGTTATATGGAGGAAAACTAGGAGGAGGTGTAAGCTACAATGAAGAAGGTATTCAGGTACCAAGACTATTGATACCATGTTTGCACACCTATATACCTAGACAAGATCACAGCCAAACAAGTCCTAGAGCATAATCTAGAAGCCTTATGTCAGTACCTAGCCAATGTGAAGACCTATGTCAAGTACTGTCTAGAGAAGCAATGGCTAACCTTGTATATAGCAGGCTAGAAGTTACTTATAGGCCTGCCATAGCCACTTACTAGTTAGATTATTTAGGAACAGAGAATATCTATGGACAAACCTTCAAGCCTAGAGTTTAACAAGGTCTAGGAGGTGGTCTCCAAGATACAGACAGTGGATAAGGTCATGGAAGTGATCTTATAGCTAAGCAATGAAAATGTAGGGCAAAGCCAGGGAATGTCAGGGTTTATACTGAGTATCTTATCAAAGACCCAGTGGTCTACTCTGGCTGCCAGTAGCACACCTACCCCAGCTCTAACAGCCAGTGCTAGGGCACAGCTAGGGAAGGAGAAATCAGAGATCAATCAATTAATAGAGAGTATATTGGCACTAAAGATCAACCAACTTGTTAGCTAGGTAGTAGAGAAGGCTGCTATGAGGACTTTTTGTATGTTCAATGTAGGGGTTACACATAATAACAGGTCCTTTTGTGCTGGACTAGATCCAGTACTCAATGTAAACCAAGGAGTAGCAGGGTTTAGCCTATCAGGAGCATTCCAGTGCTTTAGGTATGGTAAACTTAGGTATAGTATCAAGGACTACACTATTATCAAGAGTCTGAAAGATAAGGGACTAATCTATATCAATGTGGAGAGAAAGCTATGTCCTAGCCCCACTAGGAGTGGAATCAATTAGTTCTTCTTCTGGAAGGGTGTGATCTAAACTAAGGTAATCTAATCACACCTAAATAAGGCTAGGTAGGCCTTCCTCAATGTAGCGCTTAAGAAGAGGCAGGGTGGTGTACAGGTGAATACAGTTTGCTTAGCTGTAGTGAGGCAACAAGAGCAGGAGATTGACATGGAAAGTGAGTTCTCTAAGTCAGAGATAGAGGGAGTCATTGGCAACACCAGGATCTGTACAGTGATATACTTATCAACCTCAAAACCAGTAAGGTGTAGTACTATAATACCAATGCTAGATAAGGTGTACTGGATTATCAAATTATGTGTGGAGAAGGAGAAAGACTTACTAGTGGCTAAGTCACTATAACCAGGTCAGTATAAAAAGATTGTTGAACTGACAGAAGAGGAGGCCTAGGAGATTGAGGAACACAACACCAGTAGATATATGACTATAGAAGACACTCACAAAACTGATGTTGAAATGACTAAAGTGCCAGGACTGAGAGTAAAGAAGGTAGTCTTGTTCAACAAGGAGAGCCTAGTCATGTATCAGTGAGCCTTGAAAGAGATTAAGCAAGAGGCGTAGGAGCAGGTGCGATAGGCTGTTGAAGTGACACTAGTTCAGATTAACACAGGTGATGTGTTGGTGCTTCTTGGAATCTCTGGCTTACACAAATATAAGGCAGAAGAGGGCAGGATCCTCTGATTCAGCAAGAACTATCTTATTAGTAGAGAGATTAGACAAGAGACAAAAGGAATAAATGCCATGAAAATGGTTTAATGTATCAAGGTCAGCGAATGGGATGGTAACAGTGAGGAGGAACAACAAACTATCACCTCTTGATTGTGCCCTGAGATCATTATTGAGGCTAAAGGTGGTTAACCTCTGAGAGCACTATATAACACAGGCACAGAAGTGAATGTTATCCCATAATATATTGCTAACTGACTCAGATAGAGTGTCTACAGGTTTTCAAATGAGCTTCTGACTGGGGTCAGTTTCGCTGGGCACAGTGCTTATTTTGTGGGCATTGTGGATTGGTGCCTCTTTACTTTAGGTGGAGAGAAGATAAGAGAAGGGTTTTATGTTGTCAAAAACAGGGGTGAAAAGGATAACATGGTCATCCTTGGTATACCTTTCATTGGTGGCAGGTGAAGTGAACTCCTCTTTGGAGAGGGCAATGAAATGTATATCCAAGTGCTAACTATGCTAGGCAGTTATGTAGAGGTACCGGTGAGGCAACCAATGCGCGATGAGCTGAAGTCAATGAGGAAGATTCACCAGGCTGTGGCATTGGTCAACACCATTCAATTAACAATAATAGGATCAGGGGAATTCTGAGTGAGGTCTATCAGTCACTAGGCCTCACTAGTCAGTAATGGTGCAAGATAGAAGGAGGTAATAAGGACAACACTAGTGTTATCAGAAGAGAACAAAAATACAAGAATAATAAGGAGCTAATCAGGAGTAGGTATAGAGACCCACCTAAGTTATTAATTCAGGGATTAGGTCCTAGAATTAATCACTTAGGTAGGGTATCCAGGAAGTTCCAGAAAAATGAACTATAAAACAGTGTTAATAGATTTACTAGGGGATCTAGAGACCAGTAAGACAGTAATGATGAAGGATAAATCAGAGATAGGCATAGAGACCCACCCAAGTATTTAATTCAGGGACTAGGTCCCAGAATTGATCACTTAGGTGGGGCCACAGCAAAATTTCAGAGCTTGGGAGTGCAGCTGACTAATTAGGATAGGAAAGACTATGCCCCTAAGAATAAGTGAGTATCCATGAAAAGTGACCTATTGGCACTGTATATAGAGCAGTTCCAACAGTAGTTACTAAGTTATACAGTGAAGTCAAGAAATGGGTTTGTGGGAGTGTGCGGCTGTGTAGGACTGTATATACACACTCTTTATAAATAGGTTGCCCAAAAGGTAAGACCAGTGGCACCAGGGGAATCAGATGGGATAGTCCCTGGTGGTGCACCTAATTAGAGGGAAAAAGCCATTGTAGAGGAACAGTAATGGCTCAAAGGTAAGCCTCTAGGTAGGTTCCCTCAATGGTTACACCCTAGGATAGCTAAGTTCCCTGAGAGTATATGACTAACCCCAGAATATATCTCATAACTATAGCTTGGCAATATCTTGCAAGAAAATGAGAAGGCAGTCTTCTTGTAGATACTGCAGAATTATGAGATAGCTTTATCCTGGATATGACAGGAACTTAGGAGAGTGAGGGAGGACTATGTTCCTCCTCTTAAGATCAAGACAATTAAACACAAAGCATGGGTGGAACAAGGGTTCCCTGTGCTGAAGGTACTGCTGGCTGAAGTGAAAGAAATACTCATAGATAGGCTCAAGCAGGGAATTCTTAAGCACTGCCACAGTGCCTATCACAACCCCTAGTTTCTTATGAAGAAGAAGAATGGAAAATATCAACTCATCAATGTCTATATAATCATAAACAAATATATAATTCATGATACTATCCTTCCCCCAATAGCCAATGACTTTGCTGAGAGATTCATATATATACTTCTATATATACTGATAGACCTAAAGTCAGGATACAACTAGTTTAGGCTGGCAGTCAAAGACAGGGATAAGACAGTGTTTATGATACCTCTCAGACTGCTGTGGATGATAACCCTGCTGTAGGGAGCGACTAATTCTGTTGGCCAATTTGTCAGGTTAATGCTCTATATTCTGGAATATATCCTCAAAATCTATGCTGTGTACATTGATGACATTAGTGTAGAGAGCCCAAAAACTGATTATAGAGGAGAGGAAGTTACCCTGGGAATCTACTGTTTTGTGCTAGAATATATCTAAAACCTAGACAAGGTGCTGTTGGAAATTGAAAGAGCAGGGATCATGATTGATGGTGGAAAGACACAATAGTGCTAGCGCAGCATCAAGATTGTTAGATATATCTATGATGCTGATGGTAGGTATCCTGAGATAAGCAAAGTGGCCAAGATTATTGACTAGCTGGTGTGTAGGGATGCCAGAGAAGTGTGTGGCTTCCTGGGTCTATATATCTACTACTGTATCTAGGTAGAGTACTTTGTGATAATTGTGGCTCTACTGTATCATTTACTCAGGAAAGGAGTGCTGTTTGACTGGGGGGATAAGCAAGAGCAGGCAATATATAATCTCAAGATTACCCTGACTACCTCTCTAGCATTGGTTACCTTAGACTACTTGCTGGAGGCTAGCTTGATCATTCTGGCTTTTGATATCAGTAAGATAGGGTAGGGTACTATTCTCATGCAATAAATCAAGAAGACAAAGAGGAAGCCTGCCAGATTTAAGAGTAGTGTTTGGAATCATGCAGAGTCCAGTTATAACATAGGGAAATATGAATGCCACACACTCTTGAAGTCACTGAAGAAGTTTTGCCATTATCTCTATAGGATCCACTTTGTTGTGGAAACTGATATATTGACTCTGTATGCCTAGCTGAATTAGACTGCCACAGATCTCCCAGATGCACTGGTTACACAATGGCTTGTATAGATATGACTGTTTGATTTTAAAATTAAACACATCGCCAGCACAAAGAACTCTGTTATGGACACTCTCTCTCACTAACCACTGACTAAAGAAGACCTTGATAAGTGAGTGCAGGAACAGGATATCAACAATTAGGTGGAGGCTTAAATCTCCACTGTCTAAGTGAACACAATCTTATACACCAATAAAGAGGGGGAAATTATCACAGAAGAATGGTTAGCCAGTAGACACTAGAGTGGTGAAAGAGATAAAGAGGAAGACAGGATCTAAATTAAGGAAGAGGAAGTGGAGTTCTGTGTAGAGTTGTACTCTGAAGACTTACAGAAAATCACTGCATACCTTCTCTCTAGGGGTCAGCAACCTTAGGGAATGAAGCTAGACTAATTTCGCTGGCTTAAGAGCAAGGCCTTACACTATGTTGTGAGGGATAGCTATCTGTGGTGGCAGGCTGAGCCACAAGTACACTATCTTGAGCCCTATAGGGTGATTAACAACACCATTGAGTAGGTAGAGATCTTGTTAAGGATGCATGATAAATTTGGCCACAGAGGATAGGAAGTGACATTCTAACACATTGACATGGTCTACTACTAGGATAGGCTTTAGACAGCTGTTGCCAAGTGGGTGAAAGAGTGCAAGGTATGCCAGAAGTAAGAGAGAAGTAGACAAGTTGAAGCATTGTAGTTCACCTTCAGTGAGAATTGCTGGGACTGCATTCACATTGACATTACTTATATACCACTATCAAAAGGGAAAAAGTTCCTTGTCTACACAAGGTCTGATATATCTAGATAGATCAAAGCCAGGGCTCTGAGTAAGAACAACAGCAAGCTGGTATTAAAGTTCCTCTATAAGGATGTTGTGTGCAGGCACAGTATATTCAGTAAAATTGTTGTTAATGGCAACCCTGAAAACAAGGACCTGACAATGGATCTGTTTCAGTGTTATGATATTCCCAGGGTATAAGTCTCAGCTTACTATCCCCAGGTGAATGGACTTGTTGAATGTAGACATAAGATAATTATTAATAGCTTATCTAAGATAACAATAGGCAGGAAGACCTCATGGTTAGATCATTTGTACACAGTTCTATGGGCTGACAGGACAACTGTGCGCGTAACCACAGGGAAGACACTGTTCAAGGTCAAGTATGGATACCAGTCTATCCTTCCTATTAAGGTTAAGTATCTGACCTAGACTATACTTAACTGGGATAAGGTCCAAAATACTACTGATCTCTTGGCATTGTGTGTGTAGACACTGGAAAGGCAAGAAGAAGATCATAAAGAGGCCTTGCTGCACTTATGGTATATAAGGCAGAAGTATCATGACTACTTTAACAGACAACACAATCACCATCTTAGATAGGAAGCTTTGGAATAAGGGAGTCTAGTACTCCTGTATAACCCTCTCAAAGAGATTAGCCTATCAACTAAAAGTAAACTAAGGTTTAAATAGCTTAGGCTGTTCTAGATCTAGGAATACAGAGAGTATAATAGCAAACCCAGTGGAACTTACTTACTTGAGGATTTAGATAGCATGCCTATACAAGGGACTTTTCCAGGAATACAGCTCAAGAGATTCTACACCTACCAGTAAGTTCTGGAAGCTAAGGATATATCAAGGATAACAGAAACCATGGAACTGTTTAGCTAGACTCAGGATAAAGAAGCCAAAGGGGCATCAGACTAGGAAGAGAATAAAGCTATAAGAACATCTAGCCAAGGTAGAGATAAAGCTAGACCAGTATCAAGAGAACTAGTGGTGGCAGTAAGACAGAGTACCAGGTAAGCTAGAGAGGCATTTATGAACTTATTAGGAGAGGAGATGGAAGGTTTAGATATATCAGAGAGCAGCCACAAGGAAGGAATTGTAGCATTAAGGACTAGACCAGGAGCAACTGGAGGCTTTGAATTGATGATACCCAGGGTATTACTACCACTGTGAGGAGAGTTTCTAGAGATAGACAAGGATGAGGTTGAAGCCATGCTACAGAATTAGACTACACTGTTGATGACAGGGGGCAGTCCCACTCACAGTGAATCTCCTGGCAAGAGTTGCCTCATCTTACGACAAGGCTGTCAACTTCACCCCCCCCCCCTGAGACAGCAGGGCTATTGAATTCACCCTCTCTAATTCTATGTGTCTTGTTCCTGTTTTGATGCACTGATCATAAGCAAGCTAACCCAACACTCTGATCCCCTCTCAGTCTAGTTGTGTCAATGTGTTGAAGTGTTGTCTTCTTGTGTTGTTGTGGCTGCCCAGCAACCAAGACTACCCCTTGTAACCTCTATCTCTTCATCTTTCAAACTTCAAATTCCAGAACTTCTTTTATACCCAGACCAGTCTTCTCCTTCTCTATCATGAAGATAGATACCTAGAATCACCTTTCAGAGGGTGCTGAAGCCTAGCTTGTGTCTCTTTCCTCCTACAGAAGTGTAACTAATCTCTAGCAAGCCCTTACACTCGCTAAGGATGACAATAAGTAGTACAGTATCCTGCAAGAGATCATACATGGCTACAATAAACATAGAGAGAGAGGCAGTGAGATTGTTATCCTCATTGATAACCAACTTAAGTATTATAGACTCCAGGATTAGGCTGACCTTAACCATGATCTTTGGTATCATGTTTAGACTAACATAGCCCTGCACTAGCAGCAGTATGCCAGAATTAATGAGTACTAAAGGAAGATAAGGGAGATCTAGGGAGACAGCTATGACCCTGTGGTCTAGATAGCCCTGAACACCAGGATAGGTGACAAGTTTGGTAGACAACTGATGGCTCTTTCTCTTGCCTGCAAGAAGCATGGTCTTGACTATAATGTGATGATGGTATAGATATGATCAGTAGTCTTTGCCTGTATTAGTAATTACAGTAGAGGTGTCTAGTGTAGCCTTTAGACATAGATCAGTGACCTTGCTAGTATAACTAGCATGGTTAACAGTAACTCTTTTATTCCTCTCTCCTACATTACCACAACCCATAGTGGCTTAGGTATCAATAAGGATGGTTTCCTATGCCTAAGCAGTGAGAACTAGAGCTTGATTCTGTGGTATAGTGATGAACAGCAACAACAACAACAGGAGTAGCAGTAGTATATGGCAGACAGCAATGAGATAGAAGTTAGTACACAAGCAGATGATAATGAAGCCTTGATAGAGACAAAGATAATGCTGGTGATGTTTAAGGAAGCCAAAGACAGTCAATAGGTAGTCCAGGATAAGCCCTATTCTGAGATCAGCAGTACTAACACCCCTGTAGTGCAGGGAGAAATTTTCCTTAGGTACATAAATGATTTTCCTTTTTGTTCTACACAAGAGGCTGATGAGTGGCTGCCTACTATAGGTAAAGAAGTAGTAACAGCAGAAGAAGAGAGTAGCTAGCAGCCATATGAAGCTGATAACATATCTACTAACATAGAATCACTCCTTTCCTTAGTCCTAGAGGAGATAGAAACACCTCCTGAATTCAGACTTGATAATAATGATGATGATACTGATAGTACTGACAGTAGAGAAGATAAGCCTGGCTAGAAGAGAAGATAGCTTTGTATATATAGCAGTAGAGTCCTAACAGTACTTTCATAGGCCTTGAAAAAGGGATCAGTTATCAGTGAAAAAGATCTAGTTATCACAATCAGACAATGACACTCAGAAGTCTTTGACACTGGCCTGTAACTTTGTCACTACCACACTTAGCTTCTGGTGTCTGCTCTTGGTATGAAGAGTAAGGGACAATAAGAATCCTGACTAACTACTGATAGCCTTGTTTCTTGTCTTGCCTTGTTCTACAAGTATACTGTTAGAGATAGTATCAGTGTCATGAGGACTAATAACATGACTTACCATATATTCTGTGTTAACTCCTACCCTATGCACCCTGATGACATGCTTGGGCTATACACATTCTGGCTAACCCTAGATACATTCTGAGTTTGTGGTATCAGTGAGGCAGAACAGGCCAGCCTGTGTAGTTAGCTAAGCATTGATATAGAGATATAGACCAGTGTGGGATCAGTGAATGTTGATATCTTCAATTAGTATAGAGAGATAAGATGTGTCTAGACTAATGAGTATATTGATGGAATGACCATCTAGGACCTTGCTCTGCTAGAATTTGAGATATAATAATAATAATTTAATTAATGTCTATGTGTGCCTATGGCCTATATAGACTTGACCGAACTCAGCGGAAAAACCCCGCGCAGTC
>QQSL01000157.1:0-18607 GCA_003693665.1 Chaetothyriales sp. CBS 134920 | reverse complement strand
AGAAGAAGAAGAAGAAGAAGAAGAAGAAGAAGAAGAAGAAGAAGAAGAAGAAGAAGAAGAAGAAGAAGAAGAAGAAGGGGCGAAAGTTGGATAACTAACCTCAGTCACGGCATTGACCTGCAAGCCCTTGACGGCCATTTCCTCGTGGCACAAGAAATCGAGAGGCATCCAGACCAGGTGGCCACGAATCTTGTCGAGTTGTTCGCGCACCTGCTTGGCCGGCATGTAGGGGTCGTGCAGATGGCCCTGGCTGGTGCTGCTGCGCGGCAGAAAGCTGTCGTAGTCGGTCCAGGTCTTGATGTCGTTGTCCGGGTCGGCGCGGAAGAGGTAGCGGTACACGCCTGTGTTGACCGTCGCCTGCTTGGTCCACAGGTCCCAGACTTGGTCCGACAGCGGGTCGGCGACAAAGTCCCATTCGGGGCCAAAGTACTCGGCGTTCATGGCCACCGTCGGCGGTTGCGCGTTCGGGTCGTTGGACGCGTCAAGCGGTTGTGCGTCGATCAGGCCGAGGTGTTCGCGCCAGAGGTGGCGGCGCAGCGTGGCTGCGTGGTAGCCGGCCTCGTACGGCTGGCCATCCATGGTCGACTCGAGTTTGCGCGTGTCCGTCATGACGATCGACAGCTCAGAGTCGCGCGAGCCCAGCTGAGACCGGTCATTGAGATTGGATGAGCCGCAGATGACGGTTTTGTCGTCCGCAATCAGAAGCTTACAGTGCACGTACAGCTCCTCTTGGACAAAGTGCTTCTTTTCCTCTTCAATGTCGCCCTCCCATACTTCTTCCGACACGGTGCCGCCTCGCGACATGGCATCTTCCGCAATCGAATCGGCCGAGTTGATCGGGTCCTTAACGTCGATCTTCTTCCTGGCCGCTTCAAACCTGCGCTTCTGGTCGATGATCTTCTGCTGTTCCGAGCTGCTGATCTGAGTGCCCTTGCCCTTCTTCGTGTCCTTCTCGTTATCCTCCTCTGCAAACCCGTGGATGCCCGTGCCCATGATTTCTTCGGCTTCGGCGCGTTGCAACTGCTGGTACGACACTCCCGAGTCCTTCTCTTGTTGTATCAGCGCGGGAGTCTTGTTGATGCGATCATAGGCTCGCAGGTTAAAGAAAAACAGGTACTTGGTTGGATCGACATTGGCCTTTCGAAGCTGACCGAAAATGCTATGTTCGCCACGGTTGATGCTCTTGTACTGGTAGTCCATGATTGCCCTCGTCCCAATGGCCGCGTCTTGCCGCAGATCGCCGGCGAAGCCTGGAATCGCCGGGATGACAACGATCACCCGGAACTTGCGATTCTCCCGCTCTGCGCGGAGGCAAGCATTGACAATGGCACGGCCAATGGTATTGCGAACAGGTAATTGCTGCTCGCCGGTGGCGGTAATAAAAAACTGGTTTTCGATATAGACATAGTGTTGTGCATTCTCGATGATCTCACAGTATGCGTTCTGGATGCTTTTCTCGTTGAGGATGCCGCTGCTCCAGTCGTCGCTGCTGCGCACAATCTGAGCGTGCACGGTGCCCTGGTCCTTGAGCTTGGATGGATCGAGCGGAGTGATGGGGTGGTTAATATACTGCCCGACTGGGTGTCTCGGGCGCTGGACAGCCACCAGGTCTTCATCCGGATTGGATCCATGCTTCTCTGCTCGTGTGGTGATGCATAGCCAGTCCACGCTTGCATCCCGCTTGTACTTATCCCGCTTGATGTGGTTCCAGCGCAGAACAAAATGCTCGGCGATATCCAAAACACATTCGCCCACCAGGCCCATGGCAACGTCGTGCCATGGCATACGGCCATACTCTGTCTTATCCAGCTCGTTGTTGGCCCAGTCCTGGACGGTGTGGAAGTCCATGATCCGATTGTTGTTATAGTCTTGTCCAGGCCAAACCTCGTTCTGCACCCCAGACGGATGGACGTCGGCCAGGGGGTGCTGCATTGTATCCCACCTGCCATAGCACAGGTCGAGGCCGCCGATGAAGGCGAGATGATAGTCTATCACGATGAACTTCTCATGGTGTGCCCAGTAGAATGTCATGTCGCCCAGGTTCTCAAACATGTTGTGGTCCGGGTGGCGGAGGATGTGAATGTTACCATAGCCCTTGGATCCCTCGGGACATAGTCTTCTCAGCGCATGCTTTGTGTGGGCGGAATTGCAGGTCAGGGCCTGCGCGACCTCCTTGTACACAATCACATATACCTGCACCCCTCGCTCCGCCGCCCGTTTGATGACCTGGTCAAGGCGCCACTCCTGGTGGAAATAGGGCGGCCGACGCAAGAAGAGTTCGGGCGACAACCACCAATCCTCGATGTAGATGACCTCTTTGGCATTCTCGAGGCCGACGGAAACAGCCCAGAAGTAGTCACGGCCATCGACATACCACTTGATCTTGTTGTTCTCTCGCTCTGGGAAAAAGGACTGGAAGCGATGCGAGGCACAGATGCCGGTGCGCTTGCGGTCAGTGGCCTGTTCATGCGGCTCGTCGTGACGGTGATTGCGATTCCACAGATTGCCAATCTTGCCCATCTTGTTCTTGAAGTGAATCGCTTCGACCTTGGCATCCTGAAGCGACGTCTCTGCCACACCGTCATGAGCTGGCCAAGGGCCATGGTGGAGCTTGACTGAGGCTTACCTTTCATCTTCTTTCGAAGAGACTGGATCGACTGCATGATGACCTAAGGCTAACTTTAGTATGATAAAGCCGACACTAGGCGCCGGCGTCCCTCACAGTGCAGTGTTGTTGGCCGGAGCGCGAGTCTCCAGCGCGGCTGGAACGGTGCAAGGGGGGCTTGGCTGGGGACGGGACAGCAAGGTCTGCGACGGCGACTTGCAGTCTTAGCAGGCCGCCTAGAGACCAACTTGGCTACGATCAGTCGAGGGAGGGAAACTTGGAGGGGGAGGGGAATGGTATAGGGTTTTGAACCGCTTTGGGCGGATTGCGTATGCCAAGACACGGGTACCGTATTCCTCTTCCGCCGCCTCCGTCTCATAGGCTGAGAATTCTGGGCAGGTGCGAGAGAAACGGCAGCGACGACTGAGACTGCTCACCGACACCAAGTGCCACCAAATCCCACCGAATACCACCATATGCCACCATATGCCACCAAATGTCACGTTATGGTACGGCCATCTCACCCTTCCGTCTATCATATCGACCATCCAAAAGAACCGTCAAACCCCCAGCCGTCCGTCTCTTGTGGTCCCCGCCTGATCTCCTCAAAGCTTGGGACCACGCCCTGTTCGTAGAAGCTGATGAGCCGCTCCATGTCCTCGTCGTTCATGTTATTGAAGTCGGCCGTGCTCCATTTGTCACACACCTCGCTCATCCAACCCATGCGCTTGCTGATGTCGGCAGTTGTCTGGCCAGGAGCTGCTCGCCGCAAACGCTTCCTCAATAGGCCGACTTTCCTGATGCTTTCGCCAGTACCTTCAGGGAGCATCTGCCCAATCTGCCGCCTGATCGATGCTGCTAGCCGCGGACCGTTTCCATTAGTAGAGACCATGACCTGCAGGGGCCCGTCTCTGTGAACGCTGCCAAAGTAGAAGTCGCATTCGGGCGGCACGTCTGCAACGTTGACTGGTATCTTCAGTTCCTTGCAAACCTTCCAGATCTGCGTTGACGCATCTGGATCATCAATGGCAGTCAGGACCATTGAAATCTTCTTTTCCGGCAGCAGATCTATGGGCAGAAAGACACGGTCGACGTGCTCGACTTGGCCCTGCTCCACTCGGTATGCGACCTCTTCATTGAGGCCATCGCGTGGACAGACAACGGTCACTCTGGCGTCGGCATTCAGCAAGTTCACAATTCGACCTGCAGCAACCTGTGTCGCTATCAGCATTGCCGTAGAGCGCGACAACGAGGCTGCATCCAAAATACCTCGCCGCCGCCGACGACAAGCACATTCTTGTTTTTGATCTGCCAGGCAAGAATAAGGGAGCCTCCCCCTTGAATCTCAGGGAATTTCGAGGCCATTGCAGGGGCGTGGAGTTGTAATAGGAGCCATTGACCAGCCCACCGCTCAAACAAAGGTCCCAATGTGAAAAGTGAAAAACAGGGATCACGTTAATTACGGGTAAACTTACGGTCATGTAACTTTGGCCGGAAAAACTCAAGCGCCGATGCAAGGCGTTCTTTCCTTCCAACGGTCATTACCTTATACGGCCCACTCGGCAGAGAAAAGCTTTGCCCAGTCACAACCCCAATGATTACCCAGGTGATTATGGAGGACATATGATGCCGCAGTCTTTTATAATCCTAGACCAACTGCCCCCCGTCGCCCTCGAGCTGTAGCTATCATAGCCAAGATGCGAGGCGTCAAGGTCTTCTCTGGCCGCTCCCATCCCGCCTTGACCAAGGCCATCTGTGAACGACTCGGGACAACGCCTGGCAAGTGTGATCTGGGCTCCTTTTCCAATGGCGAGATCAGCGTTCAAATCGGGACCTCTGTCCGAAACGAGGATATCTTCATCGTCCAGAGCGGAAGCCCCAAGATCAACGACAGCATCATGGAGATGCTCATCATGATTGCGGCCTGCAAGGGCGGCTCAGCCAAGAGCATCACCGCTGTGGTGCCCTACTTCCCATACTCGCGCCAGTCGAAGAAGAAGTCACACAGAGGAGCGATCACTGCCAAGATGTTGGCAAACCTGATGGTGGTGGCGGGTGTGACTCACATCATCACGGTCGATCTACACTCTTCACTCATGCAGGGCTTCTTCGGCAAGCCGGTCGACAACCTCGAGGCTCAGCCGCTGCTGGCAAGATGGGTCAAGACCAATGTTCGCCACTGGAAGGATGCCGTCGTTGTCAGCAAGAACGTGGGCGGCACGAAAAGAGTGACCGCATTTGCCGATCTACTCAAGATCAGATTTGCCATTATCTCGACGGATAGGGACCGAAGTCGTAACCCACAGTATATCAGTAATATGAACGATAGCACTGTCTTCTTCGACGTCATAGGGCCACAGTCGATTCATACGCAGCAACGAGACAGTGATCATGACGAAGGTGAGGATGCCGACACCGAATCGGAAAGCCGGCCAAACAGACGACAGACCAACGGCGTCACCTCTCATCCCAAATCCGTCACGATTGCGACCAGCCCGGCCATCTACACCACCACTGCCCAGTCCTCTGAGACATCCTCGCCGTATTATCAAGGCCGTGAAAGTATCCCAAGTGCGCGAAGACCATCCGAGTACGAAGCAAATGACGGGGCATTTGACGAAAGAGCGCGGGATGTTATCATTGGGCGACTCATCCAAGGCCATGTGGTCGACGAGGATCATCCGTCTCCTGCAATGTCCAACATGTCTGCCTATGGTCCCTTTGGTCAAGGCCTTCCTTCGGCCAGCTTGCTACCCGAGGCCATCGATGATTCCGATCAACACCCGATGACCCTGTCCTTCATGTCCAACGCGTCCTCCTTCCATCCCGACCACGCACTCGGGGGAACTATCGATGCAGCAGCGACATCCGACGAAGAGGAAGAGGTGATGAAGAATCCCGAGGTGGAACACACAGTCACGCTTGTTGGTGACGTTAAGAATCGGACGGTGCTGATTGTGGACGACATTATGGATCGGTCGGCCTCGTGGATAGCTGCTGCAGAGACTTGCGTCAAACGGGGCATGGCACAGAAAGTCTACTGCATCGCCATACATGGCTTGTTTGGAGACGATTCCCTGGAAGAGCTGGAGGCCTGCGACTGCATCAACCACATCATTGTCACCAATACATTCCCCATCTCTGCTGAAAAAATCAGGTCTTCACGCAAGCTGGTTGTGATTGAGCTGTCGAACCTGTTGTCGGAAGCGATCCGACGCAATCATCATGGAGGTAAGTGGGCACCCACCCCCTGGTCGTGGACCGGCATACTGACCACAAGCCCCTAGAGAGTGTCAGAGCCTTTGATCAAATGCCAGAATGAGTGATGATTGGTTCTGGAAAAGCGAACAAGGCCCCCTGATATGTAACACCAAGGCTCAGCCACATGATGCTGGCCAGGAAGGCTTAGCGCGATATTTGCCCCCCACCAAGGTGGCTCGTGCACCGCCACAGAATCAGCGCCGTTCTCTCTCTGGTCCCTGTTCCATGGTCGGCTGCACATGCATCTTGTGGGAGCTCGGAGATTTTTCATCACATGTTGCTCCAATCCTGTCCAATTAATAGTACCCGGCGAAATATAAAGGTTTGAAGAAGCATACAACCCTGCCATCAAGCTCGGTCACAGGCCAGGCATATGCCAAGCAATGCCAAGGTGGACGGAACTAATTCCTGCCAATGAGCTCAACTGATTTGATGTTTGTCCTGTTTGCTCGACTCAGATATGAACTACCACCTGTCCATTCAGCATGTCATCCTATTACTGTTAGCACTGTTGCTCATTACCCCTGCTTCTCTTGTCGGGGGGAGGGGGGAGAATTGTCGCACTGCCTGTCTAGTGCAGAATGGCTATTTTCCCTCTTTGGGAAAGCGAGGAGACACGGCTGCTCGGTAAGTTAATAGTTTGACATGGCAGTCAGTGTGGGCAAACTACCCACAGCCCAAGGGAAACGAGTTCTTAGTCAGTTGCTCAACTCTCTCCTCGTTTCCACCAGCCTATCATACTTGGTTGAGATGATACCCAACATGAATGAATGCCTATTCCAGGCGAGCCTCATGAAACAGACAGTACTGGGCGAATTATATCTGGCTTCTTTGATACTTTCTTCTGACATGGCTGTATGCGGTTAAGTGTCTCTTTCTTTGTACCTTTTGATGTTAGTGCCCGAGCCCCACAGACAGACGAACAAGGGCCTTTGCCGGTTGGTTGGCCACCCGATTCCGATGGTAACCAGTCCTGATCGAAAGCTTGGGGGACGGAGTACCGAATTGGGCTGGGCTGCTACTATCAAAGTCCTCGTCCTGCTGTGAGAGGATTCACAACAATTGCATCCAACTCAGCTTGAGAGTGCGAGACCGGTTTTGAAATTCGTTCCTTGAGGGTCAGGGGTATCTTGTGGTCGGGTACCAGTCCGTGTCGCAAGAGTTGGGGGAAAGATGGTGAAGCCAAATGAGAGGAGGTACGTACTTTTGCGCTTCTTTTTTTACACCAGTTCGTGTCCTGGAGCCTGGACGACCCATAACCATGGCCATGGGGCCGGCCACACAGATCCACCCTTTAAAGTCTGACCCTGTTTGATGTCTCTCCGGACACTGGGCTGATGTCACTCTCGCTTATCATCGAGCTTTTCTCTCCATTGTGTGGTGTGGTGTGTGTCCTCTCTCTGCGATTTTTTGGTTGGCCGCGTTGGCCTCAAGAACTAGTGTGTGCGACTAAATGCCTAGTGGCTCGCTCTTTTTCTTGGCTTCCGACAAATCTCGCTGCGTTTTAGTGTGTGACCCATTGAGCCGGGATGCACTTGCCCCATTTGAGCGGACTTAGTGCTTGCCATCTGCGGTTTGCCCCTTCCAGCATTGGCCCATCCCGAATGCAGAAGGAACATCACGGCTCTTGCCTCCCCCCGACCCCTGTCACACACACGCAGACACACTTAATAAAATATCCCATGAGATCGGATTGCTTCCCCTAGAGCGAGCGCCATCATCCCTGACCGCCTCGTGCATGCCACTTGCATCCAGATGGCTTCGATCTGTAGTGTCCGCGTTTCACATCCTCGAAAAAAGGTTCAAACCCTTTTCCCTTTTCCGTTCGCTCAGCTCAGCTCTCGATTGCCCTTCACAGAGAGGTGCGCCCCCGCCGCCGCCGCCGCCGTCAGCCGCCCGCGTCGGGCGTGTGCCAACGCAGACATTGAAATGTCTCCGGGGCCCGTCGCTCTGGGTCGGGTATGCGATCACACTCGGATCTAGTGTTTGCTGCTTGCGCAAGATAGACGTGGTCCCACTGCCCTTGGACTCACTAGTAGTTCATCGTGGCGGCCGACGTCTTGCAAAAAAAGCCCGACCAGGTTTTGCGTCTTCCCTTCTTTCTGGCAAGGCCAGGCCCTCTTTTCTCTCTTGTCCCTCCTCTCGTCTCTCTCGGCCCCATACCCCATCGCCTCTCGCCCCTCGCCCCGCTCCCCTTCGGCCCCCCCTTTTGCTCTCTGCTACCCGACCTTCCATCTCCACGGCTCGCATTGCGATTGGTTTCCACTCTTAACCTGGGAACCACACCTTGGAAGCAAGATAGACTTTGGAGCTGCTTGTCCTTGCCCTTGCCACCTTGGATGAACCAGGCTTTCGTCACCCGTCTAACGAGCAGCCGCCGCCGCCAGCCAGCTGGGTAATCAGCAAGTCATGAAGTAAACCTGGTCAATCCCTCTTTTCGACTGGGATTTGTCTGCTTTGAGCAGAATTTTCTTTTCTTGGATGCCCTGACACCTGGAGTGACGGGAGGGATGGATATGTGAACATTTCGGCATACAGGGTCTCTATTATGCCATGTATCCCTACCCTGTGGCCACGAAAGATATCTCAATCGCCTCGACCGCCATCCAGTCATTACCGTTGGTCATCTATTTACTTCTCGCCCAGCTTTCCCTCTCTTCCCCCCAGAGACAAGGAGACGAAAGGTCGTCGTGGAAAGAGTTCTTGACTTCACTTTCTTGGAACCAAACACTCCGGGGTGATTTGATGTTTAACGTCACGCCTCAAACGGAAAACTCAATCTGGCAATTGCTTCCCGGCCCGCTGTCGGCATTTAAACCTTGGTGGTTCTATTCACTTCGCCCGTTCTCCATTTCAGTTCCACTCTCCCCCTGGTCTGTTTGGCAGTTGACAGGGGCTATAAGGCAAGGCAGGCAGGCTAGCAGGATCACCAGAAGAACCTGAGAGTGAAGTCACAAAGGTCAACTAGTGACTAGAGTTAGGATAAAACAAAACAGAGACAAGGGTCCTGTTCTGCAGGGCTGGGGTGCTTCATCCCCCTTTTGTTTGACGACAGTATTCTATTCACCCATTGCTGTCTGTTCTTCTATTCTTCCAGTACTTCACAGCCTCTTGCCAACAGATAAAAGGAAGGCACCGAAACCCGCAGACAGGCAAAAATACTTTTCTCCCACGCATCATTCAACCTCCAAATTTCCACAAGAGCAAAAGAAGAACCCAGCCAGAGGAAAGGAAATAGTTGTTCAACATTGGCCAACACAACACCTCAAGATTCCCCTGCGGCGCCGACACAGACACTCAACCCACACCGACAAGAGAGAAGGAACGCAAAGATAGAGAGAGAGGAGATTTGCTCAACCCTACTTGGACCAAACCTCCTGACGACTTGATTCATTAACCTTCATCACCGATATCATCACCCCCTCCTCCTCTTCTCCTCCTGGAGCAGGAGTGAGTGAACGTACAGGATGCCTTCTCGACACTTTGCTCATCGACCCGACCGATGTCCAGGACACGAATGGGGCAAGATCAGCCACAACGGAACAAACACCAACTTTTGGATGTGTGACAAGTGCGGACATCGGTGCAACACCATCTGGGTAAGTCTTTTTTTGTTTTCCTTCTCTTCTTTCGTCTGTGTGTGCATCGAGGCCCAGGTCCTTTTGGATCTGTCTATAGAAAGAAGAAAGGCCGAGACTTGTTGGGAATTTTTTGCACTGACTTTTTTTCTGCTTGGCGGATGGAAATATAGCAATGTCAACAGTGCGGAATGTGCCTGTGTCCGAATTGTCACGACCGAAGCCCCAATCGCGGCGGCAAGGACGTCAAGATGCCAAAGTATCTGTAACCGGGGGGGAGGGGAGGCTAATGGAAAATGGCAAAGCCAAAAGGGAAAAGGAAGAGGGACAAAGGGGCATAGGAGCATCATGCGGGCTTGCGCCGAGGAAGGTGGATGGTCTGCTTTAGCTAAGCTTGGGATCTTGGTTCTATCTAGTGGTGCTTTTGCTGTTCCCCCCCCCCTCCTCCCCAATCCCTCCTCTTTTTTTATTCTTTTTTGAGGTTAATAAAGTCTGGGGAGCGGGAGCGGGACGGGGGGTGGAAAGAAAGACTTTAATTCTTATTCTATTATAAGTAGTTTTTTTTTCCTTTGTTCTTTTTTCTGGATTTTTTTTTACCCCAGTGCCAGGGAAAAAAGGGAAAAAAAGAAAGAAAATAAAAATAAAATTGGATACCAAGAAAAACCTGGGTAGATACGAAACAAAGGGGGAAGAGGGGGGCGGAGTCCAAGCGACGAAGATGGGGAAAAAAAAAAAATTTTTTTGAAAAAAAGAGAGGAAAAAGATAAATTTCCAACGTTGTGGTACACACTGCAGGGCAGGGGCCTGGTCGATGACTCAGCGTTGTTTGGAGAGATCTTATCAAAAAAAAAAAAAAAAAAAAGGGGGGGGGGGGGAGGGGGGGGGGGGGGGGGGGGGGGGGGGGGGGCGGGTTAAAAAAAAAAAAAAAAAAAAAAAAGCAGGCCCACAGGAACAAGGGGGTGCGGAGAGAGGGCAGGGGTGATGGTGGCGATGCTGCTGGTGAGATGCGCCAGGGCATTCGTTTCGGCTCGTCTTTTTTTGATCAACGGGCAAACAAACAAGACATGACAGACAGACAAGACGGACAGACAAGACAGACAGACAAGACAGCGGGGGCATTGGTGTGAGACATAAGCACATGCCACGCGCGCGCGTGTCGGCTTAATAAGAAAAGAAATCCTTCCTCCTCTTTCTCGTTTCGGTGACGCGAGTGGATTTGGCGGAATGGGTTATTCGTCGGCCCGTCCGATAGCTATTGATAGTATACTTCGACTGAAAGACGACAGCAAGATTTCATTTTAATCTAGTCAACCGAAACCGAGATGGCGTCCAATGCAAAGCAGACAGACAGGCATGTAAGCACCACACGCACTCGCCGAGCTCGCCCAACTTCATGCTATTCTGTCGTGGCGTGTTCGCTGGTCGATCGAGCTCGACCTCCTCTTCTTGTGGAATTCGTTGTCCTGGTAGACAGACAGAAGCGACAATGCAAGCGCTGCAATGGCCGCGCCCGTGGTGACCTTGTACGCGGTAGAGAAGCACGCACGGCCGACGAGGCACTCCAAGTCGCCATTGTCCTGTCGGACAGATTGGCTGTCATAGATCTTGCCGTAGAGCAGATTGAAAATGTTGCCAGTGATGACTGGGGCCAAGGTCATCGTCCCCCAGTTTTGACTGAACCCGTTCACACCAAACGCGTGGGCTGTCAGTGCTGGGGAAACACCGAAGAGGAAGCCATAGGCGAGGCCGGTCAGACCCGAGACAAAGAAGAGGAGATTCGGGTTCTCGAGAATGGTGGCAATCAGATTAGCCACAATGAAGACAGATGCGGCAATGAAGAGGCACCAGAAGCGCGAGCACTTGAACTTGGACACCAAGACATCGGACCCAATGCCGGAGAGTAGACGGCCAATGAAAGAGGTCAAGGAGATTATCGAGACATGCAACTGCTGGCGTGTTTGGACCAAGTCTGGGTCAATGTTGCCATCGTAGTGTTTCCAGAGCGCCTGCACATCGTTGCCGATATTGTTGATCGTCATCAGACCAATGCCAGCCATCAGGCCCAGCATGCAGAAGATCTTCCAAAAGTCAAACAGGCGCAGCAAGCCGAAGCCTCGGACGTCTGTGTGGTGAGGATGAACCCAGTCAGCCTCGGTCTCGATAGGTGATTCAACATCTTGGCCTCGGTTGGAGGCGAGCAAGGACCTTTCTTCCCCGTCCTCTCGATCCTCGATCTTGGCCGCCGCCTGTGGGCTTGGAGGGGGAGAAATGCTTATCACACCTGTTTCTTGCGCAATTGGCAGTTCCGGGCCGGATGTTTTTCGCCGGTGCGAGGCCGCCTGTTGTTCGTCCTGCGGCACCGACTC
The DNA here is from genome assembly GCA_003693665.1 of Chaetothyriales sp. CBS 134920. Classification (NCBI taxonomy): domain Eukaryota; kingdom Fungi; phylum Ascomycota; class Eurotiomycetes; order Chaetothyriales; family Domatiomycetaceae; genus Domatiomyces; species Domatiomyces catenatus. The sequence continues at coordinate 6,797 of QQSL01000157.1, read as the reverse complement.
ATATGGGGCGTCAGGCACGATGTTCAGAAAGAAGAAGGAAAGCAGCGGGAGCAGCACGGTTCCAGAAGCCAGCAAGATGAGGAAGTTGTATGTGCTGCGCGGGAACGCCTGAGAGAGGGTGGAGAAGAACAGCGCACTGAGACCAAAGGCCGACAGGGGAAAGGCCGTGGCGGTGCCACGAGACTGGGGGAAGTTCAGGGCCGCAGTCTTGATCGAAGCCAGGAAGGCAGCACAACTGGCCGTGCCAGTGAAGAAGGAGTAGAGGCAGAGCAGCAAGATCGGATATCCCGGGCCCGATTTGTATGCTTATCGCAGTCAGCACGACGCCGCCGAGCCAGGACAGAGTGAGGACGCACCTTGGGCGATGGGATAGTAGCCGACGGCGAACAAACCGATGCTAACTGCCACGCCCCAGCGCGGCGACTTGGAATCGACCAAAATGCCAGCTGGAATGCCCATTGCATACATTCCCAGATTGCCGCATGTGCCCTGCAACGGGTCAGTGTCTTCAACTCTTCAGAGAACATCGACATCGCAGTCGGCGGCAGGCCAGAAGGGTGAAGGGGCAGTCACCACCACCACGTGCCATAACGTACGATCAGGTTTTGCTCTGTGGACGAGAGTTTGAGATGACGGGCGAACTGGGGGGCCCAGGCCGAGTAGCCATACTGCACGCACACGGTCAGGTCAGCCCGAGTAAACGGGGAAAGGGGGTGGCTCTCAAGGGCAGGTGTCTCGCCTGCGGCCCTTGATTGCACTCACATTTGTTCCGCAGGCCAGGGCGACCACTGTTGCGGCCACCTCCGACACGTATCGAGCTCGGCGGCGCTGGGAGTCAGTCGAAACGTGCATGGTTGAGGGGGTTGAGGGGGGTTGAGGGGGGGTTGGGGGTTGGTTGTTTGGTGTTGACGGCGAAGCGGAGGTGGGACTAGCTTAGTATTAACAACAACATCCCGCACAAAGCAGGCAGAGTATTTTTATTAACACGATATCTGTACGGAAGGGAAACACGTTGGGGGAGTCAATGAAGAAATCGATGGAGCGTCATGGGGAATGGCGTGCCGACCAATGCCGAACTGGTGCAGTCCAAGTTACTAATTAGGCGATGAACGGGACTGATTGGTATGTGCCGCGCGGCAAACGCCAAGCGCGCCAAGCGCCAAGCGCCAAGCTCCATGACGTCGGCCCCCAATTGGGCTTAGTGGCTGATTATAGGCATCCGGCCGACTGATTCATTGCATCTGCTCATCTGCTCACCACTACACCCGACTGTCGATTGTCACGATGGGAGCGCTGCTCTCGCTCCCGCTCATGGCGCTGCCCAGCGCAGCCACGCTCGGCTCGGTCGCGCTGTCGTGCTGTGGCGCCTCGACGTGCACGGCGCTCTGCAGCGCCTGTGGCAAGTTCCGCAGCAGCATCGCCACCCGCATCGCCTATGCGGTCTTGCTGCTGGTCAACAGCATCCTGGCCTGGATCATGCTGACGCCCTGGGCCATCAAGAAACTCGAGCACCTGACGCTCGACTACATGAAGTTTGAATGCGGCAGCTCCCAATGCTACGGCTACTTTGCCGTCCAGCGCATCAACTTTGCCCTCGCCATCTTCCACCTGGCCCTCTCCGTGCTTCTGATCGGCGTTACCAGCACCAAGAACCCGCGGGCCGGGCTGCAGAATGGCTACTGGGGCCCCAAGATCATCGTCTGGCTGCTGCTGATCGTGCTCAGCTTCCTCATCCCCGAGGAGTTCTTCATGTTCTGGGGCAAGTACGTGGCTTTTGCTGGCGCCCTGCTCTTCGTCCTCCTCGGCCTCATCCTACTCATCGACCTGGCCTACCAGTGGGCCGAGCTGTGCCAGGACAAGATCAACGAAGCCGATGGCTCCGAGCTGCGCCTCTGGCAGGGCCTGTTGGTAGGCTCGAGCGTGCTGATGTACGTGGCCGCGCTGGTGATGACAATCATCATGTACATCTACTTTGCGCACAGCGGCTGCAGCATGAACATCTCCGCCATCACCATCAACCTGCTGGCCATCCTCCTCATCACCGCCATCAGCGTCAACCCGACTGTGCAGGACAATAATGCCAAGGCCGGCATCGGCCAGTCTGCCCTGGTTGCCTTCTACTGCACATATCTAACCTTCTCAGCCGTGGCCATGGAGCCCGACAAGCACCACTGCAATCCTCTTATTCGATCCGGTGGCGCTCGGACGACCACCGTCGTCATCGGCGCCATTCTCACCATGTTGACCATTGCCTACACGACGACGCGAGCGGCCACCCAGGGCTTCGCCATGTCGTCTGGCAACTCGGGTCGCTATGCCCAGGTGTCGCAGCTGGACGACAACGAGCACGGCCTAGTGACGACCCAGCCACGGTCGCGCCGCGAAATCATGCAGGCTGCTGTGGCCGAAGGCGTGCTCCCGGCGTCGGCCCTGGACGAGGAAGATGATGACTCGGACGACGACGACGACGACAGCAGCAGCTCGAAACGTGCCAAGGACGACGAGCGCACGGGCACGCAGTACAACTACAGCCTGTTCCACATCATCTTCATGCTGGCCACCTGTTGGGTAGCAACCCTGCTGACGCGCGACTTTGACGCAGAACAAGACTCGGACTTCACTCCCGTCGGGCGCACGTATTGGGCCACGTGGATCAAGATCATCAGCAGCTGGGTCTGCTACCTTATCTACGTCTGGACTCTGATCGCGCCCACCATCCTGACGGACCGCGACTTTTCGTGATGGCATGGAGTGGTTGTAAGGCGTCTTTCAGGTCGGCCGGCCGTTCGTTCCTCTTCTCTTTGGCTTTTTCTAGGCAGTCCATGTGGAGACTACAAGCTGTTCCCTGGTCCATATGTAGGAAACATGGAAATTCGTCAGGCTTTGATTCCATCGTAGAAAACATGGCAATTCGTCAGGCTTTGATGCCATCGTAGAAAACATGGCAATTCGTCAGGCTTTGATGCCATCGTAGAAAACATGGCAATTCGTCAGGCGTTGATTCCATCATAGAATGTTCTATTCACGGCGCCACCATTTTGCTCTCCAACTACTTCGAGACCTCCCCCCCTTTTCTGTTTCTCTGCGTGTAGAAAAAGACTCTTCACTCCTTGGCCGCACTCGTACCAGTCGTGGCTGTCACTGCCGCATCTTGCTCTCCGTCCTCAACGGGCGGCGCAGTCGCTAGATTGCTAGGAGTCGGGGGCGAATTTGGGATTGCAGCAGTCAACTCGCCCACCTGCTTCTCGAGTTCGCGAATACGCTGTCGCAACAGCTGGTTCTCGCGCGTCAGAGCGGCCGTCTCGGCCTGGTAGAAGAAGCTCTCGTCGCGGGTGCTGTTGCGGCGGGCTATGTCCAAGGGCGAGGGCGACAGCTCGACGCTGGAGCTGCCACCACCGTCGTTGGTGTAGATGGGCCGCAGCGCGGGCGACCGGTTGGCCGAGGGCGGGTTGCGCGATAGACTGCGCCGCGGCGGTGGCAGCAGGGCCTGGCCGGGGGCCGGGATGGCTGGGTGCGGCGACGGGAAGCCGACCGATCGCTCGGACGCCGGGGTGGTCGGGTCGACTACTGCTGCTGCTGCTGCTGCTGCGGCGGCGGCGGCATGGGACGAACGGCGAGACGTCTGGTCGGGATTTGTGGCAGTGGTAGGGGTGCGTAGAGCGTCAAGCTGTTGCTGCTGGTCACGGATCATCTGCAGCATGCGGTTGACCTGGGCTTCCTGCTCTTGTTCCAGCTCGTTGTGCAGCTCGCCCAGGCTAGGCTGGCGGTGATGCTGGTATTGGTGTGGGTTGTTGTTGTTGTTGTTGATGCTGCTGCTGCTGCTCGACAGCTCGCCCGGCCCTGGCATGGTGGGGTCGTTCAGGCTGAGGCTCATGGCAATCTGCGACCGGCGCCGCTCACTGCCTATCCGGCTTTGTCGAGGAGACCTCGGGTGACTGGCTGAGGACCGACGTGACAGGTCGGCTGCATTCATGCTGGCAGCTGCGGCGAGCGACGCAGACGAGCGGCGTGGTCGAAGCAGAGGGTTTCCCTGGCGGTCTGTGTCGGTGGAGACGGCCGTCTGCATGGCCCTTGCCGTCGCAGGAGACGGTGCTGGCGACCAGGACGGCGGCAGAGAGTTGAGGTCTGGAGGAGTCATGGCTGCAAAAGAGCGGGGGGAGACAGTGCTGGTGGCAGTAGTGACACAAGCCTGGTTGCTCCAAGCTATAACTTAGCTGTGACTAACCAGAGGCCACAGGAGTGACCCATTGAAAAAGGCTGGTCATCTACAGGTTACCAGTATTCGGACATCCATTGTGCAGCTCCTGGTTCTAGGCAGCAATGAATACCTAGTGGCATGCCAATAAATGAGATAAGCTTAATAAGTTTACTTACTTAAGCCTAGTAGTTAATTATTTAAGCGTAACTTAATGGTTATATAATTGTAAATTGTTAACAATGACAATAAGCAGCAGTGGCATTTTGATCTGCTATGGCAAAGGCCAGCGAATCTATTCCACCATCAAACGGGCGGCTACAGCATTCTGGCCATCGGCTGGGAAGAGACCTGGAGATATAGACGCCCGACGGCGGTATTGTTGATCTCTATAATGTCCCAGGTCATATACAGTATGTTGATCTCTATAGTGTCCCAGGTCATATACAGTATGTTGATCTCTATAATGTCCCAGGTCATATACAGTATGTTGATCTCTACAGTGTCCCAGGTCATAGTCCACCAGGTATACATACACGTCTCAACAGATCTACGCCTAGTGGCGTCATACAGCAAAAAGCTCCGAATGGTCTGAATGCCCACACCACATCCTTTGGGTCAACCGCCCACTCTACCAAGGCGTGAAAGCCACAAGGGCCAATTACACAGACCACAACAAAGACCACAACAAAGAGCATACCAGGAGCCAAACAAGAAACAGGCCAAGCAGACCCAAAGCAGCCAGTTGGATTGATAGAAGCAAGCAGGACACAAAGGCGCGTGGAAGGGTATGGCGCTAGCCAGATCAAGACGGCTTGTTTACCTGCTCCTGGGGGTGGTGAGAGGAGAGCTGCCTGGGCGGTGCGTGATCTGTGTTTGGTCTGTGTTTAGCGGCCTCTTCTTCCCAGCCACCTGCTGATTGAGCTGCCGCCCTCTCCTCCTTCCTCCCTTGGCCTATATACCCATTACCCATCGCGCAGCGCTCTACCGCTATATACCTGCTCCTTGACCTTGTTGCTGATCCTGTTGTCGCCTCCCAGCTGCGCGCACCATGTCCGGCGCTAATTACCTCAAGAACCTCCGGCGCGGGGACTTAAACGAGATCGCGACGGAAGCAAACTTACCCAAGTACGTACTGCAGCGTTGGAAAAGGGCGCGCGCGCGCGGCTGCAAATCGTTGCTGACGACGATGCGACTGTAGTGCGTCTGCGTACAAGACCAAAGAAGACCTTGCGCCTGCGCTGGACGAGCATCTCAGGGCAAACAGCACGACGTATGCGTACTCGGACCACAAGCTGATCGGCGCATACTACTCCAAGACGGGCCTCAAATCGCGATCGCCGGTCAAGGCGCTGGACGTGATCAAGCGCGACGATGAACCGACCGTGGTAGTGCCCAAGCAGCGCCGGAGGAAGACAGTCAGCGCGCCGGCCGACGAGTAAGTAGAGAACAATGCCCACGGGCCAATCATCTGCGGCGCGCGTGCGCATCTGATCCATGTTTGCCAGAAGCGGCAGCGATGCAGGCGCATTCACGGCCACGGCGACGACGACGACCAAACGTGCTGACAAGTCTGCCAGCACCGCGCGTGCTGCGCCCGACCGGCGCTCGTCTACCATCCTCCAGCAGACCCAAGAGGCTGTCGCGGTGTCGCCGGCGCGCGTGGCTGCCGCGTTTGAAAGCCAGGTGTCGACCGTCAAGTCGCACGTTATCAACACGCTCGACAGACTGCACGTCGCCGGCTACATCGACACGGTGCGCCGATTCACGTCCACGCCCTTTGCCATCGCCTTCCTCGCCGGCCTGTACGAGGCCAGCAGCGTGGTGCGGGTGGTCGTGCCGCTCAAGCGCCTCCATGACCTCCAGCTGCTCTCGTACGGCACGCAGCCCATCTGGGTGCCCGACCTCTTCGTCCTGCTCGAGTACACCAAGTTCTGGGAGCCGGCCCTGGTCTGGCTCCTCACCTCGCTGCTGGTGCCCCTGCTGGCATCCTACCTGATCAACATCCCCTGGAAGCTGCACGCCGCCCACCCGCATGCCACCCGCCGTGCCACCAGCCACGCGGCCCAGAGCCCAAAGTACGACTTGTTCGTCTTCTTCATCGCCAAGGCCGTCTTTGGCTACCTCGTCTACGCCGAACACTTCCAGTACTTTGGTCTCTTCACCCGCATCTCAACCGTGCTGGTCAACGAGAGCTTCTACGACCACTACCGCAACGTCCTGACCACCTCGGCCATTGGCGCTGCCATCACCATCTACGAGGCTGTGCTGCACAAGTGAAGATTCGCCGTGTCGTTGTTGTCGTCGTTGTTGTCGTCGTTGTTGTCGTTGTTGTCGTTGTTGTCGTTGTTGTCGTCGTCGTTGTTGTCGTCGTCGTCGTTGTCGTCTCTCTCGAGTTGAGCCATTCGGGCTAAATGACCTTTTTACGAACACTGGGTATCGGAGTTGGGTATTATAAGAGGTACGAGTTGGTCATGTTTTGGATTGTGATTTTCTGGATACCCCTGGTGATTGAGTTTGGAAACAGAGGAGAGGAGAGGAGAGGAGAGGAGAGGAGAGGAGAGGAGAGGAGAGGAGAGGAGAGGAGAGGAGAGGAGAGGAG
>QQSL01000156.1:0-18685 GCA_003693665.1 Chaetothyriales sp. CBS 134920 | reverse complement strand
TCGAGGTCTATTCCCTCTTCTACTGATACGATACTACTTGTGTGTGCCAAGAGCTTGGCACATCCCCTTGGTTCCACGTGATAAGTTGTGTGGTGATCCAAATTAGCACTCTGCCGTCACGCTAGACCATACATGGCAGTTCTGGTCACGTGGCAGTTCATAGCGGTCGGCGGTCAGAAGTCGCTGCTCGAGTCCTCTCCAAGCACACCAGAAGGATATAGGTCAGGCTTGAGGAAGATAACTCAGCACAGCACAGGAAAAGGCACTGAGTCCACCTTGGGCTAGTTAAGGTAGCAAGGCTGAAGTACACTGTAATCCTGAAAAATTCGCTGCGCCACTGCCCCTACGCCACCAGCCACTACTCCATCGTCACTGCCACCACTGCTGGTGATATTACTGGTAATACTGCCACTGCTGCTGCCGTTTTCTGGCACCTGCCAATTCAACAAACTCTCACCTACTCTCCCCACTCCCCTCCTTATTCCCGCATGCCTGCCCTACACCCCACCTAGAGATGGTAAGAATGCACAGGCAAGACTGTTGCCAGTCTCACAATTGATCCTTTATCAGACAGCTGGCTGACCCCTCCTGACAGGGTCAAACCAAACGCCGTGAGGGCAAGTCGCGCCCCACCAAGTCGGCACTCCTCGGCGGCGGCGGCGGCAAGAGCGGCAGCGGCGGCCAGGCCCAGATCAAGAAAGCCACCTACGAGATCTCGCGCAAGAAGGAAGTCGGCGTTTCAGATCTGACGCTGCTCAGCAAAGTGTCGAACGAGGCCATCAACGAGAACCTGAAGAAGCGGTTTGAGCATGGCGAGATCTACACCTACATCGGCCATGTCCTGGTCTCGGTCAACCCGTTCCGCGACCTGGGCATCTACACCGACGCCGTGCTCGACTCGTACCGCGGCCGCAACAGACTGGAGGTGCCGCCACACGTGTTTGCCGTGGCTGAGGCGGCCTACTACAACATGAAGGCCTACAAGGAGAACCAGTGTGTCATCATCTCGGGCGAGTCGGGCGCAGGCAAGACCGAGGCGGCCAAGCGGCTGATGCAGTACATTGCCAACGTCTCCGGCGGCTCCGACTCTCGCATCCAGCGCACCAAAGACATGGTCCTTGCCACGAACCCGCTGCTCGAGTCGTTTGGCAATGCAAAGACGCTGCGGAACAACAACTCGTCCCGGTTCGGCAAGTACCTCGAACTCGAATTCAACGAGCAGGGCGAGCCGGTCGGCGCCAAAATCACCAACTACCTGCTGGAGAAGTCCCGGGTGGTGGGCCAGATCAGCGGCGAGCGCAACTTCCACATCTTCTACCAGTTCACCAAGGGCGCCTCCAGCGAGTACCGCGAACTCTTTGGCGTCCAGCAGCCGCAGTCGTACCTCTACACCAACAAGTCCAAGTGCTTCGACGTGCCCGGCATCAGCGACACCGATGACTTCAACGACACGCTCCAGGCCATGAAGATCATCGGCCTGACCAAGCCCGAGCAAGACAACATCTTCCGCATGCTGGCGGCCATTCTATGGACCGGCAACATCTCCTTCCGCGAGAACGACCAGGGCGGTGTCGACATTGCCGACCAGTCTGTGGTCGACTTCTTGGCCTACCTGCTCGAGGTCGAGGCCGGCCAGGTCAACAAGGCCTTGACTGTGCGCATTGTGGAGACGGCCCGAGGCGGCGGACGACGCGGCTCCGTGTACGAGTCGCCCTTGAATCCGGTGCAGGCGGCGGCGGTGCGTGATGCGCTGGCCAAGGCCATCTACTTCAACCTCTTCGACTGGATCGTTGCGCGCACGAACGTGTCTCTGCGGGCCCAGGGCGCGACCAAGAACACGATCGGCATCCTCGACATTTACGGCTTTGAGATTTTCGAGCGAAACTCGTTCGAGCAGCTGTGCATCAACTACGTCAACGAGAAGCTGCAGCAGATCTTCATCCAGCTGACCCTCAAGACCGAGCAGGAGGAGTATGCGCGGGAGCAGATCCAGTGGACGCCGATCAAGTACTTCGACAACAAGGTCGTCTGCTCCCTGATCGAGGACAAGCGGCCGCCAGGTGTGTTTGCCGCTCTCAACGATGCCTGTGCCACTGCCCATGCCGACTCTGGAGCGGCCGACCAGACGTTTGTCGGACGCCTGAACTTCCTGTCGCAGAATCCCAATTTTGAAAACAGACAAGGCCAGTTTATCATCAAGCATTATGCTGGCGACGTCAACTACGCCGTGGCTGGCATGACGGACAAGAACAAGGACCAGCTGCTGAAGGATCTGCTCAACCTCGTGGATGCGAGCGCCAACTCCTTCCTCCACCAACTCTTCCCCAACCAGGTCAACCAGGACGACAAGAAGCGGCCGCCCACGGCTGGCGATAAGATCAAGCTGTCTGCAAACGAGCTGGTCGAGACTCTGATGCAGTCGCAGCCCTCGTACATCCGCACCATCAAGCCCAACGAGAACAAGTCGCCCAAAGAATACAACGAGCCCAACGTGCTGCACCAGATCAAGTACCTGGGTCTGCAGGAGAACGTGCGCATTCGCCGGGCCGGGTTTGCGTATCGCCAGCCGTTTGACAAGTTTGTCGAGAGATTTGCCCTCCTGTCGCCGAGGTTGTCGTATGCGGGCGAGTACACGTACACGGGCGACGTCAGGACCGCGTCCGAGATCATCTTCCAGGACACCAGCATCCCCAAGGAAGAGTGGCAGATGGGCGTCACCAAGGCCTTTATCAAGACGCCGGAAACGCTGTTTGGCCTCGAGCACATGCGCGACCGCTACTGGCACAACATGGCGGTCAGAATCCAGCGAGCGTGGCGCAACTACCTCCGCTACCGCGTCGAGGCTGCAACGCGCATCCAGCGATTCTGGCGCAAGTCCAAGAGCGGCGTCAAGGAAGTCGAGTTCCGCGACCAAGGCCATCGCATCCTGGCCGGGCGCAAGGAGCGCAGGAGATACTCTCTGCTGGGCTCCCGCCGCTTCTTTGGTGACTATCTCGGTCTGAATATGCCTGGGGGCACGGGCCAGACTCTGCGCTCGGCCATCAACCTGTCTTCGCAAGAACGATCTGTCTTTTCCTCCAGGTGTGAGGTGCTCGTGGCCAAGTTCGGGCGGTCATCCAAGCCGATGCCACGCATCTTGGTGCTCACCAACAAGGCCATCTACATTATTGTCCAGCAGTTTGTCAACAACCAACTGCAGATCTCGTCAGAACGCACAATCTCGATTGGTGCCGTCAAGTTCCTCTCCTGCACCAACCTGGCCGATGACTGGTTCTCAATCGGAGTCGGCTCGGCCCAGGACCCTGACCCGCTGGTCCACTGCGCCTTCAAGACCGAGTTCTTTTTGCAGTTCAAGACGGTGTCGGTTGGTGGCTTCAACCTGAAGATCGGACCGGGGATTGAGTACAACAAGAAGCCGGGAAAGTCGGCCGTGGTCAAGGCACAGAAAGACCCGGCTGTGCCACGAGACGACTTTTACAAGTCTGGCCAGATCCACGTCGCAGCAGGCCAGCCTCCCAACTCGACTTCAAAGCCAACACCGCGCGGCAAAGCCGTGGCCCGACCCATTACCACCGGTAAGCTCCTCCGACCAGGTGGCCCCGGTGGGCAAACAGCCCGAAACAAAGCACAGACACAGACACAGCGACGAGCCCTGCCCGCTCCCAAACCAGCTGCAGCCCGCCCTTTGCCTGGGCCTACTCCTGCGACAGTGCCTACTCCTGCGGCATTGGCCCGACCGGCAGCTCAATCCAATGGGATTGCATCGCATACCCGAAATGACTCGGCCGCCAGGGCACCCCCACCAGCACCGCCTGCTCCACCTGCTCCGCCTGCACCGCCGGCCGCAGCGAGCAAACCACAGGCCAAGGTCAAGTACGACTTTAACACACCAAACTCGAATGAACTCTCTATTACCGTTGGGCAGATTGTCGAGATTGTGCAGAAAGAAGGCAATGGTAGGTCCAGGATAGCCGCTCCCCCCTTGTCCACGGAACTGACAAAGTAATGTACAGGTTGGTGGCTGTGTAAAAACATGCAAACGAATGCTCAAGGATGGGCGCCGGCGACATACGTCGAGGAGATTGAACAAAAGCAGCAGCGGGCCCCGCCTCCTGCACCACCGCCACCTCCAGCGGCGCCGGCTCGAAACGTGGCAGCGGTCAATGGGACTAACGGGGCGCCAGCGGTGAGGGCGAAACCAAATCCGCCGGTACCACCTGCGAAACGACCGACGCCAGGCCGGAAGGCGATCCCATCAGCATCAGACCCGAGAGACTCGGCTGTGAGCTTGTCATCGCTCGGTGGCGGAGATAGTGGACGAGCAACGCCGACAAGTATTGGTGGTGGCAGTTTGGCGGGCGGGCTGGCCGAGGCGCTGAGGGCGCGTCAGAGTGCGATGAGGCAGCGGGATAAGGAGGAGGATGATGATGACTGGTAGATGAGAAGTGTATGCGTTGGTAGTATGCGCAGACGGACAAAAGATGGACATGAATGGCCAATGGACATGAATGGCCAATGAGCTGTGTGGACTGGTGCGATGCCAATGAGCTGTGTGGACTGGTGCGATGCCAATGAGCTGTGTGGACTGATGCGATCTACGAGACGAGTGCAGATATCTACATAGATATGGACATGTCTATGACTGACCACTCCCAGACCACCAGTCTACATAGATATGTACATGTCTATACCACCAGTCTACATAGATATGTACATGTCTATGACTGACCACACTCCCACACCACCAGTCTCTTGTCGAAGCCGCCGCTGAGTAAGACCTCGCGGCCGTCGAGCAGGCCACACCACAGCGCGCGCACCTTTGTGCCAACCTCATGGCCTGGGCGGGAAGCACCATTACCAGCAGCAGCAACAGGAGGCAAAGTGGCAACAACCTTGCCAGTCTTGGCCTCGACGCCGCGAACAGCGCCATCATCACCATTCACATACACACCAGAGCCATCAGGCCGCCACACCACCGCGGGGGTCGAGTAGGGAGTCTGAGGCGCCATGGTCGCCACATGCACGAGCACGGCGGCTTCTTCTCTGTCGGTATTAATCATATCAATAGCACCGGCGGTGGTGGCCGCGGCCCCTGCCTGCTGCTGCTGTTGCTGCTGTTGCTGCTGTTGCTGCTGTTGCTGCTGTTGCTGCCTGTCCGGATGGTCGGGAAAGAGCAACCGGACAATGATCAGATGCATATGCGGCAGGTGCGACGTCGCGACTGCCACCAATCTCGGGTCGGACGGGTGCACGGCCAGGCTGGCGGGTGTGAAGCTGGTGCTGCCGTGGTGGTGGTGCGGAGCGAGATTCTGGGCTGGTTGGGCTGCGTGGATGGTGTAGTATTCTTGTCCTTCTTCTTGCTGTTGCTGTTGCTGTTGCTGTTGCTGTTGCTGTTGTTGCACGGCGTAGTAGTACAAATACGTCGAGTCGCGCCGCGAAAGCACGAGGAATGCAGTTTGTGTCGCTGGATTGCGGACAAAGGCAATGGCCTCGGGTACGGTCGGCAGGGATATCGTGTGGATTGGTTTGCCGAGGCGGAATGCTGCTGCTGATGGTGATGGTGATGATGAAGAGGATGGTGAATGGTAGATGTGCACGTTCTTGTCCCAGCCCGCGGTGGCGATGATGATGCCGTTGTCCACGGGCAGAACTGCTGCGCTGACCGCGTACTTGGTGTGGTCGCGCACCCGGTCGACGACTGTCTCGTAGTTGTTGTTATTGTTGCTGCCTCGCCCGCGCACGGTCACTTCGCCGGACATGGATGTTGTCAGGCAGTAGCGGTGGCTGCTGCTGCTGCTGCTGCTGCTGCTGCTGCTGCTGTCGTCGAACAGGGTCAGTGACAGCACGGGGCTGTCGTTGTCGCTTAGTGTTGCGAGTTTGTCGTATGATGATGATGAGAGGAGGGTTATTGCGCGGTCAGCAGTTGTTGCTATGATTCTTTGCGGCGACGACGATGCATCACCACGCACGCAGAGCACGTTGCTCGTGGCTGGTGTCAAGGACGGCGGCGCGTGTGGCACTGTTGGCGCGGGCGTGGTCCATCTCGCTGCTTCATCCTCGTCCTCGTCGTCGCCCGCTTTCTTCTCATAGGCCAAGCTGGCGTCGAGCTGGCGCTTTTCCTCCAGGATCTTTTCTATCGTCAAGTCATCCTCGTTGAGACTGACGCTGGACTGCGACAGGCCGGCCTCGCGAAGGAATGCTTCCAGCGTCTTGTTGTGGTTTTATCTCAGCATTGAGTAAGCGGCTGGTCATTCGAGGTCTACGTACCTGGGTGTAGCTGTTTGCCTTGAGAAAGCGGGCAACGACCAGGGCTGGGTCGTCGGCTGATGGCATCTCGTCGTTGTCGTCGTTGTCGTCGTTGTCGTCGTCGCCAGTGAGGTATACTATGGTTTGATTTATAAGACAACAACAACAACGAACAAGTGCGAAAAGAAATCGATGACGTAGCAGAACTTCCTCGTAAATACGGAGCTCATTCATTGTCTGCCTCCAAACACCCTCGCTAAAGGTCCCACAGTGCGTCCAGATTGCTTTCTTCCTATGGCGGAGCTGAGCCGTACCTCGTCTTGTACTCGCGTGGTGTCTCCAAGTGCTCTCCCTTGTGCACCGCCCACATGCCCTTCCTCCTGGCCTTGGCCCACGCTTCGGCCTCGCGGTACTTGGGCTCCAGTCCCGGTCCAAAGACAGCCCCGGTCTTGGCTTCGTACACAGTGGCCAGGCCGGCTCCGAGCATGTCCAGGCCAACGTCTCGTCGACCAAGGAACTTCCACACATATGCAGTCCCGACCACTCGCTGGTACTGGTCTCCTTGATGGACGTACACGCGGACCCGGCGGTGCAGCACATACGCCCTTAGCCAGTTGAGTGCTTCTTGGCCGTACGGCTGGGCTGGCTTGCCAAAGTGCGCCAGTTCGGGCGCATCGATACCGGCGAGGCGGACGTGGATCTGCAGCACACAGCCAGAGTAAGCAGGGCACACTGATGTTTATTCACCGCATTTACCGTCTGGCCCTTCAGCTGGCTCTTTGCCGTCGGCACCCGTCTTCCGGGCAGCCAACCCCATCCGGCGAGGCGTCCGCCTGGGGTGTGATAGAGGCGGAAATTGTCTCCATCGCCCACGCTCGTGACAGTGCCCAGAATGCTTCTCTTCTGCAGCCACGTCCGGCTGATGTCCTTGGCCTCGGGCACGCGACGGAGGTAGCTGACGTAGACGCGTCTGGCGCCCAGGAAGGCAGCGCTCAGGGCAACGGCAGCAAGGATCGTCTGCGGCTCGGTGAGGACATTCCGATCGACGCGGTCCGGTGTCTGGCTCGGGCTTGGGCTCGGCTTCGGCACGGGCTCGGCTGGCCCACTTGGCTGCCGCTCGTCATCGGATGTCGACAAGGACCAAAGACCTGGCCATCGCATCGCGGGTCTGGTCAGCGCCGCCCTTGGGAGAAAGAAGGTGAGGCCAAGCCAGCATCACGTTCCGCCCCGCTCTTGGCGCCAAGATCTCGTGACCATGAATTACTGCACGCACAGTAGACGAAGGTCAGAATGATCATTAATCAGGATACGAGTAGGAGGCTGCGCTGCCGCTTTTCTACGCTTTTCTCTGGGCACATTAGCCACCTGCGTGACACCGCCCTTTTGCCGAGTGGCTCGAATTGGATCTGGTGGGGGATTATTGCCGTAATCCACTTGTCTGCCCAGCACACATGTCTGAGCCCCTGGTTGTCTGCCCAGCAGGTCCGACAGATTGGAAACACGATCGTCGCGAACGATTACTACAGAGAAATGTTGGCAGATATGAGGGTGCCATAGAAATGTGCAGCACTGCCCGGTATACCATCCCTCCTGTTTGGCTTCACTGCCTTTTCTTCTTTTTTTTCCATGGCATCTATCAGAGGAAGGTATGCACTTGTTAAAGGAGGACAAGACATCATTTGCCGCTTAACCGCTCATTTGGAGTCGGCCAAACTTGGGCCAATCATGTGGGAAACTAGAACTAAGTTATTAGGCGAGAAAGCTTATCCAACTCACTGAGCGCATATCGGCCATTCAGAAAACGGATGAGGTGGTGGGCGCGTCATATTTCCATTGGCCACGAAGCTACACACGTGTCTAGGCGAACGCGGGGTAAAAGCGGCGCCGCCAATTACAGTCAGCAGATCGTCGATGCTAGCCAGATATGGTATGGCGCCAATTGAACGTGCGAGACAATAAAAAGATACCAATCGATGACCTCTCAACGAGAATCAGGAGTTGAAGTTGGCGACTACAAGAATAGATTGATTTTTCCACTCAAGGCCTCAAGAATATCCCTCACTGACGATTTTTGACAGTTTTATGGGAGTCAGGGCTCCAAAAACCCACCGCCTTAATCCAGGATATCAGAAATGCTCTGGGTCCGTAATTGTCGAGCAAGCATACCAGGGACCAACCAGACAGTCAGGAGTGGCATCACGATCAATGGGCTCTAAATGGGACGTTCACAAATCAATACCTGCATGCTATTTGACAGAAAAATAGCCTTCCCCCTACCCTGGCCATGGGGACGAATTTTCGGGCCTGACTTACGGGCGTACGGGCGTATCCCAGATTGTAGGCATTCACCAAACTTTTGAAAAGCCGAGATGCATGTACCAACCAGCACATATAAGGCCTCCTCCTGATGTGGCAGCGTTCACTCTCAAGCCCATTTCTCCTGCCTGTTTTTGTTGCTGCTGCTCTGTTATACACTTCGATACTCTCACCTTCCTCACCTTCAGTCAGCATAAACGAGAAGCAAGCCCGAATAAAATGGCTCCGACTAAACACATCACCTCCCTCCTCTCGCGCATCCAGCCGCAGCCGACCTACCGGCCGCCACCCAGTCTCCAAGAGCGGATTGACTTCTTCGCCACTCACCCAGAGGTGCCTCGCACCCTGATCATCTCGTGCGCAGACCCACGGTGCACTCCCGAATTCATCTTCCGCCTCGATCTCAGGAACCCGTCCGATCGCGCCGTCATTATCCGCGTCCAGGGCGCCGACTGGAGATCTGCTCAGCCGGCCGTGCTGGCCATCGACCAGCTCATCAAGTTCAACCACGTCATCTTGCTCAAGCATACCGACTGCGGCAGTCTGCGGTTAAAAGACGCGACTATCAAAGAGAACTTGAAGGCACGGGCGGGCAATTATCTCGAGCCACAGGTGATTGAGGGCATGAAGTTTGCCGAGGATACGATTAGCATGCACGAGAGTGTCAGGCGGGACCTGAAACTGATCAAGGAGAGCCCGTTGGTGAGTGATGATATGAAGAGAGGGTTGACGGGCGTGCTCTACCATCTTGAAACCGGCGAAATCGAGATTATTGATGATTCAAGCGACCTGCAGGGCAAACTAGCTTAAGCTGCACCACCTACACATGTACACGAGGAGGAAGAGGTACTAATAAACCCTACTTGGCACGCTAAGCCCGATGAGGCAAGGCGGGGGGTTCTGACGAATACATATTTATGGCAAGTTAACCGGTGGCGAGGATTAGTAACCAAAATACCATCATGACTGTACTCAACTATCTTGTATCACCTCATTGAACTGTAGGCTTAATATCCTCTGAACTGTGCAGTACAGTGAACTGAAGCCTTGATATCCTCTGAACTATGCAGTACAGTGAACTGTAGCCTTGATGTCCTGTGCAGTACAGTGAACTGTACAGTGAACTGTAGCCTTGATATCCTGTGCAGTACAGTGAACTGTAGCCTTGATATCCTGTGCAGCACAGCGAACTGTATGCTTAATATCCTCTGCGTCGCTTCACCTCATTGATCAATCGCTCCCCGTTCCCCAGCCGGCCCAGGTTGGTAATCAGCACATCATAGGACCGGCCGAAGTACTCGCGCCCTACGGCACTGATGTGCGGCGTAATGACCACGTTTTTGGCCTCCCACAGCGGATCCTCTTTCGGCAGCGGCTCTGGCTCAGCTACGTCGAGGGCGGCACCGTTCAGGACGCCACTGTTGAGGGCAGCGACGAGATCTGGTTGGTTGACAATCTTACCCCGGCTGATGTTGACAAGAATGGTGCCTGCAGGGTTCGCCTCGCGCAGGATGTCAAACTCTTCCTTGCCAAACAAGTCTGTCGTGGCGGGCGTGAGCGGGAGCGAGATGACCATGGCGTCGAGTCCAGCACGGAGGAAGGCATGCAAGCTCTCCTTGCCCGTGCCGCTGTACCATTTGCTGGGCAGTGATCCGTCTGGGTCGCCGGTGCGAGGGATGATGTAGCCCTCGTCACGGCGCGAGTCCGGCGTTGGTCGTGGCGATGCTGTGTAGGCGACCACCTCGGCGCCCACGGCCACAAAGACGCGTGCCACCTGCCGCCCGATGGAGCCGTAGCCGGCGACGCCTACCCGCTTGCCCACCCAGTCGCTGATGGAGAAGAGAATCTTGGAGCCGTCGGAGCCTGAGGGCCCGCCCCACTGGTGGTCGACCTGCCAGTCGTGCGCAGTAAAGAGGTGGCGCGAGAGATTCAGGGTTTGGCTGATGACCCATTCAGCGATCGGCGGGCCGTGGATGCCGGACGAGGTGGTCAGCGGGATGTGCGAGTCGGTGTAGAGGGGGTGCGAGGTGATGCCGTCGACTCCAGCAGAGAAGAAGTGAATGAACTTGAGCCTGCAGACAATACAGGTTAGAGAGGACTGGCCAGTGCACAAGACATCAATCAAGACTGGCCAGTGCACAAGACATCAATCAAGACTGGCCAGTGCACAAGACATCAATCAAGACTGGCCAGTGTATAGGACATCAATCAGGGCCTCATACTTGGGTGCATCCTCCGCTCGCTCTGGCAGGGTGCGGAAGGTGGCCAGGATGGTGGCGGTCTTGAACAGGGCCTTGAAGTCGACGTCGTCCCTCGGCTTGCCCAGCTCGTTGCGGACGTAAGTGACCTCGATGTACGGGAACTGCTCCTTGAGCTTGGTCAGCACGCCGTCGGGCTGGGGCAGGTGGGCGATGATGAGCAGATGCTCCTTGTCGGGGCCGCCTCCCATGGTGATGGCGGCGAGGAGCTGGGGAGGGATGCTCTGGCCACATCAACAGCGGTATCGCCGCAGTATATATAGTAATCTGGATGACCCATAGCTGGCAATGGAGTGATATGAGGCCATCGCCAGCCTATGATATGCCCATTTGCCCATCTGTCAACTCCATTAACATCTTCACCGGTGCAGTGACTAAGTGAGAGATATTCACGATTGGGCCCTCATCCCATATCCACTGCATTTTCTCTCCTCCGCATCCCATGCCAATAGTGCGTATCTGATGGCGTCTTGACTGGTCTGACGCGTATCGATACCGCCGCCGCGGGTGCTGCAGACGCCGACAGCACCTCTCCTCTCGCCCTTGTTTCACCCCACCCGATCCTCAGCCATCTTCAGCCATCTTCAGCCATCGTCAGCCATCGTCAGCCATCGTCAGCCATCGTCAGCCATCGTCAGCCATCTCCAGGAGACTACACGTCACCTGCCGAGCTGTGTCCTGCATCTCCAGCCATGGCAGTTGCTGCCCAGCACGCGGTGCACGGCCTGACGGGCGTTGCCAGCGACATGGACGCGATGGACATCGACATCGACATGGACCTGGGCGATGAGCCCATCGTCGACGACGCCTTCCAGCTCGAAGTATTATTTACCTGCCTCCTCCCGTTCGGCTGCCTGACCGAGTGAGTCCTTACGCGTGTGACAGGAAGGCGAAGAAGCCGACTTCACGCCCTCGGGCGCGCTGCCCGCCGACACGGCCGCCATTATCCCAGAGATCTACAAGGAGAAGCCAGAAGAGGAGGCCCAGTGGTGGAAGATCCATCTGCGCGGCACCGACGAGCTGAGCACCGACGACCTGCTGGCGCTGGTCCACCACTACGTGCCTGAGGCCGACGTCCACATCCAATGGGTCAACGACGCAGCCGCCAATGTGGTGTGCAAGGGCAGCGACAACATGCAGAACATCTTCCTCCGCCTGGTCGACGCCGACCTCGCCTGGCCAGACGTTGTCGCCGATCCGTTCGTGCTGCGTGCGGCCCGCCAGCACCCCGAGCGCACCGCTACGATGCTGCAGATGCGTGTCGCTCAGGCCGGCGACCGCAAGAAGAAGAACGCGGCAGTTGAGTCGCGCTACTACCTGCTACACCCCGGCCAAGATCCCACAGAGCGCATGCGGCAGGAGTTCAGCAGCAACCGCGGCGAGTACCGTCGGCGCCGCGGCGATGAGCGTGAGCAGCAGCGGCGGCGACGGCGAGACGCGGACCTCGCCAGCGGCGCCACGGCTGAGTTCAGCGCCAGCATGTACGATGATGCACCATCCTCCACCGCCGCCGACGACGAGCAGACAACGACCGCCCATACACGAGGCCGCGACCTCTTTTCCCGCATCACACGCCGCCGCTCTGCGTCTCCGCGCTCGCACAACGCCAACGAGATTGACATTTCAGACTCTGAGCACGAGTCCAGGAGGCCAAGCAGGCGACGCAACGGCTACCGTGACCGCACACACCCGCGAACAAACGGCGCCCCTGCGCAAAATGCCGGGAAGGAGCTCTTTTCAGCTGGCGGCAGTAATGGCGGCGGTGGCGATGCCACTGGCAGTCTACGCTCAGACAACCTCAATCTCTTCCCCACCACCAACAACAACAGCACCTCTGGTGGCACTCCTGCCGATGGCCCACGCCCTGTGGCCGACTCCCGTGCTGAGAACTTGGTCGTAGCCAAACGGCTCAAGGCCGATCTGCTCTCAGCCGCACAGACGTCGCCGCGGTCAAATCACCGCCGAAGCCACGCCATGGACGCAAAGAATGAAGAGGACCTGGCCGAGCGCTTCGCCCGCAAGACCCTGTCCATTGACAGCACGCGCTCTCACGGCAGCGCCAACAACACCGGCATCGAGCTCTTCCCGTCTCCTTCCAACAACAACAATAATAGTGCCATTGGATTTTCCATCAAAGGTGCAGCGGCAGCAGCAGCGCAGGCAGACCAGGGCCTCTTGATCCGGGGCGGTGCCAGCAATGGTACCAACGGTGCACCCGAGTTGAGCATCAAAGGCCGAGCTGTCGAGGCAAAGGAGCTATTCCCACATCTGTACACCAAAAGTCGCAAGCGGACTGCTGGTGGAGGAGGCAGCGTGGGTGGTGGGAATGAAGGCAAGGAACTCTTTGATGCCCCCGTCAGAGAGAAGCGAGTCAGACGCCGGGCTGGTGATTTATTCGACTAGTCGAGACTGGGACGAGAGGGATGGAGAGCAGGCGTGGAGGGACGGAGGCAGTAGTAGGTGGCATGGTAGTAGTGTGGCTTCAATTGACACCACAATGAAATGAACCCAACTTCAACTTGCCTACACAGCAGTTCTACCACAGGACTACATCGATAACCCAAGAAAGAAGTAGCGTAGCGGAAGGATATCATATCTGATAGGTAGGTAAATTGCAGGCAAGCTCAGCTCCCAAGATCCTCCAGTGCAGCCTTCAGCTCGCGAATCGCCGTCGGCACATCCTCAAAGTTGAGCGCGGAAATCGCCCATCGCGCGTGCTTCTGGGCCCTTGCCATTGCGTCTTCGTCTACGACTACCGGCGCCGTCGTCGTCGTTGCAGCTGCTGCTACTGTAGGAAGAACAGCGGTCGGTGCTTGCCTCTGCGGCTGCGGCTGCGGCTGTGGTTGGGAAACAAAAGGTTGCGGTGTGAATTGTTGCGGAGCAGCTGGGGTTGACGCTTGTTGTGGTTGTGGTACTACTAATGCTGCTGCTGCTGCTGCCGGCGGCGGCGATGGCAGGTCAATTAGTGGCGCCGAGGCTAGTGATACGTCCTGAGGCGGTGACGGCGGCGCATTATTGTTGTTGTTGTTGTAGAAAGCTGCTTCTTCTGCATCGCCAGCTCCAGGCACCCTGGGCAGCGATGGTGCCCGAGACGGGTGCAGGGAGTGTTGTTGGGCCGAAAGCCGGTCTGCCTCGCCGGCGACTTCTGTTACCGAAGCCTGCCGTTGTTGCGATGGCGGCGGCGGCGGTGCAGACGGATCTCGCGACGGGTGCAGGGATTGGTCCAATGTTGATGTCTGCGCAAGAGCACGCTGCTTTTCGTCCGAGTCGTCGGAAACTTCAACGACCGAGGGCTGCCGCGGTTTCGTGATGACATCTTCGTCGTCGTTGTTGTCAGCCTCTGGCACCACAACTGCTGCTGCTGCTGCTGCTGCTGCCGCCGCTGGATTCGACAGATTGGGGTCTTCGCCCGCGCGGAGGGCCTTTGCTATCCGCACAGCATGGAACTTGGCGTACTTGATCTTGGTCGTAATCTCCGGCTCGATGGGGCCCCAGATTGCCAGCAAATCCAGAAAGGTGGCTGCCGCCTGGAAGGTGTCGGCGGTCTGCCTGGATGCCTTGTTTGCAATGACCGCGTTATCAGCCCTTGCAAATGTCTCGAGCCCAAACTGCTCCATGTACGCCTTGCCGGCCACGTCGTCCGACACCGCTGGCTCGTCCGCGTTCGCCTCCTTGAACTTCTCCAGCCGGTCCATCAGCGCCGAAGTGTAGCTTAGACATTCTTCGTCCGTATTGTGCAGTCCTTTTGACAGGATCTGGTTGACTATCCAGTAGTTGCACCAGTATGCCGCTATGGGCTTCGGCTTCTCCAGCTGTGCTGCTCGATGCGCGAATCTGGAGATATCGGCCGTCTTCAGGCCGGCCGGGACAGAAGCCGCCATGGCAGAGCTGGAAAGCTGAGTGGAAGTGGAGGATGGGCCGAGTCTTGCGTGCCTTACAATTAAGCTTGATATCACGTGGTATCAATATCACGTGGAGTTAATATCACGTGGTCGGGGTTGGTTCGATAACATGACCAAAAATATCTTGAGTAACGAAACCAAAAAAAAAAATAGAAAATAACGCTAAAATTAAACTCCCGCATAATGGACTACGAAATCATTTGGACGATAGTCTGGGGCATTCAGAAGACTTGTTTCGACAACCACTGTACGGTCAATGGGTACATATGTGCCTGCATAGATAGAAAAACCCTTTGCAAACTGTTGCACTGGATGGGGCTGGACTTGAGGTTTCAAGCAGGGTCAACAGACTGTAGTAGCTAACATACTACAGAACAGTATGGAAGACTAAGAGGTAAATGAATAGATAAACTTCAATTGTCTAGAAACACCTATTATTGATGCACCAAAAATATATTCGCTTGGCTGTTTGCAAAATCCAGAATACAAACAAACATGCAAACACTGGTACTATCTATATAGATATACTAGCAGCTAGCAGTATGATAAAACGATTTCTGTAATGACTACTGTAGTGGGACTAAATTCAGGCTAAATCAGCACAAACCAAATCACCTAAAATCTATATAAATCAGTATGACCCGGCAATTCTGTACTATAATTCCTCTCTCTTTGCATCTCAGATGTTCTTGTTGCCATATTAGTTAGTTAGTATACTAATGTAAAATCACCTCAGATCCCAGTTTCAAATATAAATCATCAGATTCACATTTACAGTAAAATTTGCAGGGTCTTAATGCACAACCTAATAAGCTTGTTTAGGGATCAGCACATTTGGGTTTTGGTTGCCAGGCAACCAGAATTCATCACCAACCCTCATGCTGACACTGATTTGAGCTGGTTTGTGAATATTAATGTTACCCTGGCTTCTACCCTTGAAGGCCCCTGGGGAAGTCAGGCAGGGGGCTACTAGCCTAGGCTTCTCCTGTGCCCAGGGCCCCTAGTAGACTCCACAGCAAGACCAGCTTCCCCTGGACCCTGGTTGCCCTGGTATCACTCAGGGGCTACCAAAAAACCAATCATGCTAGTAACTGGTTTAGACTTGATTTTGAGATGAAATCATTTGATGTTATACATGAATTTGTGAAAATGACCAAATTCAAAGCTGTAACGAAGTTATTCATGATACAAAATGGCAGTCTCCCATGGTCCAAATTCATGCTTCGCTGCAAATTCGCAATCATTCGCTCGACCTTTCGGTCCAATCTGAGCTCATGCCTCAATGCCACTCTTCCACCTTCATAATTACTTGGCCGTAGTGCTGACCTGAGTGCTGACCGCATTTGGTGTCACTTTGTTTGGCTGAGTACGATCAGTGATCAGATTTGGTGTCACTTTGCCATTTGCATCAGTGTTGACTGCATTTGGCATATTGACCAGCCAGCTTGGGGGCGAGATGCCAGTCTGGTCATTGATGGTGGACAGTAATGGCGGCAGGCTTTGCATGATATTCCGAATTGGTGCCAGGTTGTCTGCGGTGGCAGCCTCGTTGCCTGTATTCCAGACAGTGATCTTGGGCTGCAGGCCTTGAATTGCTTTGGCGTTGGCCAGGGCCAGTTTCTCGTGAATGCCCTCTTTGAGCATCATGTAGGTCAGGAGACCTTGGGGACCTCCAAATGCATCTGCGAGCGCCTTGTAAGCCTCAGCCTGGGCCTTGATACCCTCTGCCTCCTTCAACTTGACATGGAAGATGGCATCGGCTTCTTGCATCTGTCGCTGCACGAAGCCTTTGGTCTCTTGGAGTTGCTTGAACAAATCTGCTTCGGCTTGCTGTCTTTCGGCGTAGGCTTTGGCATCGGCATTCTTCGAGTCGCGGTAGAACTTTGCATCAGCTTCGTGCTCGACCGTCTCCTTCTGAATCTTGGCTTTGACAACATCCTTGGCGCGCAGACGTTCGAGTTCAGTGAGTGCTTTCTTCGTCTCGACCTCCTTCTGCAGTTCTGCGTCGCGAGCCTCAGCGGCACGTTTGGCCTTGATCTGATTCAGCTGAATGTCCATGTCAAGTGCAGTCTGCCTGTTGGTCAGTTCGGCATCGGCCTGTGCCTTTTCTGACTTTCTCTTTGTCTCAAGCACAGCCGTCTCGGCCTCGATCTTGGAGATTTCCTGCTTGGTGTGGCCCTTCTTCGCAGCCTCGCCAATCTCACCACGCATTCGGGCTTCGGCGACATCGATGCGGGCTTGATTCGAAGCCCCTTCGTGAGCCTTTCGGGACAGGAATGCAAAGTACTCGGAGCCAGGGGTATCTTGGAGCTCCTTGACGTTGGCATTGTAGATGCAGAGACCGAATTGATCCAGTTCTTTCTGGACATTCTCAATGACCTTGAAGCGATTAGTATGTGGTGCAGTCAGTCTCTTGCTCCTGGATCCCGACCTACCTTCTGCTTGAACACCTGCCTCTCCTTGAAGATTTCTTCCATAGTCATGGTGGAAACAATCACTCTAGTCTCGCCCTCGATGATACCTTTGACGATATCTTGGACATGGGTCCGAGAGGTAGGGTTGAGGGTGGCGCTTGGTCTCACGGTCCTTTTGTTGCCCAGTCGCCGCGCCTCGTCAGCGCCGGACAGGAGCAGTGCATACTTTTTCAATGCATCTCGCTTGTTGTCGGGACCAATGGTGAAGACGGCTGGCAGGGCGAATTGGAGCTTTTCAATGGACATGGCTGTCGCCAGAATCAGCATCTTGGCTTGGAAACGACTTCAGGAAGACATACCCTGAAGGTTGAGGGAAAAGTCCATGGGCGTGACCGATATCCTTGTCATCCTCTGCCATGGCATAACAAATGCCTTCTTGACGACCCGGACATCGTCGATGTGGGCGCCGGTGATAACGAGGTACTCGTTGGCGTCGGCAACGCTGGTCGAGATCAGTCCCCGTTCGGTGATGGAGGGAAATCGCACTTACTTGTACCACATGGTGGGCTGGTGGAATGAAGGTTTCTGTCGAGGGTCGGGTCGCACAGAGAGGGGAATGAAGTTGTCTGTCGAGGGCCGTGTTCCACGGAGAGAGGCAGGCAGGTGAAGTCTGCTGTGAGTTTTTGGAAGAGCACAAGGGAGTATTCCAGAGAAGAGTGACTGGTATTTAAACTTGACTGGGTGTAGCGAACAGACGTCTTGTCGACTCGAAAGTACCGCACTGACATATCTGCATCATTATCTCGTGACATCCCCGCCATTCTTGTGCGTTTGAAACGAGTACTGTTCTGCAAGACGCCTTGGCAGGAAAGTACAACGGTGAGGAAGTGGTTCCTGCACATGACAGGTCAACCCTCAGCCTCATACTCCACTTGTGTTGGGCAGATTCTGCCCTGCCCCACTTCTCTCTAGAAATAAAAATACCTCTCGCCCAAAACGGGCATCGGCCGGTCGATCAAAAATTCCAAGCCCATGCCAAGCCACTACTGAAACCGGTGAGATCCACCTCCTTGTGTCAAAGTGGCATCCGCCAATTTCCTCCTGATTACGTGATCCAACATCATGTGACTCCCAAATTGTTACCAAATTGTTACTGCACGCAACGCTAGCCGGATTAGGTTAGCACCACGCTAGTCCACACTCGGGCACAGCTTCTTCTTCTGTTTTATCGCCACGCCGCAACGTAACTGAGGGAAATACAATCTGGAACCACAGAGATTTCAACGGCCGACTGCAACGTTCAGATAATGCCCCTCAGTTGCCGTCGCCTTCTCAAAACCCGAACGGCAACAGCGCGCGCGCGTAAAGCTATATAGACCTGCAGAAAACGCAGCAGATAGACAGATAGTTTCAACTCAATTCAAATCTCCACCTTTACAAACACGTGATTGCGTCTCCACCAATCACAACTGTTTGACAGTTATGAGCCCGGCTGCCGTTTGAAGCCAAAGTTGTTACTCAAATCTCATTGGTCAATTCGATTTCCTCG
>QQSL01000155.1:0-19149 GCA_003693665.1 Chaetothyriales sp. CBS 134920 | reverse complement strand
CTTACCCAGTGGGCCCACAGCAGGGTGGAGCTTACCCAGTGGGCCCACAGTAGGGTGGAGCTTACCCAGTGGGCCCACAGGACACTAGCCTTTCCCTGGGAGCTCATGGGGTCAATGTTTTGCTGATCAGCCCACCGTCCCCAGGGCTCCCCAGGGCTCCCAGGGCTGACCCAAAAAAAATCATGATGTGAGGATAGAGAGGATATGATATATCTAGAGCAGTATAGCTCTTTCCTTGTGCTAGTGCTAGGGGATAAAGAGATATATAAGCAGTAGGCTAGAGAAACTAAGGATAGTTAATTAAACACAGTTTACTCTACCTAAGCTAAAGGGAGTAGAGACCTACCTAGTAAGCCTATGAGTCAGTGAGGTTACCTAGTGAGCCCATAGGTCAGTGAGGTTACCTAGTAAGCCTATAGATCAGTGAGATTACTTAGTGAGCCCATAGGTCAGTGAGGTTACCTAGTGAGCCTATAGGTCAGTGAGGTTACCTAGTGAGCCCATAGGTTAGTGAGGTTACCCAGTGAGCCTATAGATTAGTGAGGTTACCTAGTGAACCTATCAGTTAGTGAGATTCCCATGAGTAGATAGGGATTACCTAGTAGGCCTATGGCAGGGTGGGACTTACCTAGTGGGCCCACAGCAGGGTGGGACTTACCTAGTGGGCCCACAGCAGGGTGGAGCTTACCTAGTGGGCCCACAGGACACTAGCCTTTCCCTAGGAGCTCATAGGGTCAATGTTTTGCTGATCAGCCCACTGTCCCCAGGGCTCCCCAGGGCTCCCAGGGCTGACCCAAAAAAAATCATGATGGAAGTCCATTGATATGTCCTTCTAGGCATGGTCTAGAGTAGTCAGGGGATACAGAAGCCCTTGGTAACCTTCTTGAGAGGGTGTGACTTAGTGGTAGACATCATAATTCCTCACCTAGTTATGGATATACTTGTATATCCCAGGTCAGTAGTACTTGTGGGTTAGGAGCTTGTATATCTTAGAGTGGCTAGGGTATCCAGTAATTAGGGTCTTATAGATCTCACATAGAATCTTGGCCTTGAGCTTATCTAGGTTAAGTATATATAGATAGTGGTGGTAGTATAACCTCCTATGGTAGTAGAAGTAATTAGCTAGGTTGATCTTAGGGTAGTGGTTATTATCTTGATCTAGGGTTTCCAGGACAGAACTAGGCAGGGGGTCTTTCTTGTAGCCCTTAGTAAGTAGGTCTTCTAGCTAGGTAAGGCGCTCAGAGACAGGGTTAGTAGAGTTTATAGGCTGAATTAGGTTAGTAATAGGCAGGGTAAAACAGACTTAGTGTCTTGATAATCTTAGGGGACACAGCTCAGTAGGCTTGTTTAGTAGTCTCTCAGACTCTAGGGTATACAATCTAGTGGACTTATTCAGGGTATTCAGATAATCAGCTGGGAATTTAGTTAGGTACTCTCTTTTCAGGATAGTCTAGCTCTAGTGCAGTAGGTGTTTATCCTCCTCCTGTGGTAGGTCCTGTAACCTCTAGGTCAGGGTATCAGGCTTTTCTCCCTTATAGCTGGGATAGTAAGTAATCTAGAAATTGAATTAGGATAGGAATTCAGACCAATAGGCTTATCTTTAGTTCAGGGTCTTGGTTATCATGAAATATTCCAGGTTCTTATGATCTATGATGATCCTTATTAGGTGCTGGCAGCCCTCTAGCTTAGGGTGTCATTCTTCTAGGCAGTGGATAATTGCTATTAGTTCCTTGTTATAGATCTTGTAGTTACATTCTGTCAGGGTGTGCTTTTTTGTGTAGAATACAACAAGACACAGGATATTCTAGTCATTGGCTTGGGATAAGATTCCTATACTTATAAAGTTAGATATATTGGTCTCCAAGACAGCAGGCTTATCCTAATCAAATAGGGTCAGGATTAGTTATTCTAGGAAGGCAGCCTTGATTTTATTAAAGGCTCTCTAACAGGCTTCAGACTAAATAAATAGGACTCCCTTCTTATCTAGAGCAGTGATTAGGGCTAGGATACTAGAGAAGTTTTGGATAAAGCAGTGATAGAACCTTGTGAATCCTAAGAATAACTTGATATCTATGATGTTTCAGGGTACTTCCTACTTAGTGATAGTGTTTACCTTGGTAATATCTATCTTGATATCCTTGTCAGAGATAATCAGGCTGAGATATTTAACCTCTTTCTAGAAGAAGCAATACTTTGGGAGCTTTATATATAGACTAGTGTCTCATAGCTTCCCCAGGACCAGTTGTAGGTAATAGATGTGTTTAGCTTAGGTTTGACTATAGATCAGGATATTATCTAGGTAGACCACATAGAAGATATCTAGGTACTCTCACAGGGTATTATTCATGAACTATTGGAATATTGCAGGCACTCTAGTGAGCCTAAACAGCATGACCAGGGATTTGTATAAGCCAAAATAGGTGTGGAAGGCAGTCAAATATTCTATGTCTTTAGCTATATAAATATTATTAAAGGCAGACACAATATCAATTATTGAGAAGAACTTCATTCTCTTTAGGTGGTTTAGGGTCTCCTTAACCAGAGGTAGTGGGTAACAGTCCTTGACAGAGACAGCATTCAGGCTATGGTAGTCTATATAGATATAGATATCTCTATCAGGCTTCTTTGTCACAGACTCACAGGCTATCCAGAGCCACAGGTAATCTTTGACCACAGATAATCTTCAGCAGACCCACCCAAGTGATGATTTCCTGGCCTAGGTCCTGGAAATCATCACTTATGTAGAACTGCACCTTGGTATGCTTGGCATACTCACCCCTTATAAGTCTCTGTTCACATGCTATAGCTCTTAGACTCTTTAGTCAATATCCTGTTAGACTTGTAGCTCCTTAATTAATCAAGTCAAGACTCCAAGCTGTAGTGTTCTCCCTGTCCTACCCTTGCTATATGACATTACATTGGCTCTACACTATATTGCAGCCATACCCTTGCCCTTGCCCTTGCCCTTGCCCCTAATCCCCCTTAATAACCAAGTCCCTGCCTTAGCCTAGGTTATCCACTAGGATGGACCCCCTAACCTACCTGACTGGCTGGGTAGTGCTCTATAAGCTGCAGCAATAGCTGCAGTAGCTCTAGGAAGCCAGCTAGTAATTGGCTGCTGCCATTGCCTCTCTTTAAGAAGAGAATATATCCCTCTGATCAAACCTCAAAGCCTAGGTGTAGGCAGCTGCTAATATAGCTACTGCAGCCTCCATACCCTTGTCCTTGTTCCCTACCCCTGTCCTAGCCCCCACTGATGTATCCCCTACTGTTTCTTGTCCTTACCTATCCCTAAGCCACCCTAACCCTGACAAGTTCAAGGGGTCTAGGGCTGCCCTCCCTGGCTAGATTATATAGATAAGGTTGAAGATCATTATTAACACCAACTATTTTCCCTCTAAGGAGAGGAAAATTATATATAGTATCAGCTGTTTAGGTTCTACCCTATAGACCCAAGTCCTTCCTTATATCACTGATAAGGGTTTCTCTCTCAAGACCTATAGTACCTTCATCAATGTCCTGAAGGATACTTATGATGACCCTGACTCCAAGGGGACTACCTAACATAGTCTCTGTTATCTACAGTAGAAGAACCACCCCTTTCACAAGTTCTTCGCTAATTTCCAATGCCTTGCCACTGATTCCAGCTTCAACAACAAGGCTAAGGCCTTAGCCCTGATAAAAGGACTAAGTAACAAGCTCAAGTCTACCCTGGTCTTTGCCTAGGAATCTAACCTAGCTAGCTTTGAGGCACTGACAAGGTGTTGTTAATGCCTTGATAGTCACTAATATATAGTGAAGGTGACCCTATCTCCCTTTATCTACAATCACACCAATATCCCTTGCCCTCTTATCCCTGGTCCTTGCCCTCTAGTCCTTGTCCCTGTTCCTGCTGCTACCCCTACTCCTATCCTAGCCCCTACTATAGGAGACCCTATAGACCTTAGTGCTATCGCTATTACCTGGATAGCTGATAACTGCCTTACTGAGGTAGAGAAGAAATACTGTTATGACAACTACTTGTGTAATTACTATGGTTTGCCTAAGTATCTCTAAGGCAACTGCCTCTATTGCCCTGCCTACTGTTCTCCCTATCCTACTGCTCTGCCTGCCACCAAGGTGGCTACCTATGACAATGGCTTCTCTAATTCTAAGTTAGAAAACTGAGTGTCTCTAGGCACTGTTATACCTAGAGACCCCTAGAAGAAGATATTGGCTGGTTATCTCTATACCTGACAGGATCTAAGTCCTGTCATTTTGCTGCTCTATATACTATAGATAGTAATGGAAAATAACTTAAGACCTCTATAATGATTAATAGTGGAGCTACTGGCTTTGCTTTTATTGACACCTTCTTCACACAAGAGCATATACTCCAACTTGAAAAGCTTCCCTGCCCTCACACCCTTACTATCTTTGATAGTAAGGTCCCTCACCATAGCCTTGTCACCTATACTGCTGTGTTCTCCCTTGCCTTTGGCCTCCATAAGGAAATAATCCATATCTAGGTGACCTACTTAGGGTAACAGCCTGTTATCCTTGGCTTTCCCTGGCTCTAGCTTCATAACCCTGTAATCAATTAGACCTAAAGTACCCTGACCTTCCAAGACTCTCATTGCCTTATATATTGCCTCTCCCTGTCTATCCTGCTTGTTCTCTAGGGAACTGTGTCTCATCAGTCTAAGTCCATCTCTCAGTATATTTATACAGAGAAAGCCTTGACACCTAGTAGTGGAGGGGAGATTTACAATAGTGATTGTAGAGAGATTTGTGATGATGATTATAGATCTCCCCCTAGTCCTATAATGCCCACTGTCCATAACCTATGCCCTGCCTACCCTGTTTCTCTATATAAATATATAGAGAATACAGATAACCTAGAAACCCAACTAGACATTGCCCTGATTAGGGGAGCTGCCTTTGCCACTGCTTTGTGATATTTAAGCAAGGAGGAGGCTAGCTACTTCTTAGTTAGGGATCTAGACTATACTCTGGTATCTATAGAAGCCAGCTTGTAACTCTTAGCTATTAAAGAGGAGGAAACTCCTAACCTCACCTCTTGAGTGCCCCTGGAGTACCATGACTTCCTTAACCTATTCTTATATAAGGAGACAGATACACTCCCACCTCACTGGCCCTATAACCACAAGATTCTGTTGATTAAGGGTAAGCAATCCCCCTTTAGCCCTCTCTATAGTATAACCTATAAGGAACTCAAGACTCTCTATGCCTAGCTAGATAATAACCTGAAAAAGGGTTTTATCCATATAAGTACCTTGCCTACTACCTCACCTATTCTCTTTGTAAAGAAGAAGAATAGATCTCTCTAGCTCTATGTTAACTATTGTAGCTTGAATACTATAATAGTTAAAAATCAGTATCCTATCCCCTTGATCAGTGAAACCTTGGCTAAGCTAGTCAAAGCCAGGTTCTTCTCTAGGTTTGATATAATCTCTGCCTTTAACTACCTCTAAATTACAGAAGAGGAGGAGTAGAAGACAGCCTTTTATATATGTCTTGATCTCTATGAAACATTTATCATATCCTTTAGCCTTAGTAATACCCCTAGTTCCTTCTAGATATTCATCAACAATATCTCCTGAGCTCACTTGGATGAATTTATTACTGCCTACCTAGATGATATCTTGGTCTTCAGTGAAATCTAGAAGGAATATTGCAAGTATATCCAATGGGTGTTTAAGTAGCTGTGAGGTGTAGGCCTCTAGCTGAATATCAATAAGTCTAAGTTCTATGTCACTGAAACTAAGTTCCTAGGCCTCATTGTTATATCCCAAGGTATCTATATAGACCTTAAGAAGGTTAAGACTATCTAGTCATGGGTAACCCTCTCTAACCTAAAGGATATCTAGGCCTTTATTAGCTTTATAAACTTCTACTGATAGTTTATCAAGGACTTCTCTACCTTATCAGTGCCCCTCCATACCCTTGCCAAGAAGGAGGTCAAGTTCTATTAGGGCCCTGCCTAAGAAGATATATTCTAAGCTATAAAGAAGGCCTTTATCTCAGTCCCTATCCTTGCCTACTTTGACCATGAAAAGCAGACTATACTGGAAACTGATAGCTCTGATTTTGTCTCTGCTGATGTCCTCTCCTAGTACAATAATCAAGGTCTCCTCTATCTTGTTGTCTATTTCTCAAAGAAGCTCATCTCAACTAAGTATAACTATGAGATATATAATAAGGAGCTCCTAGTAATTATCTGCTATCTTGAAGAATGGCGCCCTGAGCTTGAGGGTGTAGCCCAAACTATCTAAGTTGTCTCTGATTACCATAACCTAGAGTATTTCATGTCAACCAAGCTCTTGAATTGTCACTAAGCCTGATAGTCTGAGTTCCTCTCCTAGTTCAACTTCAAGATCTAGTACTACCCTAGTAAGCTAGGTAGTAAGCCTGATACCCTAACTTGTCACTCCCAGGATCTACCTAAGGAAGATAACCTATACCTCCTGTACCAGAGCTAAGTAGTACTCAAGGCCCATAATCTCCCTAACCTAATTTATAGTATAAATATACAGGAAATTGAAGAAGAGAACCTTGGTGTAGCTATAGCAGAAGCCCCTAAATCACTACCCTTGACTACCCTAAGAGACCCTACTAATAGCCTAGACACCCTAGATGAAGACCCTGCCCTACCCCTGGAAGACCTGATTACCTAAGTTTACTAGAATAATCTCCTGCCCTTAGAGATCCTCCAAGCCCTTGCCTAAGGAAGCCCAAGGTATTAGTATATCTCCCTAGGAGACTATGAAGAGTGTGTAGATAGGCTATACTACTATAACTAACTTTGGATCCCTGAAGACAATGCTCTCTATGCCTAGCTATTCTATAATCACCATAATGCCCTGATAGTAGGCCACCTAGATAGTGTGAAGACTTACAAGCTACTGCAGTGCTAGTTCTACTGGCCCCATATACTCTTAGATATTAAGTGCTATATCCAAAACTATCACCTCTATTACTGAGCCAAGCCCTTGCAAGAGTGTTATCATAGGGTCCTCAAGCCTCTGCTAGTGTCTCAACACCCCTAGACTAATATCTCTATAGATTTTATCTCTGACCTTCCCCTCTCTAATAGCTCTGATATAATTATGGTGGTGGTTGATTAACTCACCAAGATATATCATCTTATTGCTTATTAAACTAAGTGTTCTGCTACTGATACTGCTAGGCTGTTCTATGACTATATATAGAAACTCCATGGTCTCCCAGTCTCTATGATCTCTAACTATAGTCCTTAGTTTGTATCTTACTTCTAGAAGTACCTTTGCCACTGCCTTGGTTCTAATATCCTTCTCTTAATGTCCTACTATCCTGAAATGGATAGATAGATAGAGAGGGTTAATATAATTATGAAGTAATACCTATGCTCCTACTACTCCTACCTCTAGGATAACTAGAAGGAGTGGTTGGCAACTACAGAGTTTGCTGCTAATAACCATACCTCTGAGATAACCATAGTCCCTCTATTCCTAGCTAATTATAGCTTCCTTCTCTACCTTAATTCAATCCTAGCCATTATCCTAAGTGATACCCTATTAACAATTGCTGAGTTGTTTATTAAGAAAATGATGAAGATCCACAACCACCTCTAAGCTAAGATAACTACTGCCCAAGCCTGCTATACTGATACTACTGATGTCTCCTAATCCCCTGTTCTATACTACAAGCCTAGAGACCTAGTTTACCTGAACTC
This sequence comes from Chaetothyriales sp. CBS 134920, assembly GCA_003693665.1. NCBI lineage: Eukaryota > Fungi > Ascomycota > Eurotiomycetes > Chaetothyriales > Domatiomycetaceae > Domatiomyces > Domatiomyces catenatus. The sequence goes on along the minus strand of QQSL01000155.1, from coordinate 11,435 downwards.
CAAGAACATCTAGACAATCTGCCCCTATAAGAAGCTTGACTAGAAGAACTTTAGTCCCTTTATGATCACTGAGAAAGTGAGTGGACATGCTTATTGTCTCTAGCTCCCAGACTCTATGTATATCTACAATATCTTCTATATTAACCTCCTATGACCTACTGCTAATGACCTGATATCCCTGTAACACTAGGCCCCTCTCCCTCTAGTTGAAGTCAACAATCATGAAGAGTATGAAGTTGAAGATCTCCTAGACTAACACTGTTGTGAAAGGAGTACACAATACCTTGTTAAGTAGAAAGGGTATAACAAGCTAACCTGGGAACCCTTTGCTTATATCTCATATCTACACCCCTTACTTAAGGCTCTGGCTAGCTGGTTGGCTTGTAGAGCTTATCCTTAAGGAGGGGGATACTGTCATAGACTTATAGGCTATCCAGAGTCACAGGTAATCTTTAATCATAGATAATCTTTGGTAGACCCACCCAAGTGATGATTTCCTGGCCTAGGTCCCAGAAATCATCACTTATATAGAACTGTGCCTTGGTACACTTGGCATGCTTGCCCCTTATAAGTCTCTGCTCATGTGCCACAGCTCTTAGACTCTTTAGCCAATGTCCTGTCGGACTTGTAGCTCCTTAATCAATCAAGTCAAGACTCCAAGCTGCGGTGTTCTCCCTGTCCTGCCCTCGCCACGTGACATTCTTGATAAACAGGATTAGGGCAGCAGTAGATAATGAGCTTGGGTGTATAAACCCCTTCTTCAGGTTCTCTTCTAGCTATTCCTTTAGATAAGCTAGCTAGTCTTGGGATATAGGGTACAGGGGGCTAAACAGGGGTTGCTTCCCTTCTATAAGCTTAATCTTGTGGTTATAAGGGTGGTGAGGTGGTAGCTTCTCAGCTTCTTAGGGACTAAACACATTGGATAGGTAATAGATCTCTTTAGGTAACTAAGACTATAACTTGTTAGGGGGCAGGTTTAGATTTAGGTTGAGCTGTTCTAGGCTGGTTTAGTATACACTATATCCTCTCTAGGTATAGGCAGAGTAGGCTTACAGAGATACTCAGTGGATATTAGGTAATAAGGCAGCAGGGGTGGGGATATCTATTATAGGACTAGTAGGAACAGGGATAGGTGGGGCTTCTAACTCTTCTGGGTAGGATCTCTTTGGGATATTGTTCAAGGCCTTGACTTGTTATAGGTGAGATGGTATATTACAAGACTAGTGGTAGTAATTACTCTGGAACTGGATAGTGTGGCTTACCTAATTAATCAGGGGATCATGGGCTTTCAGCTATGGTAACCCTATGATAATTGGGAATTAGGATAGGTGGGTGACAAAGAAGACTGTGTCCTTCTCTAGGTAGTCTCTAATCTTCAGGTCAGTTACTATGTATTGGGTAGCAGTGCCCTCCACTAAGATAGCTCTATCAAACCCTGATATTGGTATAGGATTGATGAGCTTGTGGGTCTATAGGTGGTGTTAGGTAACCTAGTGGTAGTCAATATAGGTGATAAATTGGTTTCTAGAGTTAATTATCAGGTATATTAAGACAGTGACAAGGCCTTGGATTAGCTGTACAGCCAGGACCATTGTGTCTATAATGTAGTGTTATGGCTTGGGTAAGGATAGTGAGCAGGGGGTTTGATAACCTTGATCATTATGATGATCTAGATTACTATTGTATCTATGGGGGACTAGGGGAGTAGGGATAGGGACTGAGGACAGCAGATAGGGAACTATAGCTCCTAGGTAAACAGGGGTAGGGACAGGGATAGCAGCAGGGACAGGAATAGGGCAGGTAGGCTGTTAGGATAGGGCAGGCAGGACAGTGCTTATAGAGGCCCTCTACCTGTGTCTTACAGTAGGGGCACTCTGTTTTCTGATAAGCTCAAGATAGAATCAGGGGAGTCAGGGTGGACAGAATAGATAGGGTGGGTAGGTAGCAAGGCCACAGGGTATAGACTTAGGAATTATGTCCTCTGGATATCAGGCTTAGGATAGTTGTTGACAAGGTGCTTGTTACTACCACAGCAGAAGTACTCTCTATACTCATGGTATATAGTGCTGACAGGGTGATTTATACATAACAGGTCTATCAGGCTAGGGGTATATAGGGAGACAGGCTAGGGAGCAGGTGAAGACAGTGTGACAGATATAGGGCAGACAGCAGGAATAGGTGTAGACAGAGCTAGGGTAGGTAGTGGTAGGTAGGGGATAGGAGTGGGTGGGCACAAGGTAGGAGCAGGAGCTATAGAATGGTTTGGTGAGGGGCTAGGGCAGGTACTGTACAGGTGTATGTGGTGGTCTAGATCTTGTAGGTGCCATACAAACTCGTTGACTCCAGGCAGCTCTCTAGTCCTTAGCCTCAGGGCAGGGGAGTGCTTCAGTATGTTGTGCAACTTATTAGAGATATTGTATATCAGGAGACTAACCAGGGTGATAGAATTAGCCTTGCTCAGTGCTGCCAGGTACTGGAACTTAGCTAGGAAATTGAGGAAGGAACAATTGGTCTAGCAACAGCTCCACAGGGTAGACAGGGCATTCTCTTGTTAATGTGGGTCACTATTGTCACAGACTCACAGGCTATCCAGAGCCACAGGTAATCTTCGACCATGGGTAATCTTCGGCAGACCCACCCAAGTGATCATTTCCCGGCCCAGGTCCTGGAAATCATCACTCATGTGGAACTGCGCCTTGGCACGCTCGCCCCTTATAAGTCCCTGCTTGTGTGCCACAGCTCTTAGACTCTTTAGCCAATGTCCTGTCAGACTTGTAGCTCCTTAATCAATCAAGTTCAAGACTCCAAGCTACGGTGTTCTCCCTATCCTGCCCTTGCCACATGACATTACATTGGCTCTACACCACATTACAACCATACCCTTGCCCTTGCCCTCGCCCTTGCCCTTGATCCCCCCTAACAGCCAAGTCCCCACCTCAGCCTAGGTCATCCACCAGGATGGACCCCCTAACCCACCCAACTGGCTGGGCAGTGCTCCATGAGCTGCAGTAACAGCTGCAACAGCTCTAGGAAGCTGGCCAGCAGTCAGCTGCTGCCATTGCCTCTCTTCAAGAAGAGAACACATCCCTCCAATCAAACCTTGAAGCCCAGGTGCAGGCAGCTGCTAATGCAGCTACTGTAGCCTCCACACCCTTATCCTTGTCTCCTGCCCCTATCCCAGCCCCCGCCAATGTGTCCCCTGCTGCTTCTTGTCCTCACCTATCCCTAAGCTACCCTAACCCCAACAAGTTCAAGGGGTCCAGGGCTACCCTCCCTAGCTAGATCATGCAGATAAGGTTAAAGATCACCATTAACACCAACTATTTTCCCTCTAAGGAGAGGAAAATTGTGTACAGCATCAGCTATTTAGGCCCTGCCCCACAGGCCTAAGTCCTCCCCTACATCACCAATAAGGGTTTCTCCCTCAAGACCTATAGTGCCTTCATCAATGTCCTGAAGGACACTTATGGTGACCCCAACTCCAAGGGGACCACCCAACATGGTCTCCATTGTCTATGGTAGAAGAACCACCCCTTTCACAAGTTCTTTGCCAATTTCCAACGCCTCGCCACTGATTCCAGCTTCAACAATAAGGCTAAGGCCTCAGCCCTGATGGAAGGGCTGAGTGACAAGCTCAAGTCTGCCCTGGTCTTCACCCAGGAATCAGACCTAGCTAGCTTCAAGGCGCTGACAAGGTGTTGTCAACACCTTGACAGCCGCCAACGCGCGGCGAAGGCGACCCTATCTCCCTTCGCCCGCAATCACGCCAATGTCCCTCGCCCTCTTGTCCCTGGTCCCTGCCCTCCGGTCCTCGCCCCTGTTCCTGCTGCTGCCCCTGCTCCTATCCTAGCCCCTGCTATAGGGGACCCTATAGACCTCAGTACTATCGCTATCACCTAGACAGCTGATGGCCACCTCACTGAGGTGGAGAAGAAACACTATTATAACAACTACTTGTGCAACTACTATGGTTTACCTAAGCATCTCCAAGGTAACTGCCCCCATTGCCCTGCCTACTGTTCCCCCTGTCCTGCCGCTCTGCCTGCCACCAAGGTGGCTGCCTACAATAATGGCTCTTCTAACTCCAAGTCAGAAAACTGAGTGTCTCCAGGCACTATCGCGCCTAGAGACCTCTAGAAGAAGATATTGGTAGGTTGTCTCTATACCTGACAGGATCCAAGTCCTGTCATTTCACTGCTCCATGTACTGTAGATAGTAATGGAAAACAACTTGAGACCTCTGCAATGATCAATAGCAGAGCCACTGGCTTCGCTTTCATCAACACCTTCTTCGCGCAAGAGCACGCGCTCCAACTCGAAAAGCTCCCCCGCCCTCGCACCCTCACTACCTTTAACAGTGAGGTCCCCTGTCACAGCCTTGTCACCTATGCTGCTGTGTTCTCCATTGCCTTTGGCCCCTATAAGGAAACAATCTATGCCTAGGTGACCCACTTAGGGTAACAGCCCATCATCCTTGGCCTTCCCTGGCTCCAGCTCCACAACCCTGCAATCAATTGGGCCCAAAGTACCTTGACCTTCCAAGACCCCTATTGCCTTATATACTGCCTCTCCCTGCCTGTCCTGCTTGTCCTCCAGGGAACTGCGCCTCATCAGCCTAAGTCTATTTCCCAGCACATTTACATAGAGAAAGCCTTGACATCCAACAGGGGAGGGGAGATTTATGATGACAATTGTAGATCCCCCCCCAGCCCTACAACACCCACTGCCTATAACCCACACCCTGCCTGCCCTGTTTCTCCGCATGAATGTGCAGAGAATACAGATAACCTGGAAACCCAACTGGATATTGCCCTGATCAGGGGAGCTGCCTTCACCACTGCCTTGTGATATTCAAGCAAGGAGGAGGCCAGCCACTTCTTAGTCAGGGACCTGGACTATACTCTGGCATCTATGGAAGCCAGCTTACAACTCTTGGCCATCAAGGAGAAGGAAACTCCTGACCTTGCCTCCTGAGTGCCCCTGGAGTACCATGACTTCCTTAACCTATTCTCACACAAGGAGGTAGACACACTCCCACCCCACTGGCTCTATAACCACAAGATCCCATTAATCAAGGGCAAGCAACCCCCCTTTAGCCCTTTGTATAGTATAATCCACAAGGAACTCAAGACTCTCTATGCCTAGCTAGATAACAACCTGAAAAAGGGTTTCATCTATACAAGCACCTCACCCACTGCCTTGCCCATCCTCTTCATAAAGAAGAAGAATGGATCTCTCTAGCTCTATGTTAACTACTGTAGCTTAAATGCCATAACAGTCAAAAATCAGTATCCTATCCCCTTGATCAATGAAACCTTGGCTAAATTAGCCAAGGCCAGGTTCTTCTCTAGGTTTGATATGATCTCTGCCTTCAATTACCTCTGAATTACAGAAGGAGAGGAGTGGAAGACAGTATTCTGCACATATCTTGGTCTGTATGAAACACTTGTCATGCCCTTTGGCCTTAGTGGCGCCCCTAGTTCCTTCTAGATATTCATCAACGACACCTTCCAAGCCCACTTGGATGAATTTGTTATAGTCTACCTAGATGATATCTTGGTCTTCAGTGAAACCCAGAAGGAACATTGTAAGCATGTCCAATGGGTGTTCAAGCAGCTGTAAGGTGCAGGCCTCCAGCTAGATATCAACAAGTCTGAGTTCCATGTCACTGAAACCGAGTTCCTAGGCCTCATTGTCATGTCCCAAGGTATCTACATAGACCCTAAGAAGGTCAAGGCTGTCTAGTCATGGGCAACCCCCTCCAACCTAAAGGATATCCAGGCCTTTATTAGCTTTGCGAACTTCTACTAACAGTTTATCAAGGACTTCTCTGCCCTGTCAGCACCCCTCCATGCCCTTGCCAAGAAGGAGGTCAAGTTCTACTGGGGCCCTGCCCAAGAAGATGCATTCTAGGCCATGAAGAAGGCCTTCATCTTGGCCCCTATCCTTGCCCACTTTGACCATGAGAAGCAGACTATACTGGAAACTGATAGCTCTGACTTCGTCTCCGCCAGTGTTCTCTCCCAGTACAATGACCAAGGTCTCCTCCACCCTGTTGCCTATTTCTTAAAGAAGCTTATCCCAACTGAATACAACTACAAGATATATGACAAGGAACTCCTGGCAATTGTCTGCTGTCTCGAAGAATGGCGCCCTGAGCTTGAAGGTGCGGCCCAAACTGTCCAAGTTGTCTCTGATCACTGTAACCTGGAGTATTTCATGTCAACCAAGCTCTTGAATTGCCGCTAAGCCTGATGGTCTAAGTTCCTCTCCTGGTTTAACTTCAAGATCCAGTACTGCCCCAGCAAGCTAGACAGTAAGCCCAATGCCCTGACCTGTCGCTCCTAGGACCTACCTAAGGAGGGTGATCCACACCTCCTGCACCAGAGCTAAGTAGTACTCAAGGCCCACAATCTCCCTGACCTAATTTACAGCATAAATATACAGGAAATTGAAGAAGAGAACCCTGGCGCAGCTGCAGCAGAAGCCCCTGAATCACTACCCCCAACTACCCCAAGAGACCCTGCTGACAGCCTAGACACCCCGGATAAAGACCCTGCCCTACCCCTGGAAGACCTAATCGCCCAAGCCTACTAGAATAACCCCCTGCCCTTAGAGATCCTCCAAGCCCTTGCCCAAGGAAGCCCAAGGTACCAGCATGTCTCCCTGGGAGACTGCAAAGAGTGTACAGGCAGGCTGTACTACTGTAACCGATTCTGGATTCCTGAAGACAATGCCCTCTGTGTCTAGCTGTTTCATAATCACCATGACACCCCAATGGCAGGCCACCCAGGTAGTGTGAAGACCTATGAGCTACTACAGCACCAGTTCTACTAGCCCTATATACTCTCAGATATTAAGCGCTATGTCCAAAACTATCACCTCTATCACCAAGCCAAGCCCTCACAAGAGTGTTATCACAGGGTCCTCAAGCCTCTGCTGGTGCCCCAACACCCCTGGACTAACATCTCTATAGACTTCATCTCTGGCCTCCCCCTCTCTAACAGCTCTGACATGATCATGGTGATAGTTGATTGACTCACCAAGATGCACCATCTCATTGCTTGCCAAACTGAGTGTTCTGCTGCCAATACTGCTAGGCTGTTCTGTAACTATGTATAGAAACTCTATGGTCTCCTAGTCTCTGTGATCTCTAACCGTGGCCCCCAGTTTGTGTCCTACTTCTGGAAACACCTCTGCCACCACCTTGGTTCCAACACCCTCCTCTCAATGTCCTACCATCTAGAAATGGATGGGCAGACAGAGAGGGTCAATGCAATTATGGAGCAATACCTATGCTCCTACTGCTCCTACCTCCAGGATGACTAGAAGGAGTGGTTGGCAACTACAGAGTTTACTGCCAACAACCATGCCTCTGAGACAACCACAGTCCCTCTATTCCTGGCTAATTACAGCTTCCTTCCCCACCTTGACTCAACCCCAGCCATTGTCCTAAGTGATACCCCATTAACAATTGCTGAGTTATTTATTAAGAAAATGACAAAGATCCATGACCACCTCTAAGCTGAGATGACCGCTGCCCAAGCCCACTATGCTGATGCTGCTGACACCTCCTGATCCCCTACCCCGCGCTACAAGCCTGGAGACCTGGTCTACCTGAACTCCAAGAACATCCAGACAATCCACCCCCACAAGAAGCTTGACTAGAAGAACTTTGGCCCCTTTGTGATCACTGAGAAAGTGAGTGGACATGCTTATTGCCTCCAGCTCCCAGACTCTATGTATATCCACAATGTCTTCCATGTCAACCTCCTGCAACCTGCTACCAATGACCTGATGCCCCTACAACACCAGGCCCCTCCCCCTCCAGTTGAAGTCAATGATCATGAAGAGTATGAAGTTGAAGATCTCCTGGACCAACACCACTGTGGAAGGAGCACACAATACCTTGTCAAGTGGAAAGGGTATGACAAGTCAACCTGGGAACCCTTTGCTTATGTCTCGCACCTGTGCCCCCTACTTGAGGCTCTAGCTAGCTGATTGGCTCACAGAGCTCACCCTTAAGGGGGGGGGTACTGTCACAGACTCACAGGCTATCCAGAGCCACAGGTAATCTTCGACCACAGGTAATCTTCGGCAGACCCACCCAAGTGATCATTTCCTGGCCCAGGTCCCAGAAATCATCACTCATGTGGAACTGCGCCTTGGCACACTCGCCCCTTATAAGTCCCTGCTCACGTGCCACAGCTCTTAGACTCTTTAGCCAACGTCCTGTCGGACTCGTAGCTCCTTAATCGATCAAGTTCAAGACTCCAAGCTGCGGTGTTCTCCCTGTCCTGCCCTCGCCACGTGACAACTATACATGTCTTCTAGAGTCTTAAGGATGTCCTTGAAGTTGGCAAAGGGCAACAGAGCCAAACCAGTAGAAGGGACAGGACTAGGATAGGATACTAGGTGTGGCAGGACTTGCTGTTAGGCTATACCCTTAAGACAGCTGCCTATATAGGTAATATGCTGCTCAGCATAGGGAAAACAATCAGAATTAGTAGCTATTTTCAGGTAAATCTCAGTGATAAATTAAGGCAGGTCAGATAGATCCCTAGAGAAACAGTCAGGGTTGGACAGGCGCTCAGACAGCTAGGGATTACTAGGTGAGGGAACAGGGATAGAGATAGAGGCTGACAAGGTAGGTATAACCTCAGAGACTATAGGCAGGACAGGGGAAACAGGCAGGGGGGTTGAAGCAGAGGCAGCGAGGTTTAGGTGGGCAATCTCCTGTGTCTAGTATTTAATGACTCCCTCTTTCTTCAATAGCTGGGACTCTAATTGCGCTACCTGCTTGAGAAGACAGGAGATCTTCTTTTCCTTGGATACTGTGTAGATATCCATCTGTATGAGATACCAGAACCAGGGGGTAGGCTAGGCCTCCACACTATAGGCCAGCACTTCAGCAGAGTCAGGGTTGGACAGTGGGTTAGGGCAGGCTATATTGGTGGTGAGATACCACCTAGTGTTAGGGTGTGGCAGCAGGCAGACAGAGTTAGATTATAGAACAGTGTACTCTATAAACAGGAGGTGGTACAAAGGACCACAAAAGCTATGGATAGAAAAGCCAGATCATAATCTGGCGGACTTGGCAGACTTGGCAAAACAACAAACAAGCAAACAGAGCAAACAGACAGCTCAGGTCCAGCCCTGTAACACAGGCAGGTCAGAGATAAGCAGGTTAACTCCTTTTTCCACGCCTAGCGTGGATAATCAACACTCACGGGTCCAGCCCCATAACAGCCTTCAATAGTTTGATTAGGGCGTTCATCACTGCACCAGTCCTTCGTCATTACGATCCAGAGTGTCCTATACACCTAGAAACAGATGCATCTAGTATAGCTGCTGCAGGTATACTATCCCTAAAATAGGAGGATAGATAATATCCTATTGCTTTCTATTCAAAGAAGTTCACCATTACCAAGTCTCACTATCCTATCTACAACAAAGAACTCATGGCTATTGTCCTAGGCTTCCAGCAATAATGACACTACCTAGAAGGCACCCCTAACATTGAGGTTTAGTTAGACCACAAGAACTTGAAATAGTTCATAAACCAACCTCACCTAAACAGATAACAAGCACACTGGCTACTCACACTCACCCCCTATAACTTTACTATCCACTACTAAAAAGGATTACTGAACCTAGCTGATAGACTATCCTAGTGACCAGACTATATAGAAGAGGACAAACCCCTAGAGACTGTTATTTTGAAGCTTATACCTATACTGAGAAACAAGCTTGCGACTGTGGCACCTAGAGTGTGTGTGTAGTTAGGTTAAGATAACCTAGAGACACAAGTGCTGTCAAACCAGACAATAACTCATGCACAAGCCAGAGATATGGTTTTGTGCTTCAACCCTGAAGGTAATTTGTATAGCAGTAGTAGTGCTGACACAAGTTTAGCTGTGGACCGCTGAGTAGATTCTCATCAGGTCACCCCTGCACCAGCTTATGCTAAGGAGATGCTGTCATGGTGGACTACCCCCTTGACATGGATTGGTGTTCAAGGTCTCCTATCCCAGCTCAGGATTCCAAAGGAAGGACATCCACAGCTTCTGATCTTCCTTGTACAGGACAAGCAGTCTCAGCACTACCTGTAAATCAAGAAGTCTTGTGATATTCACTGTGGTGCTGGGATCTGTGTTCCCTAGCAGGAGGATCAGCAAGGCTAGGCTTGGCAAGGCTATGTAAAACAACTCCAAGTGCATAGTTTTAGATAGACAGCTACAGAGAATAGTAATGAGATAACAGTGATTGAATACCATACAAATTGATTATATAGAATAAAGTAACTAAATAAAGTGATAACCTAACCTATTTACCTAGGACCCAAAACAACAAGACAGAACACCTGATCAACCTAAGTCCCTGCTCTAGTAACAAGAATATAGCTAACTCAGCTCCTTATTCCAGGAGAACAAGACACCTGAAGTGCAATACACAACCAGTAAAAGACCCTGCTTTAGATTAGCTTACACCCACTTTCACTGGGTAAACCTATATAACCCTTTTATATTGATATCTCTAACAAGAAAGAAAATGTATATAATCATATACTGTACAGCAGCTAGAGTGAGTGGTAAGACAGCAGTAATACTCAGTGTGTGTTATAGATCCAATAAACAATAGAGATAGAAGGCTACCTAGGGTAAAAGTATGAAAGCCCTTAACCCTGGAAAATAGCTGAAGAATCAGAAGACTGATATCAGAAATATATATAATAGAAAGTGTACCCCTGAGACCACCACAGCAGCAGGATTAGCTCTTGCTATACTAGTGTTATTGATTACCTAGTTATATAGTCAGGTCCTATTCCTCATTTTAGAATGGATAGTGCGAAAAGAGTAGGCCAGCTTATCAGTGACAGTGGGTTCTGAAGTGGCTAGCCTTAATCTTGATATCAATAGGATAGATAAAACAGCCAAAAGAAGGAAAAGGTATAGAATACCTCAGGGAAGGGGGACATAGTGTCATCCCTTCCTAAGATTTATAAATAGATATAGGTAGGCCTAGGACCTAAAAACAATGAGTAACCTAGAGAGTTCAGAAAATCCAAAGGAGAACCTACTACTATCAGTCACACTCCTATTTCAACTGAAAAAGAAGACAGAAGCTTTGTTCCAATATAGATCATATCTAAGCTAGATAATCAGATAGTTTATCCAAGAAAAAATGGCTGCAGCAACACTAGTCACCACTCCAAGTATAGGAAGTATTATAGGCAGATTTCTAGAGACACTCTAGCAGCCACTGCTCCTACCTAGCACCCCAGGGGCCCCATGTTTCCTGGGGATAAATGTAATAGAGTTTCTTGATACCTATAATGGGATATATAATAATAATAATAATAATTTAATTAATGTCTATGTGTGCCTATGGCCTATATAGACTTGACCGAACTCAGCGGAAAAACCCCGCGCAGTC
>QQSL01000154.1:0-19573 GCA_003693665.1 Chaetothyriales sp. CBS 134920 | reverse complement strand
GCGAGCAGAGCCGAAATGGAATTGATACAGGCGGAAAAGAAAGATGTGTGTGGTCACGTGGTACGTGTTTCTTGGCATAGTTAAGAGGCACTATTCTATTGTATTATTAGATAATGATTAACTCAACTTAGGCGCTTCATCCCCGTCTAGGTTCGTCTGGGCATAGCGCCCCACTAACTTAACTAATTAATAATTAGGTTTCTAGCGAACACACCGAGCCAAGGCTTAAGCGTATAGGGGCATGCTTTAGGGAAGCCAAAGTGTGCCATGCCTGTTGTCCCAACCCGCGGCATCGACTCTTAACTCTGCGATGAAGACTTTTCACTCGCCCCTTGTCGATGAATGCACTTCCCTTCCTTTTCTAGCCCGCCCGATGACTATGCCTTGACTGAGGCCTCTGACATCGCCACCCTGAGACCTTTGCCTCTCAACCCACCTGCTGTGTGATGCCTGCCGATCCGGCAAATGGCCACCAGGCCGAGCTCCCATACATCGATTTCGCGTACAACCACCGGGAGTCGGCGGCGACTGCCAAGGAGCTTGTCTGTAGGATCCAGCCAAAGTGGCGGGCCCATCCCGAACAGATTCAGATTATTCAGTTCAAAGAGGGCATCACCAACACGGCAAGACCGATCCTCAAACCGGGGCACGTGCTCAACTAACAAGATGGGCAGTTACTCAAATTGGCCCTCCATGCGCCCGGTCTGTCGCAGGACGAGATCGACGGCGAGTCGATCCTGATGCGGTCGTATGGCAACAACACCGACATCCTCATCGACCGAGATCGAGAAGCCAGATCGCATGCAGTGTGCGCACAGCATGGCCTCGCCCCACCCCTGCTGGCGAGGTTCAGAAATGGGCTGCTATACAGATTCATTCCCGGCCAAGCTTGCACGGCAGGAGATCTCATCCAGGAAGAGACGTGGCGGCCAGTTGCTCGGCTGCTGGGCCGTTGGCATGCCGTCCTTCCCACCAGCGCCATCTCGACCGACAAGCCCTCAAACGGCAGCACGAATAGCTCTGGGTCAGCAGCCAACGGCACAGCAGACAAGCCGAAGAGGATAGCGGACCGAAGCCCGTCTCCCAACATCTGGACTGTGATGCTGAAGTGGGTCCATGCTCTGCCACAAAGCGATGCCAAGCAACGTGCTCGCAGGAAGTTTCTGGAGGATGAGCTGGAGCGCTCATTCCGAGACTTGGACAACTACAGCGGGCCTGGCAAACGTGGATTTGTCTTTGGTCATGGGGTAAGCCGAGTCTGGTTGTTTTGCTCCTTGCTCTGTCTTGCCTGAAGCGTTGCTGACTTGCATTCAACCCAGGACCTGCTTTGTGCTAATGTGATCAAAACCACGTCTGGTCAAGAAGCGGTCGCTTTAATCGACTACGAGTACGCGGTGAGCTGTTCAGCAGCCTTTGATATCGCCAATCACTTTGCGGAATGGGGGGGCTACGATTGTGACTACAACATGCTCCCGACCAGGTCAACCAGGCGGATGTTTTTGCAGGAGTACCTCGCCTCTTACAACCAGCATGCCGATGAGCGAGTGCCTGACTCGACGCTGTCCTTCCTGGAAGCCGAGGTTGATCGGTACCGTGGCATCCCCGGCTTGTACTGGGGCATTTGGGCACTAATCCAGGCGACGATTTCGACGATAGATTTCAACTATGCAGAGTATGCAGAGATAAGACTGGATGAATACTCGGCTTGGCGGAAGGCCGAGAGCGGGGGTGGACAGTCCCTCGAGGCGTTACCCCTTCGCGAGAGTAGATGGGCCGAAGATTAGACCGCATCATCTTGTTATCTTGTACAGGCGACTAAACTTTGGAGAAGAAAATTACAGTGGGATGGGTGTGGATAGAAGACAGTGCCTATCATGTGGTAGTGACAATGCTTGGCACCTTGACAACAGAAATGGAACCATTATACAGCGAAGTGAGGTAGTGTATAGTAAGTTACGGTAACAGTGCTGAGCAATGACACTCAAGTACTCTCGTACTGCGCAAGGCCCAATTCTGCACGGTATTGTGGTACTGGCACCTGATTGGCTTGGCGGGGGTGGGCAAAGCGGGCCAGGCTAATTACGGGGATGGAGGAAGTGACATTTCGTGCAAAGAAAAGTGACAGGCAACCATTTGGGGACGAGGGGCACAGATGACGCGCACTGCCGAGTTTGCTACTCGACACAAACAGAGGCGATTGTGGGGCGCCGAGCACAAACTGCCATGCGCCCACAACGCTTTGCCCAAGCATCTGACTCACCCGGTCCCTGCTAGTGCATGTCTAGCGCGGGCCTAGTGCGGGCCTAGCGCGCCCTAGCTGGCTGTCTAATGCATCCGATTTGCTACTATGGAGTATGCGGTCCTTCCCCTTTGGCCTCGTCACCGTGCGCAGTCCGATGATCGCTTCCCTTCCCTGATTCTCTCGCCTTCCGTGGCGCCAGTTCTGGATCATGCTTCGTGGCTTCATTTGGCCTGCGCCCGGAACCATCTCCTGTCTTCCCTTCTCTGCTGTCTCATAATTATCACTTTGTTACTTACTCTCTCGTCACCTTTCCTGCAGACCTACCCTTATTATCTGTCTTTTGTAATTTGTACCCTTTCTCTTCGACCTGTCTTTTCTAATACCACAATACGGCCAATTTGCCCCCCTTTGCAACAACCCCCCCCTCCCTGTGTACCCTTTCGGACCCGCCTCCGGTGGTCCCAACGTCACTCCCTGCCCGTTCATTCCTGCCCCACGAACCAACCTTGACGGCGCTGCGCGCTTTGCATTTCACCACCCAGACTCGTCCTAATCCTTTCCCGACCGACAATTGCCAACAGCCGTCGCGCATTGGTTAGCGACGTTGCCAACCACTGCCATTGCTACCCTTGCGACCACCGCGTGCGTTCGCGCTCGGCTAGCCCAAGGGCCACAGCCTTTAAGAGCCTCACGACCATCGCAAACCAGTCGCCACTGGACTTCAATGTCCGGCGCTTGGAGACCCGGAAGCCAATGACTAGCCGACGCAAATGCATCACTGCCGCTTCAGCCTGAGGTACAGGAGAGTGAGCCGCCATTTTCACGGCAACCAGAGGACATGCGCTTGTTGTCCTGGAACACGTACAACAACATGACTCTTCCCAGCATACAGATGTTCCTTCCCAAACAGAATGAAGCGCCACACTCTGCGCCACCAAATCAGCCCTTGAAGAGAAAGCGCAGCTCGTCTACTGACCTCGACTCCGACTTCGAACAGTCACAGGAAAGTGCTGGCGCTCCGAAGCAGCCGGAATCTGCCGACGCTGCTTGGCCTGGTGCACAATCGCAATGGTCTGGCAGAGTGACTGCACCACACTATCCTGCACAGGGCCTTCCCACCCCTCTCTTGTCGCCTACGGATTCCAGGATGGATATGACTCAACTGCCTCTTTCCCAGGCGAATTCTGAGAGTCCACAAGATTCTGGAGCGCGGCGGCGTCATGCCCGGCAAGTCATCCAGCAGCAAATCAATCTGGAAATTCTCCTCAAGCACAATGAGCTTCGGCTCATTGATCAAGAGCTTGCCAAGTGTCAGACGGCATTGGAACAGCTCCGTAGGTGCGAGGAGATTCCTTTCCCAGTCTCTCAACCAAGTCTTGCGGTGAGCACGGGCAGAGGGTCAGCCATACGATCTTCATTCCCATCACAACTGCCCGAGTCGCCTCCCGCCTGGGGTGTCACCGATGGTCCATACACTCGCCATTATGCCCACTGGCTATTGCCCGATTCACGCTTTGACGGAGGTGATCCTGAGCCTGTTTCTGCCATCTCAGGCAAGAGGCCTATCAAGGTGCGCTCTCTTACGGGTAGCTATGCGAACGAGCCTGTCATTGGAATGTCGTCTCGCTCTCAACGTGGTAGCACCTTCAAAGCACCCTTTGCTGGGTACAGTCAGCCCAAGGAAAAGGCCCAGGGTCCACTTGTCCTGAAGCGCAAGTCAGACGGGGCCATGGTCAAGCTGATTTGTCCCGTCTGCTCGCGTGGAGATTTTGGAAGTGCCCAGGGCTTCATCAACCACTGCCGCATTGGCCATGGCCGCAGTTTCTCTAGCCATGACCAGGCTGCCGAACAATGTGGTGAGCCAGTTACAGTAGATGAACATGGTGCAATTGTGGGGCAAGAATTGGCCACTACTCCTACATCGAACAATGTTCACCCTCTGATCCGGACTGCGCGTCTTCAGCATGTACCTTCTTCACCACCGCCAAATCCTCGGTTCCTGGGCCTCGATGGAGCAGCAGAACCCAGCGAGGGGGCACGGTCGCCAATCTCGCCCGACTTCCGTGCCTCTTTCCAGACGCCGCACCTGTCGAATCTCATCCAGAGCAAGGGTCTTGGCTTCAACCTAGAATGTATGGTTGATGAAGCTAAAATTAAGGTTGAGCTGCCTGAGCCTAGCGAGCAAATGGAGGAGATGGATGAAGAGCCAGCATATGAATCGTCGAGCTCGCAAGCCCTCGTTGCAAGGACAGGAAGCAACAAGAAGCCGGCCAAGTCTTCTTTGCCATCTCCTGTTCTTCATTCGGGGGTTATGGACAAGAGAAACATCAACCTGGAGAGCATGGGCATTTCTAGCCTCGACATTCCCAGCATCACCGTTGATCCTGAGCCGTCGCCATCGACTGAATCGAACCAGGCGCCTAGCTTAATCGACGATGATGAGGAATACGAGGTCCACTCACCGGCAAGCTCCTCGGCATCTGACATGGCTGATGATGGCGAAGTGGATTTCACCGTGCGAGACGATGATGACTTCCATGGCCATGTGGACCTTGCAAAGCCCGAACCTCAATCCAGCTGCACTCAAGCCGCGGTACACCAGTCTCCACCACCGCCCCGCATCAGGCGGCCATCGGTGTTAAGAAGTCCAGGGCCGAGAGGCGAAGCGAAGCAGCATGCCATTTTGGTCGATGAAGTCCAAGGTGGCACGCTCAAGACTGGCGGCGACGCGAAGAGGAGGAGAATTAGCAAGAAGTAAGCAAGGTCTACGCTTCTCTGTTTCAGCGCCGGCTTGCTTTTCTGGGGGCTCCTGTTGACGCTTGTATTTTTTATTCTTCTCTCTTGTTTTGCTCTGGCGACAGGAAAGGGCTGTTATTAGACTTGGGACACCTGGGGCGCCGGCCTTTCTTCACCTGATTGTTCCGGAATGCGTGTATATTGATATCAGATTGCTACCTTGTTAGAAGCTCACTGTGGAGGATGCCCGAGCTCTGGGCAACGTGGACGAGCAGCATGGCAAGGCTCGAAGAGATATGAACTCAACTCAATGAATTATCCCACAAAATCAAAATGACAAACCCAAGCGATGTCGGCTGGCCGGCAATTCTCCGATTGGTCTGTGTCTGACGTAACGCTCGCAATCGACTGGGCCTAACTCTAATCAGGCGGGTTGTGTGTGACCCCACCAGAGCTTAGCCTATCCAAGTTGTGGGGAACCTACATCTCCATTACTTGCAGTTACCTTGACCAAGTGTGAGGCAAGAGCGAGCGGCCCCAGCAGCCCGATGGCTTTTTGTGGTTGTGAGAATCAGCCAACCATGCATGCATAACGCGTGTGGCTGGGCTATCCCTAGTGCATCCTTGATAGCCAGGCCGCAACTGGAATCTCTGCATGTAGGGCAAAGAATCCTCATCGATCGGCACAACACCATCATGTACACCTACGTAGTTCAAAAGCACCTTCCTCGGTGTCCATGCCACAGGAGCGAGGCTTGGCACGCCCCCGCGTATTTGCTACCGGCCTTCAAATAGCTCCGAACAGCTCCTCAAGCTTCTTCGCTCCCGGAGCTCATACTCGCCCTGCCCAGCAACGCAACGTGGTCTACTCTTTGGAGCAAAACAGACTCTGCACATTCACATTTCAATACAATCATACCCATCTCCCTCCCACCATTCTCACTGTGTGAGCCAGAATGAAGCTGCTTACTCTTGCCACTTGCTTGCTCAGCCTGCCCTTCGCTCTCGCTGATGAGGCTCCCGTCGTCAATGACAACCCGCGGCATGTAGGCTACTCAGCCTCATTGCAAGCTGACAAGCCTATTCAAGGCACTATCGTTGGCGTCAGTAGCGAGGATGGCACTGGTGTTCTTGTTGCCATCAGCCTGTTCTCATTCCCCGACGGCCTGGGCCCATTCGAGTATCACATCCATGAAAAGCCAGTGCCGAGCAACGGTTCCTGCAATGCGGTAAGCAGCTCTCTCTGTCCGTGATGAATCCCACAATTAACGCGATGGCCTCGTTCGTCTAGACCGGAGGACATCTTAACCCTTACAACGGGACCAAGCCCCCGGGCTGTGATCCAGAGATGCCGTCCCTTTGCGAAGTCGGTGACCTTTCTGGGAAATATGGGTTGGTTGAAAACGAAACCCTCGCCGAGAGCCCTTTCTTTCAGAATCAGTTCCTGGATTCCTTCTTGAGCACCAGCAACGACAGCATCACCTTCCTCGGCAATCGATCGTTTGTCATCCACGCAGCTAACGGCACTCGATTGAACTGTGGCAACTTTGAATTGGTGCATGAGGTTTCAGGCATGGACCATACTAGCACCGAAGATGCCGCTGCCTCTGCCACTGCCACGGCCGACGCGAGTGCAAGTGCCGAAGGAAGTGCGACAGGAAGCGCCAGTGCCACCGCCGAAGCCAGCGCAGAAGCTACCGCCGAGTCTAGTGCTGAAGCCAGTGCCAGTGCCAGTGCCAGCGCCGAAGCCAGCGCCGAAGCCAGCGCCAGTGCCGAAGCCAGTACCACCGCCGAGTCCAGTGCCGCAGCCAGCAGCTCCGAAGCCAGCGCAAGTGCCACTACCAGCACCGCCACCGGCTCTGGTAGCACTGTTGATTCCCAGGCCGGGGTGAACCTGGCCATGGCCCTTGGAGTCTTGGGGGCTGTCTTTGCCATCTAAAAAAGTTCCCGCTCTAGGCACCGGGGCAGCAAGTGGATATCAGACCCAGGGCTCGGGGGAGAGAAAAATTGTTATTGATAGATGGATTGATGAAGTCAATGAGAAAACTACACACGTTTAAAGTTACTACCTAACCGTCTTTGCTTAGCGCACTCGACCATTGCCATCAGTTGTTGTAATACTTAATACCGTACAATGTGTGTCTTCAACATGGTAAATGCAGCTCATCGATGATGTATGGCCAGACTTTTTGAGTACTTCTGCTTCTCTTGAACCCATCTTTCCTGGCGGGATCCAGGGCAAGAGAGTCGAGCAAGGACGCTAATTACTAATTATCTAACTTGTTCTCTAACTTGTTCTGGTGCTTGCTTTCTACAAGTACTGTACGGACCGCAATGGTGGCTGTCATCCGAGGCTTCCTAACCTCATGCAGCTCAGCTCGTTCAGCTCAGGCTCATCTCTTCCCAGCGTGCGGCGAGCGTCCTTCAGCTCAGGCCCGGCCGGCTCTTCCCAGCTGTATCCTCTCGCCCGTCTCTCTATCTCCCACGCGCAGCACCGGCCAGCTGAGTACGTCTCCTGCCTTGGCCAAGGTCATCTCGAGCTTGGTGCCCAATACTTTGAACTGGCTCTTGGCAGCATCTATCTCCCCCCACCACTCGATTTCCTTCTTGAATCGCTTGCCATCGGTAGTGGGGAGATCTAGCTGTGTCGACTTGCTGGTGAATACGACCGTGGCACGGCCCTTGTCGATCTTCTTGAGGAAATAGCTCACTATCACGCTAGCTGAGGTCTGGTAATAGTCGCTGCGCACCTCGTCCAGCAACTCCTCCTCGTCCTCCTCCTCGCCGTCATCATCGCCCTTGGCTCCTCCTGGCCTGGCCTTTTCCGTCTTCTTCTGGTCCTGTTTTTTTCCCACGTAGCAGTGGCCTGACCTTTCCTTACAGCCCTGGATCTTCATGAATTCTTCAAACTCCAGTACTCTCCGCTTACAGCATGTCCAGCCCTTGCTGCCCTCGTGGAATAGGGGCTGCCCGGGGTGATAGACACACTTCTCTTCACTTCGTGCGATTTTCGGGTCGTGGCTCTTGCCGCATTTCCGCCGTTTACAGGTTGCGCCCGCCGGGATCTCGACTCCTTCCTCATCACTGTCCTCTTCTGCCTGCGGCGGGGGCGGGGGCGGGGGTGCGGATGCTGTTGTTGCTGTCATTGTTGGTATCGCGCTTCTTCCCGGAGCACCCAGACCGGAGATGCTCAGCGCACTGGCCAGGCCACCCACGCTGGTTGCAATGGGTTTTGTAACGGGCACAGCTGCATTGTCTTGAGGTAGGTCTTGCTCGTTTAACCGCGGCTTTTCCTCCTTTGGCGTATCGTCCACGGTCGAGTGTTTCCCGGTCGTACACGGCGGAATGACGAGGAATTCATCGAACGTCAGCACCCGCGGCTTACAACACTTCCATCCCTTTTGCCCCTCATGGAACTCCGGGGGACCAGGGTGGTAAACGCAAGGCTCTTCCGGGTCGGTGAAGACTTTGCCGCAGCCCTTGTGCACGCATTTCTGCACTTTGGTCGTCTCGGTGGTCATTTTTGCGGGATCTGGACGAGCAGATGGAAAAGCACTAGGGGCGTTAGCCAAATAGCAACGATTTGAAGGAGATCATGGCCAATATTTACACACGTAGGAAAATCGATCGGATTTCTTTCGGATTTCTTTCGGATTTCTTTCGGATTTCTTTCGCCTTCTATCGGTATTCCAATAAGTGTCGTGGTCCACTTTATTGCCTGTTTAGGTCTAGATCAAACAACAAGACACTTGGCAAAGTAAACATCACAGCGAACGAATTCCCTCCAGAATAACAACTCACTGTCCAATCACCCTGCATATCTGCACCAGTATGAACGAAATTGATAGGCTGCGGAAGCAGCTGCAGGAAGAACAGCTCCTACGAGAAGAGGAGCAACGCCGACGAGAAGCTGCTGAATCTCGTGCCCGTGAAGAGCAACGCCGACGAGAAGAGGAGCAACGCCGACGAGAAGCTGCTGAATCTCGTGCCCGCGAAGAGCAACGCCGACGAGAAGAGGAGCAACGCCGACGAGAAGATGCAGAGAGAGTATCACAAGCACAGGACCTCGAGCAATATCTCGAGGTCTGTCACTCCCTTCAGCTTGACCTTCGGGTCGTAACTGACAAGTCCTTGACGACACAAGGCTACACGACGGACCCGACGGACCGAATTTTCCCTGCAAAAATTATCCCTTGGGATGATGATGACTTTTCAAAGACCCAGGAGGAGATCTGGAACCTTCTATCGACCAGCACCCGTTTCTCTTCTGAGCCCCTCTTCCCGTCTCTTACTCAGCTAGAATACGTGAGGAGTCTGCTGATGCCAATCAGCAGTGAGATGGGGCTCAGGGAATTTGAGCATAATGTTGTCGAGAACCCGGTTCGGAAAATGGTGGATGAGATATCCAAGGATCCCCTACTACCAATCGCTCTCGGCCTGGAAGGAACATTGACGTTTGATAGCCATACAAATCTTGGTACGACTGACAATGACCCTATTTCCGGGCCTATGCAGGACATGTCTCTGCAGCCACCGGCGGCCCCCAGAACCCGTCCCAAGGCCAGGGGTAAGGGCAATCAAGCGGACCAGTTCTGCATACTCAGGAGTTCTGGGGGGCGGAATGTGCCGGTGCTGGCTATTGAATACAAGCCGCCACATAAGTGGAGTGTGGCCCAGATCGTCAAGGGTCTCGAGTCGGAGATCCGGCCGGAACAAGATGTGATCAACAAGGACGGCCAGGACATTGCATTTACAGCCAGGTCACTTGCTGCCGCCGTCGTCACGCAACTATTCTCGTACATGATCGGCAAGGGCATCCAGTACGGGTATGTCTGCACAGGAGAGGCCTTTATCTTCCTCCGCATCCCGGACGACGACCCTACTTGCGTCTACTTCTCGGTGTGTGTGCCAAGCCTGGACGTCATGGAGGGTGATAAGACGAGACTGCATCGCACGGCCGTGGCGCAGGTCTTTGCCTTTATTCTCCAGGCCCTCCGCGCGCCGTCACCGTCGCAGTCGTGGCAGGAGAAGGCCCAGAATGAACTCAAACTCTGGCCTGTTGAGTTCGACGACATCCTGAGAAGGATTCCAGAGACAGATCGTAAATACAGGTCACCTCGCACTTCTCCATACAAGCCCCAACGTTGGAAAGGCTTCCAGCGCTCACCCATCCAGACTCGCTCTCGATGCCGGCCGCCGGACACCCCGGTTGTCTCCAGGGAAGATGACAACGACAAGGACGAGGATCCGCCTTCGCCTACTCCTCCCCCTGGCGGCAAGACAGCTTCGTCGACGGGGATGCGCTCGCACAACAGGAGCCAAGGCCAGAGCCAAGGCCAGAGCCAAGGCCAGAGCCAAGGCCAGCATAAGTCAGCCGCAACGGGGTGGCTACATCAGCTAGCCATATATCAGCGGCCATTCTGCACCCAGCGATGTCTCCTGGGATTGGCACGCGGCGGGCCCCTAGACGAGAACTGTCCGAACTCGCACGATCATGGGCAGCGGCACATCGACCGGCTGGAGTTCCTTCGCCTTGTCCGAGACCAGCTCGCCACGGATCGCGGCCCTGACGCGGACTGCAGGCCACTCTTTCTAAAAGGGGCACGCGGTGCGCTCTTCAAGGTGCGACTGTCGAAGCACGGCTACACGGTCGTGGCTAAGGGCGTTGAGCCTGAGGACTGTGTCTTCCTACAGCACGAGGAAAAGATGTACAACCAACTTCGGAAGATCCAGGGGAAGTATGTACCTGTCTGTCTCGGCTTCATAGACCTGCTTCGGCCACATTACTTCGATGGTGGCGTGTACAAGCACTTTCTCTTTCTCAGCTGGGCCGGACAGCGCTTGTTCGACGAGCATGACAAGCCCAGTCAGGCACAGCAGGAGCAGTGTGTCAAGGGAGTCAAGACAGCACTCAAGGCAATCCACAGGCAACACGTTCTCCACTGTGATGCAGAGGCGCGCAACATGCTGTGCAACGGCGGGGATGTCATGTTTGTGGATTTTGAGCGAGCCGAGTTCCGCGAACGAGCCGAGCCCCGCGGTCGTCAGCCTCTTGGCTCCATAGACGCGAACGACCGGAGTCTGAAGGGGAAGCGTGGGAGATTGCAGAAACAGGACAAGGACGACTTTGCGAGAGAGCTGGAGTCTGCCGTGGCGAAAGCTTCGGGTGCATTGCGACCGCTAGACAGAGGACTTAGGCCTTGATACACCAACCATCTCGATAAGGGGAGTATGCGGGATGGAGTAATGCAGGTCTGGAAGTGACCTATCTATTTTTACTGACTACAGATTACAGGGCTATGATAGATCCACCAAAGGTAGTATCCAAGAAGACAAAGACACTGTTGTGTATTACGAGTACATGTACTTTCCGACTATGTGTCGAGACACCAGCAGCCCCTATACGGGCCCAGCTTTGCCTGGCTGGCTTGAGTTGGAGGCTGATGGTGTATTCAGGACCAGGCCCGCAAAATTATAGGATTCCGACCTGACTTCGAGTGTCAACTATGGCATTCGTCCTGCAAGGCAAGGCTGCGAGAAAAGGGAAGTGTGGTCACCAAAAACATGTGTATGGCCGATGGAAGCTCTGTTTTCAGATCTGTTGCTTGCAGGCTCCCCGGCTATATCTCTAATGACCAGCTACGGGCTGCGATCTCTATCCAGATACTCATCCTCCTTTCAGTACGAGGATCCAGGAACATTCTGCTACGGCGTGCCCCAGTGGGTTGCTCTGGGGAAAACAGCACAGTCTGTACCATCTCGGTAAATTTCGACCAACTCAGTGTAGATAACAACAGCAGTCAATCTTGGCTCTCGGCACCTACAAGAAAGCAGTGCAAACCACTCATCGACCGCTAATGTCTTACTTTCGTATTACTACATTGGAAGTGTCTTCTCCATGGTTGGAAATTTTTGGCTCTTCACACATATAGTAGAAAGATAGCGAGTCTAATAATAATACTGAACACATTCCACTTCCTTGCTCTGAGTGGCTGACGAGTCCGGCACCAAGCCGAAATACGGCGGATCATATGTGAGGGTTACCGAAATCATATCACCGGCGCCTCAGACAGAACTACGGAGTACGTCTACAGAACTCCATTTGACCCAGCCAACAGCAGAAACACCAATATTCGCAGTTGCTCGTTTGCCTGAAATACCTTTTTTTTTTCTTTTTGGACTGCAATCAAGAAAGGCCACGATGAATGGGAATAGGAGCAGGAAATACAGACTGAAGATTGACCCGCCTTTGCGGTAGGCCACCCCCTTGGTCCTCTCTCCTTGTCCAGCGTCGCTTATTCCAGCGTGCTTTCGCTCTCTATAGACCATCATTTTGACTAACATTGCTTCAGTATGTACTGTTTCAAAGCTCTCCTTTCTTCGCCGCACAGAAAGAAAGCCAATGGCTGGGCGAACTCTTTTACTAACACACAATCCCAGTCAATGCCGCCTCTCCATGGGCAACGACCTTGGAGCAGATTAAAGAGCTATATGATTCGCCATTCACCGGCGCTGTCACCACTCGGACATCACTCCTCGAGGGCTTCACACACGATGACAGCATCCACCAATACATTTTTCACTCGCCCTCATCAGCACCAGGAAGTAACACGCTTCCGGGCGATGCCTCCTCGTCCCACAAACCCACAGTCAGCGGCGGACTGCCGACATCTACGCTAAACACGCTGGGCTACTCCCCCATCACGCTGTCAGAATACCTGGGCCACATCAACGAGATAGTCGGACAGCGCCACCTGGGCACCTCGATCACCACCATCAAAAAGCCCTTCATCCTGTCTGTGACCGGCACACCCGATGAGACCGCACTGGCCTACGCGCTGATCGCCAATGCGGCTGAGATGGATGAGGACCTGCGGCTGGCGATGGAAGTAAACCTCAGCAGTCCCAACGTGTCGGGCAAGTCCCCGGCTGCCTACGACGCAGACCAGCTCAGGGAGTTCCTCTCCGCCATTAGCGACAGCAAGAGCACCTACCGTGGCCGCATGGCCAGCGCCGAGGCTGTGCCGCGCGTTGGAATCAAGTTGCCGCCATACACGCACACCGCGCAGTTCGAGATGGTGGCTGCAGCCCTGGCCGAGGCGCGGTCGTCGGAGCCAGGTGAAGCAACGTCCGTGATCGACTTCGTCACCTGTATCGATACGCTGGGCTCGTCCCTGGTTCTGCGTGACGATGGCTCGCCTGCGCTGAATAGCGAGGCTGGCACCGGCATCGGTGGCCTTGGTGGCGCTGCGATTCATCCGTTGGCCCTGGGCAACATTGCCACTTTCCGCCGGCTGCTTGACCAGTACCCCGAGACCAGGGACGTGCTGATAATCGGAGCCGGCGGTGTTGAGGATAAGAGCGGGGCCGAGAGGATGGTCAAAGTTGGGGCGGCCGCAGTGGCGGTTGCCAGTGTCATGGGCAGGCATGGCATTAGTATATTCGAGCAGATCACCAGAGGGTAAAGAAACGACCAGGGAAATGCGCAGGTAACTCAAGGTAGATAGTATACCGTAGATTCTTCACTTATATTATTTTTATCAAGAACCACCACCTTGCCTAGCTTCAAGGAGAGCAGCCATTTCGCCTGCATCGGCGTCAAAGTCGTTGTCCATAGTGAAGGCAGGCTTCTGAGCAGATTGTCCCCGGTCTTGTTCGTGCTCTATCAAATGAGCAAGAACATGAGGCCTGTCTATCCTTCTGCCTGAGAATTCTCGGCGCGCTTTCGTCCTAGGTGTCAGGGAAGCGACGGCAGATGAGCTCAGGCAGAGGCCGCTGGGGTCCCAGGAGGTCTTGATCTGATCGTATCTGAGATTCCCTCGCCTCCTGGGCTAGAGTGTTGAATGAACAGCCACCTAGCTCCTTTATTTGTGCTGGAGGGGCAGTCGTCTTGTTGTACCGAGCCATTGCCTCGTCTTCCATGCGCTCAGGAATTGGACGTGTTTCCGACGCTTCCTGAAATGGATCGATGATCTGTACACCGCCAACATCGCCGTCAGTTAGGCACTTTATCCCTCCACTCATCGAACCCTTGACGATAGTATCACGCTCCAGGAGTAATCTGTTTTACCAGGGGACAATGAGCGAGAGACACTCAGAGCCACATCATTTACCTATAAAAAGCTTAGTAGTGGCTTAGTCATGGCTTAGTAGTGGCTTAGTAGCGTTGCCTAGGCGGGGTAGTGACCCACTTGTCACCATCCACTTGAATTACATGTAAGTGAACTTATTAAATGTTGATCATCTACTGTGGTACATCAACAACAAGGCCAGTGTAGTGTCAACCTTACATGTGGTGTGGGCTGTCCACAGTCCCTAGACAGAATGAGTGTTATTCTGTGCACTGGTAAGCAAGAGCTCATCCTCCCCTTCTTGACTAGAAGGCACCTGTTGACCTGCTGACCTGCTGCCACAGCTGGCTATGACCATACCATCCGCTTCTGGGAGGCACTCAGTGGCATCTGCTCGCGGACAATCCAACATCCTGACTCTCAGGTAAATCGCCTCTGCATCACACCCGACAAGAAGTACCTCGCTGCTGCGGGCCGCCATGTGGTGCGACTGTACGACATCAAATCGTCGAACCCGAACGCCATTATGACCTTTGAGGGTCACAGCGGCAACATCACCGGCGTCGCTTTCCACTGCGAGGGCAAGTGGATGGTCACATCATCCGAGGACTGCACAGTCAGAGTGTGGGACACGCGAAGCGGGCTCATCCAGCGCTCCTACTCGCACGAACATCCGGTCAACGACGTTGTCATCCACCCAAACCAGGGCGAGCTTGTCTCCTGCGACCGTGGCGGCGTCATTATGATATGGGACCTCGGCGACGATCGCTGCACTCACCAGTTGATCCCCGACGACGATGTGCCGCTGTCATCGGTCAGCATTGCCAGCGATGGTTCTTTGCTGGCCGCGGGCAACAGCAAGGGCGATGTCTATCTGTGGCGCATGTACCAGAGCCAGGACTCGACCACTCTGCAGCCGTGTAGAGTCTTCAACGCACACAAAACATACCTAACTCGCATGTTGCTTAGCCCAGACATCAAACTGCTGGCCACTTGTTCCGCCGATCACACGGTTCGGATCTGGAATATCGACATGAACGAAGACGCGCTGGAAGCACTCCCAGAAGCGCCACCAGCCAGCAATCCTACTTCCACACAAGCCGCTCTACCCCCACGGCCCAACTCGGCCAGCTCAACCCTGACATCCTCGTCCGCGGCCTCCCCTCATACCCCACACTCACGCTCTCGCTCTTCCTCTGTCCAATCTCAGCCTCAGGCGACCGCTGCTGGAACAGCTCCACCGACAGCAACACCAGCGCAAGCATCGCACCAATACTCCAACGGCAGCGCGTCAGCTGCCACCCCCCCAGCCACACCCACTCTCTCGCCCTTCAACTCGTTTACCACCTCAAACACTCTGGTCTCCACCCGGCGGCCGCTCCCACTCGAGACAACGTTAGAAAGCCACCAGCGGTGGGTTTGGGACTGCGCTTTCAGTGCAGACTCGGCCTACTTGGTGACTGTGTGCAGCGACCACTACGCCCGTCTATGGGAAGTGGCGAGCGCAACAATAATCCGTCAGTATAACGGGCACCACCGGGGCGCAGTATGCGTGGCATTGAATGATTACAGCAGCCCGCCGTAGCATGGTGATTACAGCAGCCGCCGTAGCATGGTGATTACAGCAGCCGCCGTAGCATGGTGATTACAGCAGCCGCCGTAGCATGGTGGTCCCTGGTAATGATGGTCATACTGAAGCCACTCAGGATGGCGTTGGTAGCGAGCAATAGCAGCCGCCAACAGCTAGCAAAACAGCACAATAGAGCAAAAGCCCTGATAATCTAGTTACCCCTACAGGTAGTGCCGGCACAAATGCATGCTGGGAATCAAAATGGCTTTATGGGAGCATTGATGTTTGTCTTGAAGGTTGGGCAGTTCAAAATCTTTGTCATGGCCCTGCTCAGCGTTGTGATGCTGAGAAGATCTCTGGCTAGTCAGAATACCAGTGGAATGGTATGACAAAACACACCACAGACTACTGTAAAGAGCTCATGGTTAATGCATCATGTCGAATTGAATGGCCAACAGTCTCCAATATCGCATGACCAGAAGAAACAACTGCTTTCCAGCTAGTATGACAGTGTCCGTCGGCATTCCTAACCAGTGTTTTGCCCTCTTATACAGTCCAACCCTCGTCCAGTCCCAGCCTTATGTTTGCTTTACATGCGCGACACAGGGCTTATCCCGCCGGCCCAATGCTCCTGTTCGCAGCCGACATCATTGACGTTTTGTCTACTGAGGTTCAACTACCCGCAGCACAAAGTTGACAATCACGGCTGCCAACAGCGCCAGGGCGAGGACAGTGGGTCCAATGCGGTCATCAAAGCCGCCCTGTCCACGCATGCGGATGCTCCTGGCTCTCCAGTGGAATGTGGTCAACGCATAGATCATGGCTCCCATGGCCACAAGCGTGAACAGGCCGGCCGAGATGCGGCCAACCTTGTCGCCAAAGTTAAGGAGGCCGACTGCCAGGCCGCCGAGGATGACAGTGAAGTTGAGCCATGAGAGAAAGGTACGCTCGTTGGCGAAAAAGACTTTGGGCTCGACGCGCGTGGGAAGAGCGATCTTCTTGCCTGGATTGCCAACATGTTAGCGCCAACAGTCTGGACGGTGACGGAATGAGGTACCCTGAGAGGCCTGGAGAAGTGGCTGAGATGACATTGTGTCTTTGGTATGGTTCGTATACAATGGTTGCGGTGGTCTTTTGTCCTGCCTCGATTGAGCAGCAGGTTCCCTGTCTTGACTATCTGAGCCGGGAGCAAAGAGTTGCTGGGCAATAAACCGCTCGAAGCAAGAGGAGGTGTACTGCAGTGGCTGCGGCTTCAAGCTTTTTCTCTTGCGTTGAATGACGAGAGCAGTGGCTTGTTTGCTGCCACGGACGGACTTCGCAGGAGCGAGAGAGCAGGCGACCGGGGGTGGGTGTCGAGATAGAAAGCTGAGGCCAGGAAGAGGATGCGTACGAGCGATGATGGTGTCAAATCTGTTTGTGTGGGTGGGAGCTCATCAGGTGTAGCTTCTAGCTTGATCCAAAGCGAATAATAAATTGAGAGGTACGAGGCCTCTGTGGACCCCAGCTAAGGACGAGAACAGATAGATAGTTTGGCCGCCTATCTTGGGCGTGCTCGCGTGCCTCGCCCCCATTCGCTCTCGATGCTCCAGTGGTCGAGTACTGCGCAAGATGATCATTTCGCCCACCCAACTGCAATGCCAGATGTCCTACGGCGTGTCAAGACGACCACCCACGCCACGCCAGAGCAGTGTCCGAACCAGGGAACCAAGCTTAAGCTATGGACCATCACCAAAGCTCATCATTCCCCCACTGTGCATCTGCTTCTTCCTCCCTTCTCCTTCAGCTCCTCCTCCACCCAGCAACCCTAAACTCTGCGCCAAGCGCCCGGTCGGCTGTTATCCCAGACGCAACCAACTGCAATCTTTGAGCAACGGCTCGACCCGATGCTTATCAGCCCGCAATAACGCCCACAATAACGCCCGCCCTGTTGGCAAAAGCCCTAGCTGCGCACACTGCCGAAGCACGTATCGAACGTGGGCTCCAGTGCACGGGTGTCCAAGCCACGGTCCGTTTGTGTCCGACGACAGTCACGCATTGATCTGTACCTTTGACCAACTCACCTCGACGCGCTTCCCAACCTCCTAAAGAATCACGAGCCCCGCAAGTCTATACCATTCCTTGTTCTCTGGCCAAAACACGATTTGTCTAGACTTCTAGGCTCTCGAACAGGACAGACCCAGGGCCATATCTCTGTCAGCATGGCTTCGGAACAGGCCCAGCCGCCGGTCCCCTATGCCCGGCTCCAGGAGCTAACAATTTCGGTGTGTAATATGCATCAGTGAGCTTGTCGCAGTCTGGCTAATATATTTGTAACAGGCCTGCGAGAAGGCACTCTCGTCTGTGTTGACATACGACCATGCTTCCACCGAAGATTGGAATACTACAATCATCAATACAATTCTCAGCACCCTCGTGTCTGAGACCACCCCTACAGAGGATAAGTCGGCTAGCGCGCAGCCCCAGTTCAAGTATGTTGTCAACAGCACAATAATACAGCATGCCCCGACCAGTTCCGCCGGCACGTCTGATCCTGCCGTTACCGGTCGGCGGGGGATGCACGCCGCAAGCGGGGCTTACTGGAACAACGAAAAAGATGGCATGTGGAGCTACAAGTACTCGGCTGCCGAGAAAAAAGGTTTAGATGTCGTAGTGGGTGTAATCTGGATCTGGGTAGCTTAGGGAAATGGACACGTCTTGACCGTCCTTAAAATGGTGATATGACTGTACTGTGGTACAGGTACCCTATACCTGTCTTGAGGAGAGACAGCACAATTTGGGGAAGGGAGTTCATCCGTTTCAATCGGCCGATAACCGTCTCGCGGTAAGTTAGTTCGTGGAACCAATGTACGCAATGGTAACTGAGAACTGTGCTCAAATGATTGCCAAGACCATACGTGAAACTTACAAGGAGGATTGAACCTTATTCAGAGATTTATGACAGGCCAACGAGAGTTCATTGGCTATAGGTAGCGCAGCATTTCTTCCACCCGGCCCTTTGTTACACCTTCGTTGCAAAGGGTTTGCGAGGATTTCACTGTCTCCTCTTGAAATCGTCTTCGAACTGCTTCCTTGCTTGTGTCCCGTCTTGATCATCTGCATCTAAGAGGGACGTGGCCAAAACCGCATGGCTATTCTTCTGCGCTGCCTCTTTGACCTTCCTATCCTTCGCATTCTTGTTTGCTTGTAATATCAGTTCGGATTTGCCGTCTTTGTTTGTGCCTTTGTCAATCCTAAAATTTTTGCTCGCGTCATTGCGCGAAGTTTGGCTAGGGAAAAGGCGCTGGCCTTGTGGGGTGCTGGGGGCCTTTTGAGCAATCTTTGTCCATGGGACATTGTCTAGGAATGCCTTCAGAGTTTTGACTGAGATACTGTGGCCTGGCATTGTGAAGCCTATATTGAGCGAAGCCCACAAACACGTCCCTGGGCTTGTGGAATGTCAGACTAGTCAGCTATTCAATTGTGTCTCAGCAAAATCTTACCAGGGACTTAGGTTTATTGAGAGGACTTCCCAAATGCTTGGCTAACATTTTAGATGAGACAAAAACAGCCAGTTCATATACCAATAGCTACAAAAAATTGTTAGGTACAAAAGTTCCAGTGATCACTGACTCACATCCTTGAATGTTTGATACTGTTAGTAATGGACAACTTCAGGGTAGATGGTAGCCACTCATTTACATAGTAGAGCAAGGGTTAACTGCAAAGGAGGGGGAGGCAATGGGAACTGATGTGATAATGAAAATGATTGGGGATGGGATAGGAGCCACTAGATACACTACAGGTGTTCTGTAACCATTGCCGCTAAGACCCATTGGACTAGTGCTTTAAGTGCTGAGTAATTATATGACAACTATATTAGGCCTAGCCAAAACAGGGCTTAGCGCGCCCCTCCTCAACCCCTCCAAACTGACTTCAATCGCGTCCTGCACCCTCTGTTGGAGGCGTTTTAACTGC
>QQSL01000153.1:0-19802 GCA_003693665.1 Chaetothyriales sp. CBS 134920 | reverse complement strand
CGAGGAAATCGAATTGACCAATGAGATTTGAGTAACAACTTTGGCTTCAAACGGCAGCCGGGCTCATAACTGTCAAACAGTTGTGATTGGTGGAGACGCAATCACGTGTTTGTAAAGGTGGAGATTTGAATTGAGTTGAAACTATCTGTCTATCTGCTGCGTTTTCTGCAGGTCTATATAGCTTTACGCGCGCGCGCTGTTGCCGTTCGGGTTTTGAGAAGGCGACGGCAACTGAGGGGCATTATCTGAACGTTGCAGTCGGCCGTTGAAATCTCTGTGGTTCCAGATTGTATTTCCCTCAGTTACGTTGCGGCGTGGCGATAAAACAGAAGAAGAAGCTGTGCCCGAGTGTGGACTAGCGTGGTGCTAACCTAATCCGGCTAGCGTTGCGTGCAGTAACAATTTGGTAACAATTTGGGAGTCACATGATGTTGGATCACGTAATCAGGAGGAAATTGGCGGATGCCACTTTGACACCGATTAACTGTTCTACCAATCTGTGTGGAGGTGATGAGATCTCCTGTTGCCTTGTGTTTCGATCCAATCTGCAGCCGCAATATGGAAGAACTGAGTCGCATACGGTCTAACGGCAGTCATACAAGTGAATCTCACAGACCCATCCAGCGAATTAATCAAGCATGCCAGGAGTGCCGGTGGGTTATTTACCACACGTTTGAGTCTACTGATAAGACGGCACGGCCCTGCCAATTTACTGACAGGTGTCCTGTCCAGCAAAAAGAAAGCTCGCTGCACTGGAGATCGGCCCAAGTGTAAGAGCTGCCGGAGACTTTCCCGAGGTATTCAAACCAGCAACTTGCTTTCAAGCCTGGTCTAACTCGCCCTTTAGACTGTATATATCCCGAAAGCAACACTCGGGTAGAAAAGCCGTCGAATGATCAAGTCGCCCAGACTCTTGCGAGCCTTTTGGCGAGTGTCCAGGTGTGCAGCAATTGCGGCACCTAATTGTGGCCTTTCCTTAACACGCTGCAGGATATTTCAGCTAGACTGTCCCATATTGAGCAACTCCTTCAAGATCCCAGCATACGGTCTGTAATCTGAGTCAGGTAAGATCTAAGACTCTGACTCCTCAAATATAGGGCGGAATCAACTGCAACACACAGCACAGGTGAGTCATCATCGAGACTTTCCATCTTGCTCTAATCCTGACATCCGCAGGACCAGAACAGCCAGACATCAACAGCGAGCGGGACGAATCCGTGGCGTTTGCTGGACTGCTCCCCTTGCCGATTATTCTCGAGACCCTAGACATTTATTTCACCTGGTGCCACAATCAGCCATACTCGTTCTTTCACGAGGACGGTTTCCGCACCAAACTCTCACAGGGCAAGATTCCAGACCACCTACTGTTTGCCATCCTCGCATCAGCCGTCCGCTTCTCAAAAAACCCCTTTTTCGATGACCTATTTGAGACCGCCCTGTTTTATTCCAACAAATCTTGGCAGTCGATCGTATCAAGCTGCTTTTCGGCCAACAAGGTAGCCGATCTCATGACTGTACAGACCGTCACCCTGCTCGCTATTCTTGATTACACCGGTGAGATCCAATTCGGACTACTGAGAGGCTCAACAGGACTAACACATCCCTGTCTAGCGGGCAGAGGTCGCCACGGTAGTGCATGGGTTAAAATAGGACTGGCAGTTCGCATCGCGCAAGACCTGAGACTGATGTTGGAGAGCGCAACCCATCTCCCATACACCGAGCAAGAGGAGCGCCGAAGAACGTTCTGGTCTGTCTATTTACTCGACCGGCTCGCGTCCTGTGGCCGAGCACGTCCACCGGCGATTCTAGATGCCTCATGCCTGTTACAGCTCCCCTGTGATGAGCTGTCCTGGCGGACCGGCGTGTGGAAAGAAACCCTGACCCTGCAGCAGCTTTCACTGAGGACTCTTTCACCGTCAGAACAACAAGGTCCCTTTAGCCATGTGGTCACCATGGCATACACTCTCAGCAGAGGAGCACAATACATGCTGCAGCAATTTAATATGCGGAGTCAAGACCCCCCTTGGGATGCCAACTCGGATTTTGCATCAATCCAATCGGACCTGCTCTATCTTGAAAGCTTTTTGGAAATTAACAAGCCAGCAAGGGCGATCATCGATCAGTATACGTGTGACGGACAAGTTGACCAGCACTCTATCGGACCCATCATTTTTGCACGCGCATTGTTCCATCTCTGCTACTGCATCTTGCACCATCCATTCCTGTTGAGACACCGGCTAAACTCTTGTCCCATCGCTGCTCCATCTAGCTTCCTGTCTCGTAGCTTTGACACTGCCTGGGAACATTCAAAGCGAATGGCCACCCTTTTCAGGGAAGTTCAACAGGCAGGTGCCATTGCCCAGGCATCATTCTATGGCTACTGCACAGTCGTTGCTGGCACGATTGCTGCTCTGTACCTCCACGACCCCTGTGAGGCAAAGAGAATGGAAGCAGCAAGGGTCTTTCAGATGCATCTAAGCTATTTGGAAGACATCGGGGGATATTGGAAGAATGTCTCGTCTATGGTAAGTAGAAAAGGTCAAAATATGGCATTCCTTCCAAAAACGAACTGACTGACCGAATGCTACAGAGTGTTTCTTTGCGCAAGTTCTCCGAAGACGCCTCGAGATTCTCCTCCCTTTCATCCGACTCACAGCTCCTGGAGCCCCTGGGACTGGAGGACTGCGAGACTCTGTGGACAATGGTCGACTACAGCAGCATGTCTGATGGAACCCGTGTTGTGCAACCACACGCTTCAGACTCTGATTTGTGGATTGACACGAATGCCAATTGGCAGGATATCTTTGGGGTGATTGACGCCTCCAGCTCCACGACCCAACCAGCCTACAACTCAACCCTTCGAGCGGCAAACTATGTCCAGCCCGGGGATGCATTCTTCCCCAGTCAATTTGAATAGATCAGAACTGGACCGGACCCCAAATTACATTACCGTCTCTCACCCAAATTTGTACTCTACAGCAATAGCCTAATAAGCGTCAATAATATTCCATTCATGTTCATGTCACACAGGCTTGGTCTAGGCTGCCTGGGCCTCGTTGCGGATCGAGAACAAATTTCTGGCTCTTCAAATTGTCTAGAAAACTACAAGACGAACAAAAAGAGAAATACTTCATCTCGACTAAGAAGGGTTAGTAAGAATTGGCAAATGGCAATCAATAGCAACCACGACACAGATCACTTTGATGCTTCCGGCATCAACAATCGGGTTGTTGCCATCCATATCTGCGCCTATTTAAACCCTGGCAACCAAGGCGATGAAAGCGACGGCGTGCCCATCTCTCCCACCGACCATTGGGTCGCGTTTCTAGTGCATGATGATGATGATGACAAGTCAACCCGACTCGACATGGCTCCAGGATACGGGAGCGACGGACAACGAGGAAAGATTGAGCTGTCGAGGAAGATTGAGCTGTCGAGGAAGATTGAGCTGTCGAGGAAGATTGAGCTGTCGAGGAAGATTGAGCTGTCGTATCCAGCGTCTTGGCATTGATCAACTCAAAGGGGAGAGACAGGTACACCTTTTCACCCGACTGGGAAGGGTGCAGATATTGGATGTATCTCTTTGTGTCTGACTTGGAGCGTGGAATGGTAGCGGCGGGGAGCAAGGAGCAGGCCTGGAGTGCTGTTTCTTGCTACTGAGTGGCCAGGAGGTGAGGGAGGTAAGGAAAGGAACGTTTCGCTAGAATTGGTCGTGTCTGAGTCCTGGCGACAGCGAGGGAAACCAGCGAGAAAGGGTGAGGCCGATGGCAGCGGTTGGGGTATTCTTCACAGTCTGATGACTTGTCGAAGCAGAGAAAGATCTTTCACAGTCTCCTTGGCCAGGGCTTAGATGATTTGGTCGGGTATTGAATCTGGTGTAACTGCATGTAGCAGTCTATCCGGGAATGGATTCGACAATCATACCCCCAGACTGGGAAATTTGGTAGAAGCCTGTTGTTGTTGTTGTCGGGCCTGAACTTGCACAGTCGATAGCCGGATGGCAAGACGTGCATCCAGATCCATTCGCTTCTTGTGTGGGCGGCCTCGAGACCACTGGTTGTCGACGAGGATGTGGTGCTTTCGAGGCATGACGAGCCATGACTGACAGTGACAGGGCCGCTCTATCATCTCCATTACTGCTCCTTGAGCCACCCGAGTCTCCTCCAGCTGTGGTATTCCACGACCAGGACTGGTGCAGGAGAGTGCTGATATTGCTGTCCTTGGCCGCCACATCCCTCCTCAGCCTTGCTCTCTGCACTTCCAGCTGGCGGACCAGGGCTTCCAGATAGGTAGTATAGCCAACAGCGGACAAGTCCTTAATATTGTATTGACCCCTGCGGCATTCCAGGCCAGCCGCGACGCAGCCAGAGCACTGAGGTTGTTGGGCGTCACAGCGAGCACGCCTTAGTCGACAACGATTGCACGCCATTTATTCTGGTCCTTGTTCTCCTTCGCTATATAGTACGCCGCCGCTTCGTCCGCTAACCTCGCGACCAGGGTGTGTTGCCTTCGTTTCTGGCCTTGGGCTAGCTGTCGTACCAGCGGGCATGGCAGCACGGACGAGCGGGAGCAATATAACGAGTGACATGCTCTCCGAATCATACCTGTCCCAGTCAGTCAGTATCAAGTCAAAGATCACGGACAGCCATCCATTGCCCTTCGGCAGACGGTCCGGCAAGCCGTGATTGTGCGTGAGAAACATCGATTCGGGGCACGGACCGTGTCCAGCCGGTCCTCGATTTGCCTGAAAAGGTATAGTCTGTCAGCCGTGGACCCAATTGGGAAACCACCTGACGTCACCGCCAATCTTGATCACAAAAGGTTGGAGAGATCACCAGAGTCAGAAGATCGTGCCTCAAGTGTGAGAGTAGGATATTCACGTGACTACACACGTGACGACCGCATTACGCCTTGACAATCCCCCTTGAACTCTTCATTATGCCTTATTATCAGGTCGAGCAGTGGCCGCGTACCGTTCTTGGCGTCGCGTTCCTACGTCTTGTGGTTACTGTTTGTCTTGATTTACTTTATTTGTCGCTTGTGTTGGCAAGCATTGTGATAAGGTCCCTGGCGGGCATCCCTGATTTCTTGACGGATGGCTAGAAGGGTATCCAGAACCTGCTGACCTTAATTTACGGCAGGTATTTCCCGGAAGTCCAGGACTTCTTCAGATATTCATACCGTCCATTGTGGTAGTATGCCAAGAAAAAAACATGTGCCAAATTCGCCAAGATCTACTAGTACCAATGTGGTAAAGCGTTATTTGACTAGTGCTCGGCTGTGCCATTCTTGACGTCGCCGCCCTCGTTCTTGCCCTCTTCGTTCTTGCCAGTCCCAACCGCCACCGCCGCGTCCTTGAAGACAGCAAAACTCGACGGCGTCTCCTCCAGTATGGGGAAGTGAAACCCACACTGGGGGCACTGTTCCCGCAGAACGGCCTGCTCCTGCGACAGATCATACTTCTTGTCCTGTGCCAGGTTGCAGACGGGACAAATCCGAAGCAGTCGGGTGCCGACAAGCTCAAAGTTGGTGATGATGTCCTCCATGATGGCGCCATTGGCAGCCCAGGTCTTGCAGTATTTGTGGTAGGTGTTCTTGTGCCAGTCATAGAGCGCGCCGCGGCTGGTCCAGAAGCTGCATTCGTTGTACCAGCTCCGGTCGTCCGGGTGCTCCCACCAGGTCAGATGGAGGAAGCCAGGCAGGGTCATCAGGTGGCGGCGAGTGTCGGCGAAGAGCACCTTGAATTTCTCGTACGCATCCGGGCTGGAGAAGCGCACCCGTTGCATAGAGAGGTAGATGGGCATGATGATAGTGATGATATGATGGTGAGGATATGATGGTGATGATGTGATGGTGGTGATGTGATGGTGGTGATATGGTGGTGATATGATGGTGGTGATATGATGGTGGTGATATGATGGTGGTGATATGATGATATGATGGTGATGATATGATGGTGATGATATGATGGTGATGATATGATGGTGATGATATGATGATGGGCTCGTGTCTAGTTCTGTCTGCTGTCGTTCGGAGTTGTCAAGTATACAAGACCGGCCCGGCACTGTCGCGTGTGCCCGCCATGTTATAAACAACTGGAAATCGATGCAGCGGTATCTCGCAGCACCAGCGAGTAGGAGCTCGACGATTACATTCTCCGTTCTTCCTATCGCTCATGCTTGAATGCACTTTACAGGTCTGGAGATGGATCGTCGGCGACGGGGAGGACGCCATCAGCAGCTGATAACACTGCTAGTGCCGGCAGTAGAGCGCGGGGTTGAACGGACCGGTTGAGGTGTCACAAACTTGGGTGTTCAGAGATAAGGGGGATGAGCGTACTAACCAATCAAGCCACCAACTGACTGGTCAGCAACACGATAGTGTGTGTCTTTCCCTGCGCCAAACAAGGGTCACGCGCTCCAGGGCCGAGTGCTGGCCGTAATGGTGGAATGGTGTGAAGGAGTACGAACGACCTGACACACGGATGTGGTCCGGTCATCCGACATCGAGACGCCTCGAGGGTGAAGGCGAAGCCCACATGATGGAATACTAATTGCAGACACAGACGTGAGTCTCCTCTGTTTTCCACACACAGAGAGACATTCCCACACAGACTCATCCCCTCGAAGGAATCACATTCCCACACAGACTCATCCCTCGAAGGAATCACATTCCCACACAGACTCATCCCTCGAAGGAATCACATTCCCACACAATGGCCCAGCAGCAGACCAACCCCCACACCGTCCACAGCGGCGTGCAAAACCCACCAGCATCAGAGTGGACTCCCTTCGAATGGGAAGAGCCCAAGCTGGGCAAGCAAGTGCACGGCGAGGTGACGATTGCGAGGAAGTTCGGAGCCACTGGCAACCTCTCCTCTGGCTTCTGGCGCACAGGCCCAACCTCGCCTGGTGCTCAGGCAGATGGGTCGCACAAGATCACGTACTCAGCACCACTGGGCGACGAGACGGCAGCTGTGATTGACGGCACTGCCAAGCTGACTGTGGTGTCGACCGGCCAAAGCTACAACGTCGGCCCCGGCAGCATCATCAGCTCGCCCAAGGGACTCGAGGTCCAGTGGGAGATCGACGGGCCCTTTTTCAAGAAATACTGGGTCATCTGGAACGGCACTGAGAAGACAGCCAACCCACCAACAGACTTGCTTGTCACCCATGTGTCTGACAACCCAGAGGAATGGACCGACTACCACTTCACAGAACCCAAGGAAGGCCCGCAAGTCGCCGGCGAGCTCTATTTCATCCGCACCGGCGGCACCACAGGCACGCATCTGTCTGGGGTCTGGCGCTCGGGCAAGGGCATTGCTGGCACTGATGTTGACGACAAGGGCACCCTGACAACGCCGTATACAGGCACCCTGGGTGATGAGACCATTCTCCTTCTCGAGGGAGAGGTCGATGTGACCGAGACGGAAAGTGGCAAGAAACACAGCTTCAGGGCTGGCGATGCAATTGGATTGACGTCCGGTCAGCATATCACCTGGGTCTCAAAGGGCCCGCATACCAAGAAGCTGTGGGTGATCACCCGCGACGAGCTTCCCCAGGCTTGAGTGGCGACGAGCTTTCTCAGGCTTGAGAGGCATGGTTGGACTTGCGAGAGGCATGGTTGGACTTGCAGAGGCATGGTTGGACTTGCAGAGGCATGGTTGGACTTGCGAGAGGCATGGTTGGACTTGCGAGAGGCATGGTGGACTTGTCTTGTAGGTCGAAGCCTAGTTATAGTGGGCAGCTCTTTGTTAGTCGTTGGCAAATGTGTAGTCATCTGGTTGAACATGTCCATGTCTGCAAGCTTGCCGCTTCTTTGATTTCACTCATGAAAAATGTGCAACTGTTGCTTGTAGCAGTGCCTGCACGGTGCCCAAGACTCGATCAAAACGGCAGGTCGATGGAATGGTGGAGATTGGCTTCAGAGCAGAGTTCTTAATATTGAACTTATAAGTCAAATCAAGCTCAGATCTGCTCCAGCACCCCCCTGCACCCCCCTGCACCCCCTTGCACCCTGAACAGTGGCACCTCTTTGCCTAAATCTTGCTTGGCAGTGCACCAGACCTCTCCCACCTGCGCAGTTCAGCTCGTCTTATCTTGCCGCTCGTCGTCTTGGGAAGCCAATCGGCGGCCACAAACTGAATGCTGCGTGGGTATTTGTACGGTGCTGCTTCGCGTTTGCAATGCTCCTGCAGTTCCCGAGCGAGCTCGCTAGGGTCTCGATTGCGGAAGGATGGGTCGAGTACGACAAAGGCCTTGACGATCTCTCCTCGATTGGCGTCCTTGACTCCTATGACTGCCGACTCGACGACTGCAGGGTGCAGTTTCAAGGTGGACTCGACTTCGAAGGGACCTGTCGTGGGTGGTATTAGCGATAAGAGGGGAAAATGAGAGTGAGAGTGTGCGTGCGTACCTATCCGATAACCACTCGAGTTGATCACGTCGTCGGATCTGCCAACAAACCACAAGTATCCGTCTTCGTCCTGACTAGCCCGGTCACCAGTGAGATGCCATTCGCCCGTGACTGCGCCACTGGCATCCCGGCGCTTGCGGGCTTTGAATGACACTTGTCCTTGCTGTGAGAGGTAGCCCTTGTAAATAAAAGAACTCTGCTTGCCATTCTGATCGACGGCAAGGACGGCAATGTCGCCTTCCTCGCCGACATTGGCAATGCGGCCGTTGTCGTCAATAACGTGCACAGGAAGGCCAGGGATAGCCTTGCCCATACTTCCGGCTTTAACTTTGGTCCCGTTGGAGTTGCCTGCCACCAGGATCGTCTCAGTCTGGCCATAGCCTGTGCAGAATATTAGCTTGATTCAGGGAGGCTGAATATCACGCACCATCTCTGATCTCGATTCCTGTCATTCTCTTCCACTCCTCTATCACCCCTGGGTTTAGAGGCTCGCCAGCCCCAACACATACTTCAAGAGCACGGGGCTGATGTGAGTCAAAGTAGGCTTGTGACTGGGCAGTGACTAGCTGTCGATACGCGGTGGGCGGAGCGCAGAAGGTTGTGACGGCGAATCTGTGCAATATGTCCAACGTCGCCGTGGCAGAGAACGGTTTCCGACTATCGTGGATGAAGAGGGTAGCTCCAGTATTCCATGCTGCAAACCATGACCTAGCTGGTTGTTAGAACTTCCAGATAACAGCTCGACAGCAAGGAAAGTACTGACCAGGCTGCTTTGGCCCAGCCTTGCTCTGCCAGGGTCCAAGAGACTTTGCCAGGTGACAAGTTCAACCAATGGACACCAGTGAGTAGATGTGCTGCTCTGTGGTTAGCCTGTGTCTGTGTCTGTCTGGATTTGGGGCTCGACGAGCGAACCTAAGGGGTAAGACACCTGGGAATGGGCGACCATTTTTGGGAGCCCGGTGGTGCCAGACGTGAAATAGATCAAGGCGGTATCGGTGTCTCTGGTCCGGACGCGATTGAAAGGCTCTGAGCTTCGTGTGTTTAGCTCGGTCGCATACTGCGTGATGCCAGGGATTGCAGGACCAGCTGCCTGGAGCACCACCCGGAGAGTAGGACAGGACGAGCGCAACTCGGCCACATTGCGCAGTGTAGATTCGTTGCCGATGAGGATGGACGCCCCGGACGTTTTCAAGCGGTACTAAAGCCCGTCCATGGTCTGATCAGCTTGCCGTTGGGGAGTCACTGTCTGATCGACCTCTCTTGCCGTTGGGGAGTCACTGTCTGATCGACCTCTTACCTCGATGTCTTTGGTGGTGGCAAGCGTAGTGCAGGGGCACAGCACCAAACCGGCACGCAGGACAGCGGTGGAAATCTTACAGACGTTAATGTTAGTGAAAAGACTGGTCGGCCTCAGGCATTGCTTGTCCCCACTTCCCACCTGTGAGAGCATGGGTCGTTAGAGCAGTGCCATTATGTGACCGTAGACACCTACCAGGCTGGAACCCGATTGAGCACAATCATTACACGGTCTCCTGGTTTGGCACCAAGGTCTACAAGTAGGCTTGCAGCTCGGGAACTCTGCCGGCTGAAGTGGTCATAAGTGAAGCTCAGAGGCTCGGGGAGGTCGTCGTCGATCCATTGCAGGGCAACCAGGTCGGGGTCTTTGCGCGCCCATTGGTCGACGATGTCTGTGGCAAAGTTGAAGTATGGCGGCGGCGAGGCCACGCTGTCCAGGCTAAAGGGCACCATTGTTTCCAATGAAAAGAAGCAGAAGAGTCGCAGAATACGTCGCAGAATACTCGTCAACCAGGCTTGTGCAGCTTAGTGGTCAGATAGACCGCTTTCAGGCACGGCGACAGTGACCCCCATTAATTATTGCCAGATACTAACAAGTAATACCCCAGTGAGGCTGAAGTACGAGCCTGTACCTCTACAGTCCGGATATGCGGACCGCGGACCGGTGGCCGTCTCCTCATCATCAATCCCATTACCTAAATTGCGGGCGGTGCAAGCTCCGACGAACCGTTCTGATGAGGAGGCTGGAGCTGTTCTTCATTCCCACTCATTATCCGGGGGAGACGAGCTACCCCAAGCTTACCCCCGACAGCTCCTCCGACAGCTACCCCCGACAGCTACTCCAACAGCTACCCCCGATAGCTACTCTTACCCCGTGAACCTTACCCCCAGAATATCGCCTGTGAGCCGATGCCAGAAATATTATTATCCGAGAGCTTCTTTTTTGTTGATGACGGTTGCCTGGCCACAGACCGCAGTCTACAAGTATCTGACAGCAGTCGTCTACAAGTATCTTACAGACAGCAGTCTACAAGTATCTGACAGCAGTCTACAAGTATCTGACAGCAGTCGTCGACAAGTATCTTACAGACAGCAGTCTACAAGACAGCAGTCGACAAGTATCTTACAGACAACAGTCTACAAGTATCTTACAATGACACAGTCCCACCGACCTTCTGTTACTGTGTTCTGTTACTGTGTACGTGTCAAAAGGCCCACATACAACAGCTGCATTCTGACTGCCCCAATTTCCACTGTGCACGACAACGACCCAGCTAGCTCAATTGGCTGGATTTCAAAGCTGTGGTCATGGCACCGTACCCTCACTAAACTTTACTGGAGAAACTCGATCTGAGATACGGTGGATGATCAGGAGATCGGACGAGTCCCAGATTACTAACAGATCAGACTTATGTGGGCCTCACCTCAGCCGTGCCCCTTGCATAACGGGGCGGTGGTCCGAGCAGCGGCCTGAGATCATCGGCCCGGAGATGCAATGCAAACACGGGCATTAAAGAAGGATTCATAGAGGCTAAAGGCCAAGGTCAAGTGGTACAGGGGAAAGGGCGGCAAACAGTGGTAAAGGTCGGTGAAGCGGTTGGTCAAGTGGCATTCCAGCACAGCAAACCCTATTAACGGATGAGTACATTCTGAATGTGTCAGGTGCTTCAAAACTACACTGTACTGTGGTAGGGTTGGTTGGTTGGTTGTTGCTAGGTGGCACATGCAAATAGTGGGGAGATGGCACATGTCAGGGGGGCCGATACACAGTCACATGCATGGGGATCCTTTGACACATGTCATGAATTGCAGTAATAACATGGGATTCTTCAAACAGCACAAGCCAAAGGTGCGTCCATGGGATTCTTCAAACAGCACAAGCCAAAGGTGCGTCCATGGGATTCTTCAAACAGCACAAGCCAAAGGTGCGTCCATCAGTACAGTTTCATCGGAAAAACTGTCGATCCAGGTACGGGGCCACCAAGTTGGCAAATTAAAGGGCAAAAAAACAATATTTGCTCATGCTCACTGAGCCAAATGTTGCCCACTGGAACGTGAGAAGATGAGAAAGAGAGGTCATGTGTTGGGAAAAAAAAAATAGTAATGCGGAGCATTGTTACAGCTTCCATGGTATCAAACGTTGGCCTCGTTGTAGTCCCCTCTGATCATCCAACTTTTTTCAAATGTATCATATGCCAACAACTTTTGTCATAACTCCATATCTGATAATGATGATAATAATAATAATAATAATAACACACGAGGATAAATGCGCTCAAGCTGTAGATGTACCTGAGTAGTGCCTCCTGTTCCTGAGATCGTAGTTTTGTAGAGGCCAACAATCTGGATGTGCGCGCGCTAATAATTGCTGCTCCCGCCGTCGCTGGGTGTACTAGCTTCGTCCAGATTGAAGAAGCACTCGATGTCATTGTTGACTACTTCTGGCTCTTGCTCGAACGTATCGAAATCTTGGTCATCATTGCCCGTATCGACAGGGATCACGAGCCCAGGGAAGTGAACGGGCTGTTCAACTTCGCACTCCTCAAGCACGGGTGCGGCTGGCTCAGGCGGCGGGGCGGCGGTGACAAAGTGTGGTGAATGTGAATGATTCATGAGCGAAGACAGAAGGTTGCGCTCGTGGTCCATGACTCTGCAGCCTTGAACAAAAAGGCCAAACACATCGGTTGGCCGGTCGATCTTGGGTCCAACAGAGCCCAGGTCTTTCTTTGCAATCGGCTTGGTCGGTAGTACTCCGTTGCGGCCATAGAGGCGCTGGCGAGCAACAGCGATCTGGTGTTGTGCCGCCACAATCTCGAGGTCGGCGTCTCGGTCACTTCGTGGCAAAGCCCCGGCAAACTCTGGCTGGGACCTTCGCCGGTCCAAGCGTTGTCGGTCATGCTGAGGCTGCATTCTCGCGGCTGACTTCCGGGACAAGACTGGTCGAACACGAGTGCTTGCGCAGGGCTCACTGTTGAGACGGCGCCGGAGTCTGCCCATGGGCAGAGCTGGGTCGATATCCTGGGGCGAGGCCGGTTCGTAGTGCGAAGAGGCGGTGGAAGACGATGCTTTGCAGTGGTCTT
Source organism: Chaetothyriales sp. CBS 134920 (assembly GCA_003693665.1). Classification (NCBI taxonomy): domain Eukaryota; kingdom Fungi; phylum Ascomycota; class Eurotiomycetes; order Chaetothyriales; family Domatiomycetaceae; genus Domatiomyces; species Domatiomyces catenatus. Next base: position 7,011 of record QQSL01000153.1, on the reverse strand, counting down.
CGTCTGACGCGGAATTGTATCCAGAATCAACCGAGGAGGACTGTGGGCTGTCAAATCGGCGACGCTTTCGTGACCGTTCCTCGTCGACATCGCCGCCATGGTGGCATCTCCGTACTGCTTCAGGCGCTGCCGTCGACATGGTGGGCATGAATATGAATACTCTGATGTCAAACAACAAGATGGAATATGGGATTAGCTGGTAATGTCTTGGACAGTGGGTGGGTGCGTAGGAGGACACAGTTAAGATCCCTAAAATCCGGGGTATCTCTGGTATTAATGCATGCCATTATTATGGATTATGTGGATTATGGATAATTAATCCCCCTTCCCACCCACAAACACATCTGGTTCCAGTTCCAGGCAAAGCATCGTTCAGAAATTTTAACACAGCCTATTGTGGATCCGCTGTTATGCCCGCTCATCCGGAGCGGGGCGAAAACCGGGGGAGGCTACCCAGCTGTCTGTAACAAGGTGCGGCCATTGGTGGGTTTGTCTCGGACCTCGTCCGGATCTGGATAGTGCTGCCAAGATGATGGAGAGTGGGCTAGGTGATTTGCGGCTTAAACCGCCATTGAGATGGAGAATAGGCTAGGTGATTTGCGGCTTAGACCGTGATTGAGAATAGGCTAGGCGATTTGCGGCTTAGACCGCCTTTGAGATGCCGAGGCACAGACTGCTGTCGTGTTCTGCGCGTATTCACTGACTGCCGTCCTGCTTCAGGCAGTGCCTATGCCGATCCGCCCAAGGACCAAGGACGCGACTGTCAGCCGAAGCTGATCAGGTGAACAAACCCTGAGCTGAGGCAACCGTGGTTGCTGAATGCAACACTCTGCACCACTGACTAGCGAATGTTCAGCCAGCCTCGATTGATGCAATATAGATATAGCATTGCTCTGGCCAAGTTGTTGCCAGCTCTTGCGGCGAGTCAGGCTCTCTGAGTCAGCCGCTAAGAGTCATCGTCAGTCGTCGTCAGTCGACGTCTTCTGTTTGAACGACGGGCTGACGGCGTGCTTGGAGTCAGTACTGTCTGTACTGCAAGTAACCATCTCCTTCCTCGCAGGCAAAGCAGACTTCCGACTCATCGACCTTGGGCATTGCCGACAAGACAAGCGATGAATGATGCAACTGCCGTGGCCACTGATGCTGACCAACACCTCCTCCAACCGGCTCAGGGTTCGATTACAAGATATCCTGCATGAACGTCGGTCCGCATACCTGGTCCTTGCCGACCCATCCGCCCGAGGGCGCACCAGTCACCGCAGTTGTAACCAGCAAGGACCAGGTGAGTCTGCCCTTGCTTCTCAACGTACACACGGCGTTGCTGTCGCGCTCTGTCGATTTGCTGGCATCATATCTGCAATTGTCGTGACATACGCGAGCCCGACTACATCGGTGCCTGTGTACAGACCCTGCGCCACTTTGATGCCTGCTGCATTTGCGTGTGCTTCTAATTTGGAACCAGCCCACAGTGGGAGGATTATTAATGCTGTTTCCTGGTAGGAGTAGCCACTTAGTAAGCCGCTGCTTAACTAATCCAATCCTTTTCACCTTTTCGGCCTTGGCAGTGGGCGCGACCTCGACTTGGCATAACTTGCACGAAGCTTGGCGTGTTGTTCTCCTTTGCTTGGAAAAGTTTTAATGTGTAACGCGCGTCAACGACTGGCCAATTATTAGCAGACAGTGAGCTCAATGGGTTGTGTAGCAAGAGCAGCATTCCCCCTCGTGTACTCCCTGCCCGCTCTTGCCTCGCGTCTGCCCCGCATTACGTCTTCACCACGCACAAAACAACAGCAGGAGGGTTGAAGGAGGTTGATGTCAACGTCAGCCAACAACAACCACCGCTTAAGAGGCATGCTACCGCGCCGCCGGGTGGTGTCGTGACCCGGGCTTCATTGCGGGCACAAGCTGCCGCTGAAAATCTGGCGCAGCTGCCGGTGGTGGTCACGCTGGGTGCAGGAGGGGGGCGAAGGTAGAGAAACCTGGTGAAGCGTATGCTCGAGTAATTCCGTAGTATAGTACTCAATCAGTTCGGATTAGCGCCGAAACTTACCACACTTCCCACACAGTACAGTGGTATGATGAATGGATTCCTGTTACAGACTAGCGTTCTTTCATTGGGAAATCTCTTGGCCAGCAGCACCGCCTTTGGACTGTGTCAGAGCTGTAGACTGATCACAATGCAGGTCTAGAGTCCCTGGACATCCCAGCCGAAGATTTTCTGGCTTACTACGACACGGATGACATCGCAACTATTCTAGAGTCCCTGGACATCCCAGCCGAAGATTTTCTGGCTTACTATGACACGGATGACATCGCAACTATTCTGGCGGCAATCGACCATCTAGGCACATATGTTGAAAAAGCAGGTCCTTTTGACGGTGTTCTGGGCTTTTCACAGGGCGCAGATGCTGCGACTCATCTCCCGCTGCTGACCCAAGAACTTTTAAACTGATCCTCTCAGCCCAATTCCATCTTCACAGATTTCTCCTCTATTCTCAGCAAGACAGCAAACAGCGCGTCCGTCAGGCCACGCAAGGCTTCGAGCCCCGAGTAGAAGTACGAACTATGGTCCAAACTTCTCAAAACCAGCCTCAGGCAGCTAGTGATGCTCCTCCTCAGCAAGCCAACGAAATGAGCACACGCGCCACGAGTCCTCAACCTATGCCCAAATGGCGTTTGCACGCTCTAGTCCTGGGGTGACTCATTCTGCCTGTCCCCGTCTTAACTCTTCTATGCTGACGCACTCGATAGACTCTGCCTCAGCCTCATGCTATCAACTCTGGAGACGACGATTATTAGCACCACTCTCGTATCGATCACAGATGCTTTACATGGCTTTTCGCAGCGGGATTGGATTGTCACGTCCTATCTCCTCACCTATACTGGTCTGTATCCCCCTTTGACGAAGAGAACTGTTGTCCAACAATTTGCTAGGCTTCCTTACTATCTACGCAAAGTTCAGTGACATTTTTGGCCGGAAATGTCTAATGCTCCTGGCTCTGTTGCTGTTCATCCTCTTTTCCATCCTCTGTGGAGCCTCTAGCTCAACCGTGGGACTGTCTGTCTCATGCCCCCATGATATATACATCTACGTACTTACCCAACTGCAGGATTATCCTACGAGCCTTTCAGGGCATAGGCGGCTCTGGTATTTACTCCATGGTCATGGTCATCACCCCGCAAATTGTCCCAAGAAGCGAACTCGGCAAGTACATGGCCATCATCTCATCTGTATTTGCCCTATCCAGTATCCTTGGGCCTGTTATTGGCGGTGCCATCACTAGTCATCCCAAGGAATGGAGATGGGTATTTTTGCTAAAGTAAGTCTTCTCTTATCTTGTTGACAACTAACAATACACAGTGCACCGGCTGGGGCTGTCCCAACGCTGATTATTGCTATCTTCCTACCATCCTCGTCGACAGACACCAGGTTTCTCTCAAGAATACGAGCTCGGTTCTCTCAGGCTTCATGGAAACGAGTCGATTTTCTTGGAGCTTTTCTCCTCCTCACAGCCAGTGTTCTTCTTGTCTTTGCGCTTGAAGAAGCAGGAAGCCGATACCCCTGGGATAGTGCAGCTATCCTCTCCACCCTTATAATTGCAGGTATATGCTGGATTGCTTTTCCCTTCTGGGAGCACCATGTGGAAGCATCAACGAAATCAAATCAAGAGCCAGTCTTCCCGATGCGTCTCCTTAAGGACCGGATACTCTCTGGAATGATGGTTAACGCCTTCTTCACTGGGTTCCCATTCATGGTTATTATTGTCAACCTCCCGCAGCGGTTTCAAGCCGTTAACAACTTTCCCCCCTTTCGTGCAGGTATCTATCTCCTGCCTCTCTTGCTGTCTTCGCCGTTTGCAAGCGGACTATGCGGCTTCCTCGTCTCGAAACTCAAGATCCCTCCCTTTTATCTGATTATATCGGGTGCCGCACTGCAGTTACTAGGTATTTGTTTACTGGGCTCACTCGATGAGACTACACCACCAATGAAGGTTGACAGTAAGGTATTAGGCTATGAGGTTATTGTTGGATTTGGATTTGGCACTGGGCTGAGTACTCTACTTATCATGACTCCCTTGGTTGTGCAAGAGAAGGACATGGCTGTCGCAATGGGTGCTATAACCCAGATCCGTGTGTTGGGGGGAACATTGGGCCTGGCAATATGCTCCACCATCCTTAACAACCATCTACACTCTGAACTGGCCACTGTCCTCACTCCGCAGCAAGAGCGTCTCATCTCAGAATCTACCTCGAATATCGCCAAATTATCACCAGAGCAGCAGAATAGTGTCAGACTTGCTTTTGCACATGGGTATACGCGGCAGTTATGGGTCATGAGTGGCTTCAGCGGGCTCGTCGTTTTGGCATCATTTCTCCTGTGGGAGAGAAAACCGAGGAAGATGGAAGAATGAAACAAAAAGAAGAACAAACAGAAAAATAAAAATAAAATAAAGGGATGGCTGGATTCGCTAACTAGGTTGTCGTCGCCTAATGATCGCTGTCCTCGCACATGACGACTGCCGCTGACGCGGGAGCATCTCGCCGCGGTGTCGCACGGAAGACCTTCACTTGGTAATTAACGACCGAGCGAGCTGTGACAGCAGCAACATTAACCGATCTGTGACAGCAGCAATATTAACCGATCTGTGACAGCAGCAATATTAACCGATCTGCTATCCTGAATATTACGGTTCGCCAAGGCGGGCCAAGCCCCACTTTGACGATCTCCTTTTGAGACATTTTGACTTTTGAATTTTTCGCAGGGGCAGCATGCGGCAGCAACGACAACAGCAGCAACAACAGCAGCAACAGCAGCAACAGCAGCAGCAGCAGCAACAACAACAACAGCAGCAGCAACGACAGCAACAACAACAGCCAAAACCTTCGCCCTCGGCTCGCCTGAGCCTGATATCAAGACATCTTGATCAGACCGTGCTCCCCCCCATCAACACTCCCTACTCGATCGAGCGAGAGTCGTCCACAGTCAACGACGACATCCCCTACACACCCCTCATCCGCCGCCCCTCAGCGCCCTCGCCGTCAGCCCAACAACGACGTAGCCTGTCCACCACGGCCAAAATGTCGACCCAGCCACCACATGCCTCGCTGCTCATCCCTGGGCCCATCGAAATCACCGATGAGGTCTCCCAATCCATGGCCCACTATGCCCAATCACATGTCGGCCCGCCCTTTGTCAATGTCTTCGGCGACACCCTCACCTTGGTGCGCGACCTCTTCCAGACCAAGAACCCCAAGTCGCAGCCTTTTATCATTGCCGGCTCCGGCACACTGGGCTGGGATCTGGCCGCGGCCAACCTGATCGAGCCCGGTGATGACGTGCTTGTCCTGCACAGCGGATACTTTGCCGACTCTTTCGCCGACGCCATCCAAACATACGGCGGCAAGCCCACACAGCTGAAGGCACCCATTGGCCAGCACCCCCAGCCTGCCGAGATCGAGAAGGCGCTGCAGGAACGGAAATACAAGGCGGTCACAATCACCCACGTCGACACCTCCACCGGCGTGCTCTCTCCGATCCAGCCCGTGGCAGACGTTCTGCAAAGAGTCTCCCCAGACACTCTGCTGATTGTAGATGGCGTGTGCTCGGTGGGCGCCGAAGAGCTTGATTTTGATAAGAACCGCATCGATTTCGCCCTGACTGCGTCACAAAAGGCGATCGGCTGCCCCCCCGGCCTGTCCATCTCTGTGGCATCGGAGCGTGCCATTGAAACATTCAAGTCTCGCAAGCAGCCACCGGGCAGCTACTATGCCTCATTCAAGAACTGGGTGCCGATTATGCAGAATTACGAAGCCAAGAAGCCGTCCTACTTTGCGACTCCACCAACCCAGCTCATTCAAGCGCTGCACACAGCACTGAAACAGCTCCATGCTGGAGGAAACCTCCAGGCACGCTTCGAGCAGCACCAGAAAGTCAGCCAGAAGGTCAAGAAAGCAGTGGCCGAACTGGGACTGAAGCAGCTACCCGTTGATCCCAGCGATGCGGCCAACACTATGACGGCCATTTGGCTGCCTGAAGGCTGGTCGCCACCAGACATTCTGCCCAAGCTGCTGGCTGCCGATGTCGTCTTTGCTGGTGGTCTGCACAAGGTGAGCAAATCATTCATCACTGTATTTTCTTTTCTAGCATGCTGACAAGTAACAGGAAATCGCAACCAAATACATCCGCTTTGGACACATGGGTGCCTCGGCAACGGATGAGAGCAGAGGCGACATCGACAAGGCATTGGACGCTTTAAAGAAGGCCGTCACAGAGGTGCGGCAGGCCAAGGGCCAGTAGTACCTGGTGACAACAGCAGCAGTACAGGTTAATAATTGGAAAGCACGCCCCGAATGGCGGAGCGGATCGTATAATTAGAATACCTGTACAAAAAGCAGAATACCGGTACAGACAAAAGAAAACAAAAGCATCCAGGGCATATAGATATATATGAGCTCTACATCAAAGCCGAGTAGAGACCAACACAATCTGTACTGGCCTCAGGCTCCTCATCTGAACCGAACGAACATTATTATTATCGGCGCGACTGGCAGTATCTATGCAAAAGAAGTTGTGACTTTCTGACTTGAATATATAAATCTGAAGCTGCATCTGCATCTGCCTCTGCCTCTGCCTCTGCCTCTGCATCTGAATCAAGACCCGGCAGTCAGGGCCAGACAGGCATCTACAGCAAGGCCAACCCGGCCCTGTTTCTGGCGCACGACATCGTCAATGACCTCCTTGTCCAGGTTGGGGAACATGCCGCACAGCGTCTCGACAACGGTCCTGTGCTCCGCTCGTTGGATGCGTCGTGCTTCGGCAGCCTCTGCCGACGCCTGGCGCGCAGCTGCTTCCTGCGCTTCGTATTGCGATACTACGGCACGTGGAATTTGTTGTTGCTGTTGTTGCTGTTGTTGCTGTTGTTGCTGTTGTTGCTGTTGTTGCTGTTGTTGCTGTTGTTGCTGTTGTTGCTGTTGTTGCTGTTGTTGCTGTTGTTGCTGTTGTTGCTGTTG